>JAUPFV010000005.1:100979191-101579191 GCA_036936605.1 Limnanthes douglasii subsp. nivea | reverse complement strand
GCTTTAGTTTTCTGTGTTTTTAGATGTCTAACGGTTGATATAATTTTTTTAGATGTTTATCTGTTGATCTGATAATGTAATTTTGATTTGATTTGTGGGTGGTTGGGGTTAGGGCTAATTGACATTTAAAAGTAGATTTAAGTCTTTTCGGATTACTATCGATCAACAAAACCATTTATTTTTTCTATCTTTTAAGATGTTAATTTGTTAATATGATAATATAATTTTGATTTGATTTGTGGGAGGTTGGGGTTAGGGCTAAGTGATATATAAAAGTAGTGCTAATTAATTAATTAAAATACAATAAATAAAAACGGTCATCAAATACACTAAAGAGAAGCAGTAATAAAATAAACCGGTTACAAAACTATAGTGCTAACATCGGAAAGTCTGGCAAAGGTGTGCTGCGAGCAATAATCAGTAACGTCTATACCTCTCGGAAATCCGGCACATAAGAAGGGCGGTCTCTACAAGATCTTCGTGCTCTAGATTCGGTATCGATGGAGCAAACCGAGCAATCTGCTCGTACCCTGCAAAGTCAGCACCACCCTGCGGCTCCAACCGAGGACCTCTAGCTGGTGCAGAACTGCTAACGATGTACCACAGCCGCCTCTTCACCCAAATGTAGTACATCGGGTCAGCACTCTCTCCACTACCACGGTACAACGTGCCATCAGGAGTGTACACATGGTTATCCCAATCCCTCCACAAGTGTTCGTCCCATGGGTATGTGGAGACCATCTTCTTCCCTGTTGTTTTCGATTTAGGAGGGCGTATATCCTTAGGAATCAGCTGTACCAACCCCATCTGTCGAGTGACACGGTCTGGGTAGTACATCACAACCACGTCGAACGCCCTAAGCGTCAACTCAACCCAAGTCACCCCCTAAAACTAATAATGGTCCCGTAAGTGTATGAAGGGAAGGAACATGACCTGTAAATAAAAAAATGAACAACCTAGCCATTTATATTAATAAAAGTACTTATAATTAAAATGAACGAATATGACTTACATCTGCCTTCGTGCACGTTGAAAGTGCATGTCTCATCTGCCTGCGCACATCATGAGAGATACCAATCTTATGCGGCGCATGTCGGCACATATGGGGCATGGATATGTCGTAATCAAAAAATAGTGGAGCTCGGATCTGAACAAAGTGTGCAAATATCCACGACTCGAGCATCCCTATAAACCCGAAAATGCCTCCCGTACCATGGAGAGATCCCTGACTAAGGGAGTGGTACAGCTGTGCTAAAACCAACTGACCCCAGTTATACCTATGCATACCCTGATATTGGTTCACGAACTGGAGGTAATCTAAAAGAATGCTGTTGCCGGTTTTGTTGGCACATATGGTGGTACCTAACAAATACAGTATGTAGGCACGGGTGGCATGATCTACCCTCTCATCTGTGATCCTACTATCACTATACCTAACACCACTAAATGTAGTGCGCAACCACACAAGGTTCACACTACTAGCATTCCTAAGGTTTTTACTCAACTTAGATGGTCGTACACCTAGCATGCCAGCATAATTACCAATCCTCTCAACCTCCGAGTCAAAAGGTAAAGCATCAAAGGACTTACCTACAACCGGTAATCCAGTGATGATGTAGACATCGTCCAAGGTGACTGTCATCTCCCCGAACGAGAAATGGAATGAAGAAGTCTCCTCATGCCATCGCTCTTAGAATGCCTCCACCAAATGGATGTTTGTATGCCAGCGGTAGAGTGCATCGACGAGCGGGCCAAAAATAGTCTCCATCACCCTTGCCCGTACCCTGCTCTGCTGTGTCAGGTCCCATCTCCGGAGACTGTCGTACATAGCGAAGCATCGTAGGGTGACCCTATCCTGTAATATGTATCAAACACGTAAATTCGTGAAAAAACAATTATTATAAACATATGTATTTTACACGTAAGAAAGTGATAAAACAATATAAAGGTATAATACTTACATCTTTGTGATAGACGCTTAAAGCCTCGTGCGACGTGTAATCCGGAAAGAGAGCCGGGACATGCGGTAGCACCGACAAAAAATCCTGATCCTCACCCTCGGGTACGTGGGATGCTGTCTCTGGTGCGTGAGGTGCATTGTTCTCGTACTGTGAATGTGAGGCATCATGTGCCTCCTCCCGCTCCACCCCGTCCATATCATCCGGTGCATTTGCATCGTCATCGTAAGAAAAGTCAGGTGGTTGAGAAGAAGAGCCTGACCCTACGATACCATCAGTAGTAGGAATGTAAAATTGAAAGATAATCAATCAAATGATTTTGACATATCTATCTTTAGCATAATATTACCACCTATAATATTTTTATTAAGATCATTTGCTACTTTCGATGTTAATAGAATGTTTAATAGATGTTCCATCCCTTCACAAATAATCATTGTTTCAAGGATATTATCTTAGAGAGCAGTATTGACATTTATCATTCAAAACCTTAGAAATAATTATGTTGAATACAGTGTAGAGGCTTATAAGTCTATACTCACTCCAAGTTTTTGGTGCTTCGACTTTAGGTACAAGACATAAAGCAGTTAAAAATACCCATTGAGTTATATTCTGACCTTGAAAAAAAATCAGAGCTGAGAAAACGTCTTTTGATATTATTGGAAAATAATGCTCAAATAATTTAGAGTTAAATCCATCAACACCACCAACTCTATTTGCATTCTATTTTAACAACATTTTGGATTTCATCCTCTTTCGGTAAGCTTAATATATTTTAATTTCCTTGGTCTATTGTAAGCCTAGGTATTAAGTCTTGTAAATCGTCAAAATCTGATTGGTTTGGAAGTTATGTTAGGATATTTTTTAAATATTTCTCTGCTGAAATATCTAGATCATTTTGATCAAGTATGCAGTTTTTCCGTCTTTAATGCCAATAATTTTATTATTTCCTCGTTTTCTTTAGATTTTTATGAAAATATTTATTTTTAGGATACCCATCTTTCATCCAGTACGCCCCAGATTTATGTTCCTAATACATCTCTTACCTTACTAGTAGTTGAAGGTGAATAACTTTAGCCTTAGTTAACTTTATTTTATCTTTTATTATTTTACTAACTTCAAAATAATTTTCTAAGTGTTAGTGCATATTTTCAACTTAGACTTAAACCTTTTTTAACTTGTTCCAAAAGACAAGAATAAGATGACCTTGCATCTCCTCTTTCCAGCTCTCTTCCACCACTTTTAGAAAATCAGTGTGCAAGGTCTACATGTTTTAAAATTTTAATGGGGACTTGATTACAGTGTTTTCAAAAGAAATAAAAATGCACAAAGGTGAGTGATAAGAGTCAATTCTAGAAAGGTTCCTTACTTTAGTAGATTCAAAATATTCTAGCCATTTTGATGTGTATAACACTCTATCCAACCTAGTCTATATACTATTATTTATCCATGTATATTTCGATCCGGAAAAGCATGCATCCTCTAAATGGCAGTCATTAATAACATTATCGAATTCTTCCATATTTATTAAGCATAAAGAAAAGTAGGCCGACTATTCTTGAGAGTTGGATATGATATTAATCACCTATGAAAATCCATTCTTTATTATGATCAACAACTTCACATAATCCTTTCAAAGATCAGTTCTTTGTTCTTTTACACTTTTGACATAAACTACGGTAGCCATAAAGTCTTTATGTAAAGATGAGTGATAAATCTTTAGATGGAGGAATTTTTCATTATTTATAACAACTTCCACCTTGAAATCCTCTTTTCAGAATACCTAAAACTTGTTGCTAATATTAGTAGTTCCAACTTGAAATCTCAGTTTTCTATTAAAGAAAAAAAATTAATTTTTTGAGATCTTTTTAAACTTTGGAGTCTTCGAATTGTACCTTAATTTCCAACTCCTCTCACTTTCCAATTAAGAATTGTGAGATTCATATGTAAGATTTTGAGAAATGGCTATATTGACCCTTGTAATTTCACGCATATCTTGTTAGTAAACGATTTTTAGATATAACTTTTATTTTTTTTCTTTTACTAACAATCTCTTTGATAATTATGTTCTAGTATAATACTAATCTTGACGGGAGACTCAGGTAAACTACAAGTAGTTTCTTGTCAAATTCGGGTATCTCCATATCTTATGTAAAAAATGCAGTTTCTATAGATTGTAAGACATCAATAATTTATGTTATTATATCTACAGTAGATAGCTTTCCATTTTATTTTATATTATATTTTGATTTATCCCTTGATTGAATGGAGACACACTGGTATTATTGTTGAACTCAATCTATCGATTTATTAATTTCTTATTTTTATAATTATAATCTTTAGCATTTAGATTTAGTTAAATCTTGCTTAACTCAATGAATTCTTGTTGTTATTCTTTTTATGACTTTTTAATGACTCAATATTATTAAAATGATGAAGTTAACTTTTGGGACCCAAAATTCAGTTATGTTAGTGATTTTCCCAGTTTAAATATAAGAAGTTTTAGGCTACGATGAGAAGTTTTCTATAGTTTCACTTGGCTTGATAGATAGATAGTTTTCCTTGCAGACTGTTGAGTTATGGCCAATACAATTGCATTCTTTATAGTATTTTGGAATATCATCATATAAAACCTTCTACTTGTAACCATCCTGGTCATTAAGACCTACCCAAAACTTCTATATTATATCCCTAGAAATATTCAATTCAATCCAGGATTTACATGCATTAAAGCTAACCCTATTCTTAGATTGTACCCGTACTTTAAGTGGCTTCCCGATTTCTTTGGAAACTGCAAATATGGCTTCCTCATTGGACATGAATTCTGGCACATTTGGAAGAGATATTCACACATGCATGATTGATGATTCAAACGTGACATTGAAGTATGGATTCCATTTTAAGATCCTCATAAATTACCGATCCAAAGTCCATAAATTCTTTTTACATATTCTTTTATAGTCTCAAATATTATCAAATTCCATAAGATCATATTCAGGATCCCAAATGAATATATTGAATTCTCACCAATGAACCCCAATGAACTTAAAAACTTTTGAATCAATTCCAATTTGGGTCTCCTGAGTGAGAGTTTGGAAATCAAGTTTTGAAATATATTGAAATCTTGTCTTGTGCTGTAAAACATATTGATATATTGCCTCATGTGTTCC
This sequence comes from Limnanthes douglasii subsp. nivea, assembly GCA_036936605.1. Taxonomy (NCBI): domain Eukaryota; kingdom Viridiplantae; phylum Streptophyta; class Magnoliopsida; order Brassicales; family Limnanthaceae; genus Limnanthes; species Limnanthes douglasii. The sequence continues at coordinate 101,574,063 of JAUPFV010000005.1, read as the reverse complement.
TGATAATAACATTATTGTCAATTGATGCTTTCATGTTCCAGTTGTAACTTCTGCATAAGTTTTTTTGTTTGAAATAAAAGTTAAGTTTGTTTCCAATGCGAGATTTATTGAAATAGTAGTTTTAGAGTGGATCTGGGTCTTAACAATGTTAAAGGAAGTGTTAATATGGTTGGTCTGGCCTACGGTGATTAATCGATCAGGAGATCTATTTGGTAAAACATAAAAAGTTTCATTATTCAAGGTTATCAAACTATGGATGTTTGGATTTTTGGTTCTCGTGAGTATTGATGGGGAGTTTGATGATGCTTTGGACAAGGAGGATAATGGGATTTACCATTTGCTATCATTACGACGACATAAGTGGTGATGGTGGCCGGCGGTGATAGTTTTACAGTCTAGAGATATATAAGAAGATGTTCCATTGGTTGTAGTGTTTCTCAAATTTAGGAGCGTTTGTAACTAACCTTCTTTTTCAAACCAGGTGTGAATTTCATCCAGCTCTATAGAGAGTTATATTAAATAAATCCAACTACAAAATTATACATAAATTATTATTCCAAAGTTGTTTAACATTTTTCTGCAATTGGCTGAAAAAATATTTACGCAAATCTCATGAATGGTTATATTATTTTTTAAATTTTGCTAACCACAAAAAAAATTATATAATTATTTAATGAATATTATTCAATTTTAATAATATGAATATATTAAAAGCACTAATCATGATAATTTTTTTAAAGCGATTATATGACTAAGACATATGGTATTTTTAGTCGTAACATTCTAGTTTATATCCAAAAAAACTTCATTAGAAACTATCCAATTTAAATAATTAAAAATACACTGTCTTTTTTTGAAATCGAATATTATATTCGATAAACTTTGTAGTAAACTTAAAAATCTAGTGACCATATATCAAATTTAGTGTATATTTATTATTTTATATTTTATATATATTAAAATTTTAGTAGATTATATTTGCTAATTCGATTTATAAATTTATTATAAAATATAGTTATGAACTCATTTTATGTGATTATATTTTTGCAAATAATATTTTTTTAAATACCATTTTATAATTTTGTAAAACATGTTGATTCCCAACAAATATATATTATACTTTTATTGGTATTATGTGTGCGCGATGTTGTGCTGTTGTTCATTGTTGCTATGTTATTCTTAAATATTTATAGATTAATATATGTGTAAGTGTAGGCTAGAAGTAACTTGCAGTATGATCTTCTATTTAAATTGGTCTCATATATTCTTTAGATTTCTATATTAATTAGATTTTCTATTAATTTGGTATTCTACATTAATTTAGATTTCTTATTATAAACTTTGATTTTCCACGTTCTATCTTCTACAGCTTGTAACCCTTCGCACATTTAAGATAACCAATGAAAACAAGATTCACAACTCTAACATCAAGCTTTATCTGCTTGACATGGACAAACGCCAAAGCTCCAAAAAATTTCAAGATGGAGTAGTCTGTTGGCCGGCCAAACCAAACCTGTATATGTGTATTTAGATTTATACTCCTTGATGGACATTTTATTGATCAAGTACGCTACAGTACTAACAGCTTCTCCCCACAAACATTTGGGTAAATCCAGCTCTAAAAAACATACACCTCACTTGTTCCAACAAGGTCTTGTTCATTCCTTTTACAAGACTATTTTGTTGCAGTGAGTATGCAACAATTTTATGCCTCTTTATACCTTTGTTCTTGAAAAAATCATTGAACTAATCTGAAACAAACTTTAGGTCATTGTTAGTTCTCAAAATTTTAAGTTTAGTTCTTGTTTTATTCTCAACAAGAGTATGTCATTCTTTTAATTTTTCAAAAGTGTCACTTTTATTTTTAATGACATGCATATCTAGAATAATAATAAATTATGCTAAGAAAATATGAATTCCCCTCATGAGTAAAAATAGATGATGGACCCTAAAGGTCAGAGTGAACACTCAAATGGCCTACTAAACTTGTGTACTCCCACCGTAAACTTTACTTTGTATTGTTTGCCTAGTGTCCAGTTATCGCAGAACTTCAATCATATTTCCTTTACCTAACAAACCTTGTTTAGATGATTCAATTAAACCTCTTTCACTGACATGAATCAACCTCTAACACCATGGTTTAGTTTTGTATGCAATTTTTACACTAGTTAGTAATGTATTAGAAATAACAATAGAGCCTTCTAAAATGTATAAACTATTTATTTTGGACATTTTGGTTATTACTAATGCACCATCAGAAATTCGCATTACTCCATGTTCGAATCAAGTGTAAAATCCTAGATAATCAAACATAGTAATATAAAATTGATGAGTCCGAATTCAGCATGCTCCCCGGACACGGACCGATCAGTCCAAGGCCTCCGGACCGGACAGATCGGACAGATCACATGGACCGGACAGATCACTTTGAACACTAAAACCATAGGACTGTTCGAACTATGACAAAAGTACTAAAAAACCTAAACACTTCTTGACTAAGCTACTTGCTCTCCTACTTAGAGCTCATGGGACTTTGAACATGACCCGAGTCCATTAAACATGACTCGAAAGCCCATAAGGGCCCAAACATCAGGGTATAAATACCCAACCACCTGCATTAACTAGGGGTAATGAAAATTAACTGCTACCAAGCTGCTTAATTATCTCTCTACTCTCTAAACATTTAAACACCCACACACCACCATAAAACACCAACTGAAATTACCAGCCTACCCTCGGGCGATTATTATCCACACCAAAAATAAATTTATTTTAATTTCGGGAATATACCTCACATCTTTCAAAAAGAAATCATGATCATCACACTTTTTGATTCTAATAGAACCCATACCTTGAACTATGCACGTTTTATTGTTACCAAGACGCACAAATCCGTCTTCTTTTAATTCTAAGGTTTCAAAGTATTCGTTTATTGGACAAATGTGAAATGAGCATCTTGAATCCATGACCTACCTTTTCTCAGGTTCCCAAATTGCTACGGTTAGTGCTCTTGTACTCTCATAACCTCCATTTTCACTTACAAAAATTTGAACAGACGAACTACGACTACCTCCTCTTTAAGAATAGTCCTTCTTGAAATGACCACGATTGTGATAATGATAACATTTCAACTTTGAGATGTCATTACTGATCTTTGACTTACTATTGGACTTGTTTTTTTCCACATTGTCTCTTCATTTGTTCTCTTTTCTTCTCCTTGAGACATTCAAACCTTCTCCATCATCATTCTCAAACTTTAAATATTTAAATATTATGAATTCCTTGGTTTTAAAGCTGATTGGACTTCATCCAAAGTGACGGTGCATTGTTTGCCATAAAGCATAGTATCTTTAAAATTCTCATATAACCGGGGTAAAGCACAAATTAGATGTAAGACTTTTTCCTCATCTTCGAAGTTCATATAAATGTTCGCCAAATCATCGATAAATTTGTTAAACTCTGTTAAGTACTCTATTATCGACTTGTTCTCCACCATATGGTGGAAATAAAGTTGTTGTTTCATGCATTGACTATGTGCTAATGACTTGGTCATATACAATTAGTCAAGTTTAGACTGCATAAACACAACAAACGTTTCTCTAGCTAATTCTCTCAGTACCTTGTTCTCAAGGAATAAGATAATGGCATTGATAACTTTATCATGCCTCTTAATTTTCTCTGCGACTGAAAGATGCAATGGCATCAGCGTTTCTCCATGTAACGCCTCAACAAAATTTTGTTGGATTAAAATTACCTTCATCTTCACCTTCTACAACCCAAAGTATTTACTCATAGTGAACTTCTCAATATCTCACTTTAAACCCATAGTGCTTGATTTGATTGATCCTCTACCTGTTGAGAGTTTCGTTTAAATCACACCAATAACTTACTTGTATGAATTAAAATAAAAATAGACAAAAAAAAGTAATATAATACAAAACAATAATCAAGAACAAAATTAAATCTACGAAAAATGAAAACAACACAAACACGTATTTACCATGTTGAGTCAAATCGATCTATATGGGGGTGAGAGAGCAGCTCTCCAATCCACTATCTCCACAAACTATTTTACAAGAGATTTTCTCAAATATGTTACAAGAATAAGTTTTTCTCCTTACTCTACTCACTCTCTTTTTCTCGTTGTTTTAATAATCTATTTCAAGATTTTAACTACTTAGTTTACGAGCCATATATTTTCTTCAAGACATAAAATAGAATTTATAATGGTAGCTTTCTTGATCCAATAATAGAATTAGTTACTACTTAGCAGAATTGGTTAAATCTATTATAACTCAGTTGATCAGGTACCTCGTATAGAAGACTTTTGGCTAGATGACCCTGCTTCATCTACCAAACCCTCGACTAGATGATAATGTCTCATCTAAATGACCATGGTTTTGATGACACTACCTCATCTAAAACATCATCAACTAGATGACCCTACCTCATATAAAATACCCTCGTTTAAAAGACCATATCTCGTATAAAAACTCGGCTAAAAAAATCATCCGCTAAAACAACCCTCAATTAAAAAATCATGTCTCATCTAAAAATCTCACCCTCGTTCAAAAAATATTACCTCATCTAAAAAGCCCAAACTCGTCTAATTAACTCTCAACGAGATAATCCTAGATACTCTAAAACTTTCCTAACTAAATAATCTCATCGTTATATAAAAAATTTAAGAACCCAACCAACAAATATAAATCTTATTATGGTATTGATAAATACTATAGTTCGTAATGTATTTAAACCATTAAAGTTATTTAGGCCGGTGATTGGAAGTGCTTTTGATTTCGAAAATTATAATTTTTATTAGTAGAATAATATGTGTAAGTTTTCTTTTGGTCTAATTCTATCAAAAACATAAACACTACACTTTTTATGTATAAAAAATTACTGTTACATACAGGTTAAAATATCGAAGATTATCAGTATATTTTATATCACATGTAACATAAACAGAATTTGAAATAAGTGAAGTTTTACGGTAAAGTTTGTAAAATGGAACATATACAGGGGGCGGTTTTATAGTTTACTTACCAACATGAGGGGCGTTTTTGAAATAGCGAAGTTTCCAGGAAACCGAAATTGGAGACAATATCAGCCGCCAGATAATAGCTTGACACGTGTGAAAAAAAGTGAATGCCCAACTTAATACTTATCTATCCACTCGAGTCTTTGACTGTTAGTGAATGAGATCACTCCTTGGTATCATCAAATTGTGTTGTAAAATCATTTTATCGGGAGTCCGATATACTCAGATAAGCAAGCACGGTAATATATTTCGCAATTCAACACACGTAACGGTATTAAAATTAAAATTAACTTTAAATAGATTAATCGAAAATACATAAAATACAAAAAGTAATATATAAATAGTAACTCAAATAGATTAGGTAAAAAAGAGAGTAAGATAATAATGGTAAATAAATAACTATTCATGTATTTTTAAGCAGTTGAAATTTAAATCCATCTCGGTCAGTAGTCAACTGCTGCTAGCACAAAAATATGAGGTAATACCTACGTATAAAATAATGTTAAAACGGAACAAAAAATTATACCGGCTAAAAAATCGTGGTACAAAAAAATTGGACCGTATATCTGAAAGCATACAATACAAAGTAAAGGTAAATGCGGGAGAAAACAAAAAGTTTTTAATTTTTTTCGCTAAACATGGCATATTACCGCACTAAAACATGAATGCCAAATATTACGGATGCTAGAGAGAAGTCAGCTCGAGGTCTTCATGATTCAAGATGCACAATCATCATCGTCTAATGTGAACCTGAGCTTGGCGCTGGATGCACTCCAAATATTATGAGTGACGACGGAATCATTGAAGATATGATTGATTAAATCAGCATATGAAAAATACACCACACAACAATGAGAGGAATTTAATCCTCAATTGATAAGATTGTCATAGTAAATTTTTTGTCTTAATAGTAATCCATATAATAAAGGAATGACAGAGAATATTGTACTTATTTCATATAAACCTCGTCCACCCGACTAAAAAAATGGTTATACAAATTGCATTGTAAGTGTTTTTATTGTGAATTTTACATTTACAATCTTGGCGATCTAACAATGAACATCGTCATGATAGATTCTTGGCAGGTGGGAGTGAAAAGATAAGCTGGTTTACCTTCTTGAAGTTGCGATGGTTTCTAGAACTACAGATTTTATTTGGACGACAAGTTTTAGTGTACATCTAGACTGATGGCGGAAATCTTGAGGTTGTTGTCAAGTCTTGAGTAACGAATATTACTTTGCTCATACTGGGTTACCAAAACGGTAGGAAGAAACCACAAATCGTACCAAAAGAAGATAGTTTCCCCGTTACCAATCAATATCTTGTATATTTTGCTAGCGATAAGCCTAAGACGTGAAAAAATTCTCCAAGTCCAGGAGGGATATAAGCGAAGATTTAAAGACCAAAAGCTTTTGTTTTTAACAGTATTAGATTTAATTCAGCTATACTAGGTTGAGTTGTTATTATAAATAACTATGGAACGCAGATGTTTGAGAACAAGTACATTATTCCAGGTTTTTAGATCCAAAATCTCAAGGTTGCCCTCCAACTCAGGCAAGGTAACATTTGACCATGCCATATTCACTCCTGATGTATTCATCTCACGACCAGACTAGATAAAGCATCGTAGGTTTAGGGTATTTCACTAAGTACCCTGGAAGGGAAGATGATAATAGAAGACCAGTATACCTGACCCACAAAAAAGACGTATTTTAAAAGTTAGAGTCTACTAACATAAGAAATATGTTTGGAGGTCCACAAGCCAATATGAGCAGTAACATTTTGAGGAGAGACCGACAGTTGTTGTTGGAGAGAAAACGTGTGAGGAGATAAATATATAGATACTTTACTATGAGGAAACGAACATTTTACCCTATGATATTGATCAAGTATTATCTAAGGGTGGGTTCACCCTACCTAGAGAGGAAGATGGAACTTTTATCGGGACTGACTTGGAGACATGAGAAGATCAAAGAAGTCATTTATACCATCTTTGATGAGATTGAGAAAGTTAGTATCACGAGGGTAGAAAATCATTAAATCATTGATAAAACATAAGTTGACAATATTAATATTTTAGTATTTCCAGTGGAATTTAAAATTCTTATTAATTTTATTTCTTTTAGGATATTGGAAAAGGCTTGCACTATATGAACAAACAGATTAAAGAGGGTCACATGCCAGAGTCTATTCCTATCATGAAACTTACTCTTAGGATCATCATTTATGTTGACATTATAGAATATGGTGGATATACACTGAAATATCCAAATGATCATTTATTCAGAAAGTCAATGATGACAAGAATGGCCAGAATAAGGTCTCGCCGGACATTATTAAATATTTCCATAAGATCGATTTTGGCGCGACCCTCGTGACTTTGTAATTTGTTTGGTAACTCTTAAAGAGTTCTTGAGAGAGAATAATATTTTTAGAAATGTTACATCTAGAGACGACCGTGGATTGTAATTTATCAATCAAACAAGTAAATGATTCACTTATTATATTAGTTAGAATATTTGAGATAATCTTATAATGGATATTGTAGAAACAAATTGGCTAAAATTAGTGACGTAAGAAAACTATTCATTTTTAGAGATGATGAAGATAAATATAGAACTCCTATAAGGCTCAAGTATCCCACTGTTGATGAAATTGAGGACCCCCTCACAAATATCATTCCCTAATATACTTTAAGACCACTTGAAAAAACTCATGTTTTAGCGATTAGACACTGAGACATTATCACTATCAATACTTAATAAACCATTCTTAATCTTCTTACATGATATATAACTAATCATGCTAGATTAGATTTCATAATTAGGTCTTCAATTATAAACCTACAATAAATAATAGAATTATAAATTATTTGTTGCATCCCACAATCAGGCTTTATAAATTTGCAAGAAGAATAATATGAGGGAATAAAATGGGAGAATCCATTAGACTAAAGAAAAACCATTGGGTTCTAGGGTGTCATTGACGACTACTACATATTAAGAACATAATTTTTATGAATTTTTGTTTATATGTCATGATATCATAGACTGCACTAGTGGTGGAAGTCAGGTGACGGTACACAACCATAGTAGCAGACATGTCATCAACAAGAGCATATCAAAAGGCGACTAGATCAGATCTGCCAGCTAAGAAAGAGGAATCCATCATGATAGCATGGATAAAACTGTCACAAAAATAAGAGGAGTTTGGCGACATAACGCATCCACTACATAAACTTTCATCAATAATACCATTTCGAGAGACGACCAAAATAATCCTTGCAACCTTGTAAGGGGAATGGTTAACTGTGGTAGAATGACAAAGACGGTGAAGGTATTAACAGTGACTGTATCGTCGAAAAAATAAAATAGACGACTCAAGAAACAAAGAGAGGATGGTTGGATCGTGATGTAGTGGAGAAGACATCATACCACCGGATCATGCAAACCGGGAGGCTTAGACACCGACACCACCAATAGTAAGCAACATTGATGGTCATTGTAGACTCATTACGGGTCAGGTAATATTAACAGTGTAGTGTAGGTAAATCATGACAACATCACTCTATATTTTTGTATAATGAAGATTTTTGTTTCTAGATGGAGAAAAAGTCGTTCTCTATTTTTGTTGTTTTGAGAAAAATGTATTGTATTGGAAAACCTATAAACAAGTGTTGTAATTATTAATTTTATGACCTTGTAATTATTAGATACAATTTTACATTTAAGTAAAAAAATCATGTCATATAAAATAACTTTTTTATTTTTATTTTCTTAAGAAATTATGTTTTATGTAATTTTTAAAAAACCTAACAAACAACGAATTATAAGGGTATATTTTTCATATGAGTTATATATCTTTATATACGAGGTAAATATTCATAACCAATATATGATATAATGATTAATGATAAGATGAGAATGTGTAAGAGAAGCAACATATAACGGTCAAATATGGCAATGCTAAAAGTGATGAACAAGAAAAGATATAAAAGGTATACAAACTAAGCGATAAAACCAAAGATGACGATGCTAAAGGTGACGAACCAGAAGAGACATAGAAACTAGACAAACTAAGTGATAACACCTCAAGACTAATAAATTAACGTCATATAAAGAAAGGTAATTTAGAAAAGGTAAGGTAAAATTAAACAACTTAAGAAAAAAACAAGATACGTAGAGTTAATTATCTAAAAAGTAGTTTATTACCTAAATATATGAATTAAGCTAGGTAAATAAAAGAAAACAAAATGATAAAGAGAAAAGCTTAATGATCTAGAAAGTAGTTGGTTACCTAAATATATGAATTAAGGTAGGTAAATAGAAGTAAACCAAATGATAAAAAGAAAAGGTTTACGTGGCCAATATACTTTTCAAGAAGCTTCCGGTAACTATTTGAGATTACCTAAATGTCTTAAGGGGCTATGTGATACTTTAGTAACACTTGTAATAACCTTTGTAACCAAAAAAGACATGTGTCATTTATTGCTAAATATTTAACTTAATTACAATTTAAATAAGAAAATATGTCCTTTTCATTTTAAGGGCCGAATTTTGTTCAGAGGGATAAAATTAATATAATTGTTCTAGTCCTAATAATCATTATAAGTACTTGGATTATATTATTCTTTATCAAATTCAGCACTATGTGTTAGACTTACGTTGCAAATAATCAATATGAATTAATGATGATGATGATTCGATCAAGAATTAAGAGAGATTCTTCACAATATTCAATTTGTAGATCTCCAACAGTTATTCGAGGTGTTCTTAAAGCGTCTTCACCAACCGGTGAAAATGAGATAGTGTGAAATAGTCCAAATTTTCATGATGTTATTTACCAAATGCTGGAAAATGAGGGAATATGAGGTGTATCTATGATGATTTCACCAGTTTGTATGAGTGAAGTATTCCAAAGTGTTCCAGGTCCTTCTAATATTTTTTACTAGTCTAGTGAAACTGAGGGAGTAAAAGGTATACCTACCATTATATCGACTAATCAACAAAGATTGTTATCACCGATTCGAGAAACTGCATTAGGATCAGGGTCATCTCGTCAAATACCACATACAATTAAGAGTGATATTCCAATTTCCTTTATTTTTAATTATTTAAAGTTACAGATTAACGAACTAAGGAAATAATAATATACATCTAACATTTTAAAATTTTAAAAAGTCGAATAACATGTTAAAATGGAATAATTATCTATATTGTTGCAGTTATTAACTTAAAAAATAACTTGAAAAAAATAAAATGAAAATCAAGGTGAATTAACTTATTAGAAATGATGTGAACCATAACAAATAAAAATGGCATATATATAATGATAATTACGAATGATCTATTACTAACATAACTTCAAAAGAGAAAGAAGGAATCATGGACTTATGTCAAGAGATTATTAAAAGGACAAAGTTAGTTTCGTATACTTTAGCACAATCTCAATTGTCTTCAATAAATTAGAAGGCGAGTTACTTAAATTTTTTGATCTTTATAGAATGGAAACATATGATGAGACCGAAAATACAAAAAACCATTTGAAACATTTCAGTATTACAATGCTTGAGTTTAATATAGATAATACTATGATTTGAAGAGCTTTTTTATGACTTTAAAGGGAAATGCACTAACATGATTTAATAATCTACCATCTTGATCAATTGGTAGTTTCAAAAAGTTATGAAGTTCATTTAAAAGTTAGTTTATTGAAAATAAGACAATAAAATATGACGAAAGCTACGCTGTGAAGTTATACCAAAATCATGGTGAATATTTGAGAAGTTATGTATAAATATATAATAAGGAAATAAGTTTGGATGAATGTCAAGAATGTGTGGCGTTAGCTGTTTTTAAAATATGACTCTGGATGGATAATAAATTAGTTGAGGACTTGATTGAATTTTTAGTAGATAACATGGGTTATTTATTGAGGAGATGTGAAACATTTATCAAGGTAGAAGAATATAGACGAGGTGAAATTATACAAACTAATATATTAGAGCAAATGATAAATTCGTTTGATAGACAACGTAATAACGAGTAAGGATATGTGTGAGGTTTTGAAGGTGCAAAATGACCTAATTTTTTTATTATGATAATCTGAACATAAAATTCACACTTCTTATATTAAGCATTGTACTAATTTATTATAGAACAAGAGATAAAGTGAATTATCAACCTCCACGAGCTATGGCTGCTCCAAATAGTAAAAAGGTCTAGAATTTATTATTGTGTTCACCATCATGATCATAAATATACGACAATGGAATTTTTTCATTTGAAAGTTGAAATTCAAAGATTTATTGATAATGGTAAATTAATCGAGGTCATAAAAAACATAAAGGAATCAAAGAGAAAAAAATAATAGTCCAAGAAAGCAAAAAGCTGACAAACAAGTGATTTGTACTACTTTTAGGGATATATTTTAGCAAAACCGTCTCAATTGTGAAGGAAAAGTCATATAATAGATTTGGAAATATACATGGAGTTCAACTAACGTGTTATATCATGAAGAGTTTTTACTCCGTCAATAAATTTTACAAATGACGACGTATGAGGAATAGTTACTCCTCATGAAGATACTTCATTTTATATTATTTAAATTGTGGGGATGATTATCAAAAGAGTTACGATTGATACATGGAGTTCAACTAACGTGTTATATCAAAATAACTATTATTAAAGTATCAATGTATAAAAGATTTAAGTATATTTGGTTAGTTTTGTGGGACAATCGACTAGTTGTGTAGGAGAAGTAGAACACATGTGGTTGTAGGGCATGATGTAACGATGAAAATAATTAAAATTTTGTTTATGGTCGTCAATGCACCAAGATTGTAAAATATTATTTTGGGTTGTATGTGGTTGCATAAGATGGAAGATATTGCATCGTCTATCATCAATGTGTGAAATATTTTATAGGCGAAACAAGTTAGAGTTATCATGAGTAGTCAATAGGTTGTAGAATATTGTTATCCAATGTCTTTTTCTACGTATAATATTTTTTTATAGAAATTATAGAGCCTATTAAAAGTGATGAAGTTAATTAAATGTAATATTGCTATAATAAAAATTAAAAAATAGGCAACTGACAGCCCCGCGAAACATTACGAATATTTGAGTTGTTAGAGGAAACAATTAATATGGAGATTGATTATGACAATATAGTAAAAGTAGAAAGTTAGTTAAGTCAAGAGTTTAAAGTTGAATATATATGTTTTTCTTGAAGTATTACTAATGTTATAGAAGTTAGTATAAATTAACTATTGACAATAGGCTAAGACTAATATGACAAAAGCGAATGCCATTTTCTTCAAAAAAGGTTATAGTGAAGTAGGTAGAGTAATTTCTTAAGGTCGGGCACATGTGACAAACAAGATATTCAACGTAGGTAGTAAATCCAATATAAGCTAAATAGAAAATATAGGCAATGGAGAATGTGTGTTGATTTTACCGACCAAAATCGTGTTTGTCCAAATAATACTTTCCTTTTACCTCTTATTGATCACACTTAATAGATGCAATAGTTGGGCATGAAGTACTTTCATTTAAAAATTCTTATTCAATATATAATCAAATCAAGATGCACCAAAATAATGAAGACAATACAACGTTAATGATAAAACAAGGGTTGTACTGTTATAAAATATCGTCATTTGGCGTGGAAAATACTAGAAAAACTTATCAAAGGCTCATCGATCATATATTTGTTAGTCAGTTGGGGAATAATTCCAAAGCTTCTACGACAACATGATAGTAAAAATCAATGATGAGAAAGTATAACTGTTTGCATTATCTGAATTTTTCAATAACCTTATAAATTAGTTTAAAACTAAACCCATTGAAAAGTTTTTTGGTGTACGAATTGGATCATTTGATTAGTAAAATGGTACTCAAGACGATCATGTACAATTAAAAACGTTGTAACTGTGGTTCAATGCTACATCTATATAACATGTGTTTTATTTAGTAATGACAATAATAAAACTATTATTCTTAGATATTTCGATCAATCCATCGTGTTATTCCTTATCTATAAATAATTTTATTCAGTTGTTTAAATTAACGAAAATAAATCTTGTTATTCATTTAAAAATACAAAAAATAATTATATTACTCCTATTAAACATAAAGTAATATGATTGTTACTCTCTTTGGAATGAAAATTGATGAGTCCGGATTTTATTGCCACTCTTTATGAGAACCGGATAGGGGCAATTCGGACAACATACACCCACTGAACTATCCGAACTCAACTAAATGTACTAAAAACTTAATCACTTCATGACTAAGCTAATTACCTACCTGCTTAAAACTAAAGGGTTTTTGAACTCGACCCGAATCCATAAGTCAACCCGAAAGCCCATGTGGCCCACAATTAAGGGTATAAATACCCAACCACTTTAATTTAATGAGGGTAATAAAAATTAAATACAACTAGGCAGCTCAAATCTCTCACTACAATCTATCCAAACATTAAATACCCTTAAAACACCACAAAACTCAAGACAAAATTACCTTCATCCAAAAATAAACCTCACCAACAATACTAATATTGTTATTCTTAGGTATTTCAAGTAGACTAATTGAATTATTTATTTGAGTATTTAAGTTTAACTAATGGTAGGATAGGGTAATTGTTAAAAAAATGTTAGGAATATATTTTTGTCTTTTAAAAATAACAAAGTATGTAATTAGAATTTTGAAACTTTTGATATATTTAATAAGAATTAGTCCCGGTAGAATACAGTAAATAAAAAATTTATTTTATTTTATGTATTGAATAAAAAGAACTAAAAAAAACCCTAAAATTTTGCAGATATTTTTTCGATAATAATTTGGTAAAAATTGAAAAAAACAATTATATAGTTATATTTTTTTTATATAATTATAAATAACGATTTTTTGTAATTTTTATAGCCGTATTAGATCATTCGAACAAATTCTGTATATGAGACTAAATATCAAATTTAAATAATATATACATTTTTTTCCAATAAAGGGGTAGTCTAGTCGGTGAAGTGGGTCAATAATGCGTTCGAATTCTCTACAAACACTTTCTTGATTTGATTGGTTTACAACAGTGGCGTAGCGAGGATTTAAACCCTATGGTGTCCTGGTTATTGTCCAAAAAATATTTCTTTTGCGGTGGAAGTTGTAAAATGGTATTGTAATATATCTTTATTTTTCATCTACATAAAAGTTGTTTATTTGTTTAAGTGAGTCTTACATATTATTTTTGTCAACATTTTGAAGTACTATTATAATATATAAAAATAGAAGTTGACTAATAGATATATTAATTAGGACATCTATTATTAGTGAACTCGAGAGGCTATGTTGTTACGGTTTGATCGGGTTTTAGTTTGAGCTTTTCCAAAGTATACAAAGACTAATAGATTTATTGATTAGGACATGTATTGTTAGTGAAATCGAGAGCCTATGCTGTTACGGTTTTATCCGTAAAGCAAAATAAAAAATTATAATTTATGCAGGTCTATTTTGTTTCGAAATTGAACTCTGCAGCTTTCTATCTTAAGAATAAAATATAGATAACCAATGTTAATCTTTGTAACTAGTTAATAGTAATATAAGTAGCAAAGCTTCAATTTTGAGATTTGATAACATAAAGCCATAATAAATACCTTAGTTTTTGAAGTTTGTAGTTAGAATTTTCTAATTGATAGTAAAAAAACAATTGTAAAACATTCTATCTTAACGCGCTTGTTGATCAAATTTATATAAATTTATATTATTTTTTGATTAAGATATTTATTTATAGTAAAATAATATAGATGTGTATTTTATATATAATAAAACATAAAAAATATACTAATATTATAATAATATTGATATGTTATTATATATATATAATAATAAAATAAACTATAAAAACTTAATGATGTAATAAAATAAATAATAAAAATTTATTTAACTCAAAAGTTGGAAGGACAAGAGAACCCGAACCCACAGATGTGTATCGAAACTCAAGGCCTGTGGGTTCTCAGACCTGTATCTCTACTAACTAGACTAAAATATAAGGTATAACTAACATACTAAACATTTTATTTATTTGAGCTAGGTGCGTTCCCGGGATCCTACCGGACCCCAGCTAACTCCGCCTATGGTTTACATGCTATTGCGTCAGACTGAAACTGTGAATAACGACGATGTTTATACTAAATAAATTAAATAATATTAAATACCTAAATTAATTATGAAGATATAATATATTAATGGGTAATCACTAAATATATCAGAATAATATTTAAGTTTACTAAATTATAGATTATTTGTTCTTGAATGATCTAGCCAAGATAAATTAGTAATTTGTTTTTTATAGTAAAAAGAAAAGGCATATGTAGATATTTTAATTATAATGGAACAGAGTCTTGCTGAGCAAGAAACTATTATTAATTTAACTTTATATCTTGATAGCTACGTTCGACATGTTTCACGATATATACGCTATTTTACCTATTATATTCCATTTGGTTTGGAGTGCAAGAGTATTACTTTGGTTATGTCCAAGAGTCACCATTTTTGCATATTTTATAAATATATGACAGTAAATGATAAAGTTAACAAGTTCCCAGATATTTCTTAACTAGCTAGAGTGGTAACTTAGTTTCTAAGTATATATCTTGACATGTTATGTTCGATTCAATGGTTCTATTACATACTGTACAAGTCATGGAGCACAAGTCATAGAGCGACTTGAAATTTAAAGCACTTTTGACTTGACTATTTATCTTTTTATAGCCTCCAATAAAGAAAAATGGTCAGCGAGTGAGTATGTTTCGACGACAAAAAAATACTTGTCACAAAATGGACCCCTCTTTATATATTATGATTAATTTACAAGGGATTCAAATACTTTTTTATTTTTTCAAACTTTTTGTTTTATTCGTTATCTTTTTGTTGTCACTTAACCAAATAGTGAAAATCTCATATCCAATTAAATTAATTTTGTTTTTAATGAATTGAAAATTTTAAAAAAAAGTTAATAAAAAAGTTAAATATGGGAAGAGATCACGTGATATATTATAAAATATAGATGGTTTTTAGAAGTAATACTATAACATTACCGTTACTATGTTGAAAATAGCACTATCTAATTTTCAATAGACTCGTAAAAAAACTCGTAAAAAATATCACACGACTTGAAATATATCATTTAATTATTCATATATATATTTTTAGTTTAAGCGATGTGGAATAAAGAACTAAGTTTACTCAGTTGATTTTTTTATAGTATGTTGGCCGGAACAAAACAGACTAGTCGTATCTATTAACAAATTTCAACAGAAGTTTGTCGCGATTGAACTTAACTAATCACGACAAACAGGACTTCGACAAAGCTGATCGTGTCAAAGTAAACCTGTTGTATTTGGTGTTTATGTAATTGTTTTGTGTGATTTTATCGCGACTAGTATAGGATAATTGTGTGGACGGAAAACATTTCATGTCCAAAGTTGAACCAATGGTGGCAAAGTTTGAAAATATGTGTTCTTATTAATTAGTGTGTTTTTTTTTGTTTTTTTAAAAGGTTTGATCTTACATGCGAATTTTTAAATGATTATTGATAAACGACATTTATCTTTGATTTTATATTATTTTTACATAAATTTAATTATTAATTTAAATAATTATAAATAAAATACTATTATTGATTATGTTTGATTTATCACTGAAATAAAGAAAAAAGAACAAAACTGAAGTAAATAGAAACTACTATAAAATGAGATTAAAATCTATGATTCGAAGATAAATAAATCCGGAATAAAGAGAAATAAAAGATGAGAATTTAATTAAGATTAAAGAAGAAATTAATTTGAGTTTAAAATTAAATTATGTTTTTATTATTTAATTTTAAAAAATTAATTAATTTTTTAAGGTAAGAAAGAGTTGTATTTGTAGGGGATAGAAGTCGAGGAAAAACGGCAATAACTTTTATTATAAATACAATCCTAACCCCGAAACAAAACGGACATAAATACCAAAGAGTATACTCGATACAAGTTTTTTTTATAATTTTTTTATGCACATGATTAGTATGAGCTAATTAGTTTTGTTACGAGGTTAGAAAACCTCAATATATATATATATATATATATATGCAGTATTATTTTGAAACATAATGCTTCAATTACTTATATGTTCAACTGATTATGTTAGATCTAGGTTTAGATCGTGGGGTAAAATCTATTTCTGAAATGTAATAATATTAATGGGTTGAATGAGTAATACGCTACGATCATGATCTAGTTAAATTTAAAGTATGTTTTTAGAACTAATGACCCAGTTGTAAGAGATAGAAGACTCGAGACATAGTCACACGAAAAAAAGATAATTGTTGGTGATTGAGAGATAAATGCAACACTCTCAAAGAGAACCTCACTTTTAAAAGTATATGTTTAGATGTAATTTATTTAATATATATATATATATATATATATATATGTTTACTAGTCCTTGAAAAATTTTCTCATATTGTTTACGATTTTATTTTCTTAATTTTGATTTCATTTTTTTCACCAAACTTTTGATCATCTAGATCACCATTTTTTATTTTTTCAATTTGTTAGTAAATCTATTTAGAAAAATCTGTAAATTTAAAATAAAGATTTTTTTTGGGTTCAATATCTCGAGTTAAAATACTTAATCAAAACTTCAACATAAATCGTACGCTTGCAATTATCTTAACAATTATTACCCTTTGGAAGGGTTTAATCATCTCTATAAATAATTAATATCTTCAAGAGCAAACAACAATCTTGCTTAATCTCCCAAACTCTCTCTTACGTTAAATCTCTCTCAAATATTCAAACATTGTCAAACTTGATTCAGATTTTTTAGTTTCTTGTAATCTGAATCTAAAAGCTTGTTATATCCAAAAAAACTTTCTAAAAATATCTAACCAATAGACTTATCGAAATTGTTATTTTTGGAAAGCGTAGTTCTAATAGTCTCAAAATTCATCCAATTTTTTTTGACTTTTCGGCGACTCTCTGTGAAGCTTTGTGACAACATAAACAACCATGAATACTATTAAGGTGATGAACCAATATCTTGTTCGATTGGACCATTTTGATGGTTCAAATTTTACCCCGATAGCATAAATTACCTTTTAATTGACAACACTTAAAGTTCATTATATTCTCGATCCAAATTTGGAGTTAATTCCTAAAGCAAATGAAAAGGACACCAATAAAATCAAAGCTAAAAGGCACAAATAGGGTGAGAACACTTGGTTATCAGACCATCTATTTGAACTTTATACAAGTGAGTCTTTATCATTGAAAAAATAGAATGTATTTGAAGAAAAATACAAAACCAAAGAAGAAGGTAAGAAAAAATTCTTAATTTCTTTTAATATGATAAAGCCTTTATCTCTTCAATTCATGAGTTGCAAATCATAGTAAATAAAATTATGTTTTTAAAAGTAGTGCTTCCGAAAAAAATTCAAGTGGGATATATAATCGAAAACATAACAAATGTAATGCCAAGTAGAAATTTTATCGATCAATGAAGAAAAAATACATCTTTTCCAGATCATCTGCCTATTTATACTATTTCATAGCAGTTTCAAATTACCATTTATTACATGATTCCACTAATTATGCACGTAGAGCAATGCTAAAATTGTGACAGGTACTCTAATCCTCATGTGTTTCGTGGGTTGACCAATCAACCAACATTAATTACAATCGTTTCCTTAGTCGTTTGTCTTGATAACCGACCTCGATCGGTTTCACCGTTATGCATTTTCTCGATGGCTACATTAGCTTCGATTATAACCATTGCTCGATTTTATCATTATTCTCGGTTACGATCTATGCTTGGCTCTATATTTTCCCGGTAAAGGCTTGACTGTATTTATCTTTGATGATGGTTCTTTTTTTATATCCCTTTCTGCTCTATTTGTTAACTTGCCCGGTTCATCATATGCTCATGCGCAACCTCTGCTTAGCGAGGCATCTA
The DNA here is from genome assembly GCA_036936605.1 of Limnanthes douglasii subsp. nivea. NCBI lineage: Eukaryota > Viridiplantae > Streptophyta > Magnoliopsida > Brassicales > Limnanthaceae > Limnanthes > Limnanthes douglasii. The sequence continues at coordinate 101,555,034 of JAUPFV010000005.1, read as the reverse complement.
CTCAGTAATTTTCCATAAGATGACTTTGATGTCCTTTGTATTTTTATTTAATGTCGTTACTAGTGCTGGCACTCCATGAAGAGCCATCACTTATCTTGCTTGGAACATTGATGCCCCTCGATTTGGCCTCGGTTATTCGATACTTGTTGTTGTAATTGTGCATATCTTTCGTCCGCCTCGTATTTGTAAAAAAAATAGCTCGGTTTGTTATTATACGTTCCTCCTTTCCATGTCCATTTGCTCAGATATTTCGTTCTCTATCAGTTGATGGAAGCTTCCTCATCAGGGCTCCTCCTAGTTCATGGATTATATATTGAGAACATAAAATCAATGGAGTAAATTTTTATGCGAAGCAGAGTAGATAGTGAAATGATGGAACTAATCATATGTGACGTATGCCTTGTGACGTAACATGTTTAGTGATGAAGTAGTTTAATTTCCAACGATAGCGTGACACGTGGTAGTTATCAGGTGGCGCGTGTGTAACGGCAATTCTGACACAAAAACCGTTATATGTAAAATAACGCTTAAATTATAAGGAAACATGTTACCAATTAATTATGAATGAAAACTATTGTCATATCACGCGTGTAGTGAAGAGTTGATTGAAATCCAAATAACATTCTAAAATTGTGAAGTCCTTTATTGTTTTGAAAATTACTTTACCTTTGTAAGAGAAAAAGAAGTATTCATAGGAGCAAACACCCGTCACAATTTTTATTGTTTTCCAAGTCGTCACTAAAGAAGTTATGTTGATACTTGTAATATTTCATGACTCCCTTTTATAATTTAAAATAATATTGTAGTATTGGAACCATTCTAGTGTAGTGTAGATGTGCTAGCCCTAATTCTTTTGCACAGTAAAAAACCCCATTTACTGGTATTGTTTCTCATCCAGAGTTATCCCCGCGATTTGCTTGCTCTTATACGTCCTATTGATTCATTGTTTTCGTTCTAATAACCATACTGGAACAAAAAAAAAGTGGGAAGAAGAAGGAGAAGTTGGTTACTGGTGAAGGAATAGGATTGGAATATGAAGAGCCGTCATTCTTAGAGAGTTATTTTTCTCGATTAACCCCAAAATTCCTTCTGGAGTTTAGGGTTAGACACAACATACCAAGTGATGTTATAGTATGGGTACCGGTGCCCGGTGAGCAACCCTATCAAGCAAAGGATAATGAAACCCGCCTATACACTATCGTGTTTGACTGAGGCTTATGGTTGTCGTTACCCTCTCTAATTTGAGACTTTTTTTAGCTTCATATGCATCTGTCCTACACAATTAGCTGCTAATTGATGGAGATTATTTCTTAGTATTATTTTGGGCTCCCGTTTATTAGACATTTTGGTCTACCTGGCAGATTTACTCGCCGTTGTAGATGTAGCCAAGTTGGCAAAGTCCCTATTTTTTTTATACCTAACTAACTGGGGTGAGGAAAATAGTTGAGCTTCCGACCTCGGATAAAAACTGGAAGAACATATTTGTATTCATGTCGAGGAATTAGGAGCATGCAAGTGCTGTCATTAATCTTCAATTAGAAAGACAGTGGAAAACCAAGTGTAAGGAGATAAGGTTTTGCAGTTCTTAGCCCAAGTGATCTAGTATTAGTGTTAATTTAATGTGTTTAAATTTGCAGGTGAAGGGAAGCATCATGAGTGGCGCAAAAAAGAGATATCAGAAGAAGCTTAAATCCTTTAATCAAATTATCAAGTTTGGCTAGCTCAACGTGGTTTCAGGAGCCGTCTCTGTTGTTCACACAAATAAATTATTTAAAAGCTGGGTTGTGGCATATTCCTGAATTGGATATTGCGAAAGGCAAAAAAGTGACGATGGCTGATAGCGGAGAAATGGTTACAACAGAGCGGATACAAGGTTGATGGAGCAGAGATACCATGATCGTAATAGCACCGAGGTGTGGTTGACAGTGCCCTAAAGTCGAAAAGCGAGGGTTACAAGGAGGGAGAGCTGCTAACTTTCCATGATGTTGACGAAGGGAGCCGACAAGAAGATAGGGCTACCCAATTGGGAGATGAAGTGGTTAAAGAGCGTACTCGACGCTCTCGAGAAGAAGATGAATAGACATAGGATGAGGAGTTCTGATTTCGCGATGGAAATAGAGGAAGAAGCAACGATAGATGAAACCCTAATTCAAGGGGTAACACGATTAAACCCTAATCTAAGGGTAACAAATACTGAAATTTTCATAGATAAAAAATATATTATTAATTAAAACTTAAGGTATATGAGGCTTTATATAAGATCTTCTCAAAATCCTAAATTAGAACACAAAGCAAATAAAATAAAATCAAATCAAATCTTAATATAATTACATTTAATTTAAAGAAAATTAAATATTTGAATAAAATAAAATAAAATAAAAATAGTTTTTGTTTGGATTTTCTGGGCTACATCATCCTCTCCTGTTTGATAAGAATTAGTCCTCGAATTCATAGCACAATCACCATCACCAATCAAAATTATTTTATTTAATTTTTTTTTCAATTGTTACATTGGAATTATAATTGTTGATCTTATCGGAATAAGATAACTTCTTCTCGAGTGTTTCTTATTCAAAGTCACATTAAAGCCATCCAGTCGATGAACAAAATTAGTTTTGAAAGCCTTTTCATAACCTGAAAATAACACCCATGTCAAATTGATAAAAAACATTGGTTCTGAAAACCTCTTCATATCCCGAGACAACATCTCGATAAGAAAGTTTCTCCTTGATCCAAAGATTGGTAGCCAATTTAAACTTTCCATGATGTTGACGAAGGGAGCCGACAAGAAGATAGGGCTACCCAATTGGGAGATGAAATGGTTAAAGAGCGTACTCGACGCTGTCGAGAAGAAGATGAATAGATATAGGATGAGGAGTTCTGATTTCGCGATGGAAATAGAAGAAGAAGCAACGATAGATGAAACCCTAATTCAAGGGGTAACACGATTAAACCCTAATCTAAGGGTAACAAATACTGAAATTTTCATAGATAAAAAATATATTATTCCAAAAACTTAATTAAAACTTGTGGTATATGAGACTTTATATAAGATCTTCTCAAAATCCTAAATTAGAACACAAAGAAAATAAAATAAAATAAAATCAAATCTTAATATAATTACATTTAATTTAAAGAAAATTAAATATTTGAATAAAATAAAATAAAATAAAAATAGTTTTTGTTTGGATTTTCTGGGCTACATCATCCTCTCCTGATTGATAAGAATTAGTCCTCGAATTCATAGCACAATCACCATCACCAATCAAAATTATTTTATTTAATTTTTTTTCAATTGTTACATTGGAATTATAATTGTTGATCTTATCGGAATAAGATAACTTCTTCTCGAGTGTTTCTTATTCGAAGTCACATTAAAGCCATCCAGTTGATGAACAAAATTAGTTTTGAAAGCCTTTTCATAACCTGAAAATAACACCCATGTCCAATTGATAAAAAACATTGGTTCCGAAAACCTCTTCATATCCCGAGACAACATCTCGATAAAAAGTTTCTCCTTGATCCAAAGATTGGTAGCCAATTTAAACTCTTTCTATAACTGTTCAATATGATCTTCTATCAAAATGTCTAGTGTGTCCTCGCATACCAAACGTTCTTTGAGATCTTCATGACCATATATGTTGTTCTCTTCTTTAGACCTTGAATCAGATGAAATCAACATTCATGAACATGCTTGCCCCGTCGCAGGAACTGAGACTCTAATACCAAAATGATGACGCGACGGAAATAGAAGAAGAAGTAAAGATAGATGAAACCTTAATTCAATGGTAACATGATGAAACCAAATCTAAGGGTAACAAATACTGAATTTTTTATAGATAAAAAATATAGTATTCCAAAAACTTAATTAAAACTTAAGGTATATGAGGTTTTATATAAGAACTTCTCAAAATCCTAAATTAGAACACAAATAAAATTAAATAAATGTTTAAAATAAAATATTAATATAATTAGATTTGATTTAAATAAAATAAAATATTTGAATAAAATAAAATAAAATAAAAATAGTTTTTTGGACTTTCTGGGCTACATCAAGTTCCTTTCTCTAAGAATAACTCATGTGATTGTGGATGCGGTTCCGCTAGCATAAATAAACTAAAATTGGTGGATAAAGAGAAAGACGATGAAAGTCAGGTGTTAGAAAAAAAGTAGAGAGGCATCGGTTTCTGAGGCAGAATATAACAAGGGAAGGCCCCTGAGGTGATAGCACTAGATGATGCCCGAGTGGAAGGTCAGTTGAACCGTATAGGTGAAAATAGTAGGGGAGAAGAGTAGAAAAAATAAATTCCCGAGGAGATAACTCGAAGGATGAAACATTTTGTTAAGACTTCAGCTGTGTGGCCCTCATATAATTTTGTGCAGGGGGCATGCATGGGATCCTCATTTGTAAATATTAAGAGGCCAAAGCTTTTTTCTACAAAGAAAAAAGGGACCGAGGCAAATCGAGGTAGTAAAATAACCAAGAAACTCCCTCCTCCATATGTTGTGATGTCGCGCCCTTCAATGCTGATGTTCGAGCAACTCAAACGGCGCCCAAAGTTGTCGTTTTAAGATAATATGCCAATGAGTGAGATATTATAAAGGTAGTTGGAGCTAGCCATCGAGGTAGTTTATGCTAATTAGCATATTATGAATTAGTGAAAAATAAACAAAAACAGGATACTAACCTTGTTGTGAATGCATATGCACCGCAAATCTGTTGTACAATCCTACAGACACATGTCCAGTGATGACTACCAGGTTATGGAGAAGTGGAAACCTGATGCGATGTTCCTTGGGTCGGTAAAAAGCTTAACCACCGAGCTTGGTCGGTTTGAGAATGCGTATGGGTCCGCCAAAACATGAAATGATAAAACGACTTAGGAAAATGATCATCTTCTTCGCAAATTGACCTCCATCAAGGGTGTCCGGGATTCATACAAAGAAAAATATAAAGAACCGGCCACTTGAAATATGGTGCTGCTAACTCAAAATAATGGGCTTATCAAGAGGAATGCTGACCTGATGTGCCAAAGCACCGGTCTGCTCGCGCAGAATATGACACATGCTCAGAGGGTGGAGAGTAATCTGAGCATATTACTGGGCTAACGGTGGACAAGTGGAAGTTAGTAGCTAATGTTAATAACCTAAAAATAAAAATGGAGCACCAACGCAAGGAATTCTTGAAGAAGGTAGATGCTGATTTGGAGGAGTGCGAAAGATAGGTAATGGAGGTCGCCATGAGGATGATGGTTAATAATAAACAAAATATGTTGGTTGAGCTTTTGACACTCAATCCAGGCATGGAGTTGGGATCATTGAGAAATTTTTTTTTGTAGAGAGAAGACACAAGTTGGGAGCACATCTACTTCCGTGTTGGTGCATTCACTGAAGAAGTTGGGCGAGGAGTCCACCCAAATTGCTGTAGAGAGTTTGGAGTGTCAGCTCGAGGATAATCCCGTAATTGATGTTGTAGCAGTGAGGATCGATGCCCTTCCTATAATACCCGATGCTTAATTTGTTTTATATGTTAAAGACTTAAACATATTTTTCTGTAGTTGTGGGTAGTTTAAATAATGATGTATACTCTTTGTTTTTTGTAGATGATAAAGCTTACTAACTTGTTCCTTCGTTATATTTTTGTTTTATTATTGGAGATCTTTCTTGATGGCGAAACATGTGTTTGTTAATTTTGTCACGCTATAATAGATCCTTACAAGATCGAGCTCAATATGGCTCATTGTGTGTCTGTGAGTGAGACTTGCTCCTTAGCTTATTCGTAGCGTGGCCGTTTCGACTAATTACGTGGCCCAATAAGGGCTTCATAGTAGACCAATTTGCTTATTAATACCATATACAAGGTATTGAGCTCAGTATGACCCTTATGTAGCCTGTACGCGTGGTTAATTAGCCCGTTCGTTTTAATTGACTCAATGGTTTGAGCTTAGTATGGCCCATTGTATAGCCCGTAGGTGTAGTTAGTGAACCATTCGCAATTGTAAGGATGAAGAAAGCTTTAAAAACAAACACGTGCATTGGCGAAGACAGTAAAATTTTATTGAGGAAAATATTTAGAACTACGGCACCTTATTAAAAAACCCTATTGCGCCATCAGGGTGGGGGGGGGGGGGGGATAGCACATCTTCTAAATCACAATGCATAGCGATAAAATTTTAAGTGATTAATATTCCAAGGGTGTTTCAAGGCATTACCCTCAGTGTCGGCGAGGCAGTATGCTCCACTGTGTCCCTTAGAGATGATGGTGTAAGGCCCTTTCTAATTTTTCCTTAACTTTCCAATTGTGCTATTGCTGGATCCTTGGAAACTTTTCTTTATAACCATGTCCCCTACTTGCAATTTTTGGGGATTTAGTCAGCCATTAAAACAGCCTCACATTTGGCTCCGGTAATGCTCCGCTCGCACGCGTGCTTGATCACGCCGCTCCTCTACAAGGTTCAAACTAACCTCTCATTCGGTAGTATGGCTCACTTCATCATAGCTGGCGATCCGGTTGATAAGTAAGCAATTCGTCAATATTAATAAAAAGGAGTCAATTGTAAATAGAAGGAGATTAATATGCCTGTTATAGTATTTATTGTTTATTAAAGGGTGATTTGTAAACAAAGTGTTTTATAAAGGACCATATGAGAAATAAAACAAGACCACCAAGGACATAAGTGGGTCCACCCTTCCCCACTATAAAAGGAGACCCATTATTCTTGGTAGGTGGACAATTGAATATAATATTCTCTTTCTACTTTCTCTCTCTAGAATATTGAGTCTTAGTCACATCAGGTCCAATATCCAATATCACCCCTTTTGTCATTTATTCTCTCATCATTGGCGCCGTCTGTGGGGACACATGATACCAAAAAGGAATATTTTTCTTTTGAAATCGCGATCTGATATTAAAGAATGAATGACCAAGCAATCAGAGAGAGGGTCGGGAGAGAAGTGATCCGAGCCGTTTCGTTGTCTGAAGGTGAGGAAGCACCAGGTTAGGAATATTAGCGCAGGGTCGGGACAAGCGGTCGACCCTCATCATGACTCGGAGACAGCTACTGGAAGATATCGCGAAGCTAAATGCTGAAAAGGAACGGGCGTTAGCTGATAAAAGGGCCCGGTAAGGCAAAGGGAAAGAACTAGTTTTGGACAACCGCGACGAAGGTTACCCGACTATTGACCCTCGTATCGACGCCCGCCCTGTTAGATATTATCAGGAGTCTCACCCGGAGGACAGGCCGAATGGGGGAACAGGGCAGTACACCAAGGATAATCAGGGGATTTCTGTTGATTAAACTTCAGACGATTCATCAAGAAAAGAGTACCGACGTAAGGAGAGACTGAACAAGAGTGCGTAGCAGAGCCATTTTCGACGAAATAGGGCGCCTCGTTCTGAATCTCCTAAGTTCAAAAAGGGTAGCTCTAAGAAAATGATGCCATTGTCTTTTGAAAAAGAAGAAATGCAAACGGGCAGTAGAGAGGAGCGGGTAGTTCTGCCTCAGGCCCAGTGGCAACCGTCGAGCAGCTAGAACCAGGGGTACCGAGTCAGTAGCCAGTTCATCAACCCAGGAGATGAAGGTCTATATGGGATTCAGACCGAGGGGCTCGGAAGCGGCGCGTTCGGATTCAGAATGAATTGGAGAGCTTCGCCATTTTCCGACGAAATATTATCGGGACATCTCCCGAAGAGGTTTGATATTTCCAAATTAGAAAAATATGACGGTAAGCGGGACCTAGATAATCATTTGGAAGCATTCAGAAACTTTATGTTAAGCTTCGATAACGATGATAAGCTTTTGTGTCGGGCGTTGTCAATGACATTCAGAGACCGGGCATCAAAGTGGTACAACCGGCTACCGCAGGGTAGTATCAAAAACTTCGGGATGTTCTGGATGCTGTTCCGTCAGCACTTTGTCGGGAGAAAAAGCTTCCGAGCCAATTGTGATACGATTATGAACTGTAAGCAGAGGCTATGAGAGAGCCTCGGGGATTACACCAGACGTTTTCTGCCCTAACAGCGTACCGCTTGGGGTTGTTGCCGGGACCGATGAAGCAAGCGGTCACCAAAAAGCAAGCTTTCAATTTTTCCGCCCTTCTGGCTCAGGTGGAAAAACAGATATTGATAGAAGAGACCGAGGCGTCTGAATTGGCTGCGCAAATTCAATAGAGTGTGCAAGCGTCGGTCGTCAGCACAATTCCGCCGACCCAGTCCTTGCCAGGTAAGGCTCTGGCTCCATAGAGTCAAAAACCGAAGCCGACGAACCTAGTGGTCTCGCGACCCATGTCCAATAAGTGGATTCGCCCTGCTTACTTCGCCGACTTAACGGAATGCGTATCTTCTATCTATGAAAAAACTAAGAAAAGTGGGATGTACCGAAGGCCTTTTCCCATACCAACACCTCGGGAACATAGGAACAACCGGTATTGTCGCTACCACGAAGATGTGGGGCACGATACCAATGATTGAATTTCCCTAAAGAAGGAGATAAAAATGCTGATCGAGCACGGAAACCTACTCGAGTACGTGAAAAAGAAATCGCAGTAGGGCGCTGCCTCGAAAGAGATCGTGACAATTCCGAAGTCCGAAACAACCATGGAGATTTCTGAAGTAACCGACCCTTTCAATGTCTCCATAGAGTATCTCGATCCAGGTGTAAATCGTAACATCATCGAGGTCATCGAAAAGGAAGCTGCAGAGAGTAACGGAAGCGTAAGAAATATGTGTCAATTTTTCGAATCATTGACTATTTTTGGGGGTGACTCTATGGTAGGGATAACGCACTCCTTCAGGAAGCGACATATCGTGAACTTGGCCACTCAGTTGGAAGCTCGGCCCTATCCCCATTCGAAAACCGACCCTTCGCCGATTCTATATTTTGACGACGACGACATGAGAGACATTGCCGGACCCCATGAGGACGCCGTCATTATAGGGGCGGCTATTGCGGGGGAAGAGGTCCGACGCATCTTAGTAGACACCGGGAGTTCAGCCAATATAATTTTCGCATCAACTTTCACCAAGTTCAGGGCTCCCCCGGTAATTAGACGTTCGGATCGAACTATTGTAGGGTTGACAGGTTCGGCTGCAGACGTGGTTGGTGAGTTTGAAGATATAGTTCAGTTAGGCCGCGGACCATTTAAAAATGAGGTCACTGTTTTATTCGTCGTGGTAGACGCGCCGACCTCTCATAATGAAATCTTCGGCAGATCGTGGCTGTCGCGAATGCACGCGGTGTCCTCTACGGTTCATCAGTGTTTGAAGTACGTGGTCAGAAATAACGTGGAGATAGTACGGAGCAGCCAGAAAGCAGCAAGGGAATGTTACCGAGCAGCTTTGGCCCCCAAAAGGGATCATGATATGGAGCAAGCGCGGGACTAGCAATTAGTGGGACTTCCCTTGGGATCACTGCCCATCGATGATTCTAGAGAAGCTCCCAGTTTTTTAACCACCGACGAAGAGTGCGAAAAACACCAATTTACCGAAGGAAAAGTTTTACGGATCGGAATCCAATTGTCATCAGTCTTCAAGAAACAGTTTTTGTTATTACTACAGGAGAATTTAGACTTATTTTCGTGGTGTTCGAAGGATGTGACCGGAGTCCTAGAAGACCATGTGATTCACAAACTAACTATCAACAAGAATGTCAGACCCATTTCACAAAAGCGGCGGGATTTTTCGCCGGAAAAAGCAGAAATCATCATGAAAGAAGTCGAACGAATGCTCAGCATCATGCAGATCAAAGAATCAAGTTACCCACTCTGGACATCCAATCCTGTACTGGTAAAAAAGAAGAACGAGAAATGGAGGATGTGCGTGGACTTCATCGACCTTAATCAAGCATGCCCGAAGGATCCCTTCCCGATGCCAAGAATCGACCAGTTAGTGGATTCAACATCCGGTAACCGATTACTCTCCTTTATGGACGCATACGCAGGCTACAACCAAATCAAATTGCACCCAGCGGATCAGGAAAGCACAACATTTATTACAGGCCGAGGCTTGTATTGCTATAAGGTTATGCCGTTCGGGTTAAAAAACGGTGGAGCAAATTATCAAAAGTTGGTTAACAAGACCTTCGATTGCCAGATAGGGAGAAATATGGAAGTTTACATCGATAACATGTTAGTAAAGAGTAGCACAGACGAAGGCCATCTCGCCGATTTAAGAGAAACCTTTGATAATCTAAGGGGTATAAATCTCAAACTAAACCCGGAGAAATGCTCCTTTGGGGTAAAGTCGGGCAAGTTCCTGGGATTTTTTGTCAGTGAGAAAGGAATCGAGGCAGACCCTACTCAACTGCAGGCTCTTACCGATATGACACTGCATAAGAATATCAAAGAAGTCCAGATATTAACCGGGCAAATCGGGGGCGGTCCCCAAAGCGGTATACTTTGTAAGCAAAAGCTTACTGGACGCAGAAACACGGTATTTGAAGTTGGAAAAAATGGCTCTAGCTTTGGTGACCGCAGCGTGAAAAATGCAACCGTATTTTCAGGCACACCCCATTATCGTCCGAACCTCGTTTCCACTCAAGTATGTACTTTAGCGGCCGGACATGTCGGGAAGAATGTCCAAATGGTCGGTCGAGTTAGGCGATTTCGATATCAACTTTGAGCCGCGGACAGCCATCAAAGGCCAAGCTCTGGCTGATTATATAGTAGAATTCCATTCCGATCGCCCAAACCAAGACATGTCGCATGAAGTGGGTGAACCAGATGAGTGGATTATCCGAACCGATGGTGGGTCGAACGCCAACGGGTGCGGCGCAGGCGTACAGATAGTTACTCTAACGGGCATAAGTATGCATCAGGAAATCCGATTTGGTTTTCAAACCTCGAACAACGAAGCCGAATATGAAGCTGCCATGGTCGGTTTGCGACTAGCACATGTATGTGGAGCTACGCACGTACGTCTTATCAGTGATTCTCAACTTTTGATCAATCAAGCCTCGGGAGCATCGGAAGCTAGGAAAGAGCATCTGGTTTAGTACTTAGCAGCACTATGAGTGTTAGCCGCGTCTTTCGCCAAGGTAACATATGAGCATGTCCTGAGGACCGAAAATATGGTAGCCGACTCTCTAGCATCGGCTTCATATTCAAGCATTTACCCCTAGGTAACCGAGCAAGAAAACCCATCAATCATAAGGAGGAGAGAGCTGGATAACCGACCAAAAATGACTTGTCAGGTGTCCTCGGTAACTATTTCAGATTGGCGAAGGGATATTATTTCCTTTCTAGCCGAAGGACTACTACCAGACGATAGTCTATCAGCTCGAAAGATACGAAACAAATCTCGGGGCTACGTTTTATTGGGGGACGTTTTATACAAAAAGTCATTTAGCCGGCCTTTACTGCGGTGTTTGTGAGTAAACGAGTCACAAATAAGTGTATCTGAACTACACGACGGAGAGGGCGCGACTCACTGTGGATATAAAGCATTGATCATAAGAATCTTTCTCGTCGGGTTCTATTGGACAACGGTTACGACTGATTCTCAGCAGATAGTGAAAACATGCGACACATGCCAAAGATTCGCGAATGCAATACATTCCCGCGGCCCCTTTCGAATCCATATCTGAAGGCTTACCTTTCGACCGATGGGGAATCGACCTCGTGGGACCATTACCAATGGCATCCGGTGGAAGATAAACGATCGTGGTGGCTGTGGATTACTTTTCCAAATGGGTGGAGGCCAAACCATTATCGGCTACAAAGACCAAGGATGTCATCAGATTTATTTGGTCGAACATCTGCTGTAGGTTCGGGGTACCTCAGAAGTTCACCATGGATAACGGACCCCAGTTCGATAGCCATGAGATGAAATCTTTTTGTACGACCCATAGGATTAAGCAATATTTTTCCACCCCCTTCCATCCCCAAGCAAACGGGCAAGTCGAGGTTACAAACCCGACCATTTTGGACGGGCTCAAAAAGAATTTGGAAGGAAAAGCCGGCAAGTGGCTGGACTACTTACAAGAAGTTTTATGGGCTTACTGAACCACACCTCGAACGGCGACCAAAGAGTCACCCTATGCCTTAGTTTATGGAATGGATGCCTTCATCCCAGCAGAATCGATCTTTCCGTCTTTTAGGGTCGGTACTTACACGGAAAGTGAAAACGACAACGCCAGACGATTAGCTCTAGACCTGATAGAAGAAAAAAGGGGCCCAGCTCATCTAAATTATTTACATTATCAGACCTTAATGAGAAGCCGGTATGCGTTCAAAGTACGTCGGCGAGAGTTTAAAGTCGGGGATAAGGTCTTAAGGAGAGTTTTCTTGCATACCAAAGATAAGAGCCTCGGCAAGCTAGCCCCGAACTGGGAGGGACCGTATACAGTAGTAGAACGAGTTAAGAGTGGAACATACCGCTTGCAGGACACGCGCGGGCGTTTGCTGAGACTCCCGTGGAATATTGAACACTTAAAACTATATTTGGAGTAACTTTGTTGATTTTTGTAACCATTTCTGTAAGAACCTTTGGTCGGGGATGTACTCTTTCCTAACTCGGTGGCGCGAGAAGGTTTTAATGAGGCATCCATGGCAACCAACCCTTTTTAATTCAAAATTTTGCCTTTATATCTCTAAACTGTTAAAAAGGAGTCTGCCGGCTGACAAGCTGACGGACAACTTATGACGAATTTAAATTGATCAACAGAACCTTAAACGGTTTTTCAGTGATTAAACTGATCTACATATCATATTTCCCGACCCTATGGGAGGATTTTTCAATTTAAATTGATCAACAGAACCTTAAATGGTTTTTCAGTGATAAAACTAATCTACATATCATATTTCCTGACCCTATGGGAGGATTTTGTCAATTTAAATTGATCAACAGAACCTTAAACGGTTTTTCAGTGATTAAACTGATCTACATATCATATTTCCCGACCCTATGGGATGATTTTTCAATTCAAATTCATCAAAAGAACCTTAAACGGTTGTTCAGTGTTCAAAACTGATCCACATCTTACGTCCCCGACCCTATGAGAAATTTTCAGTTGACAAAAAAACATAACAACAAAATAGCGGATATTAATTTTCAAAACAACGGTTACAAGCATAGTTCAACAAAAGGGTTATACCAACCCAGTATTTACAAAACTTAAAATAAAAAACATCGGAGGTCAAGCATCCTCTCCCTCAGACTCCGTTCCAGTGTCGTCCGTCTCATCATCCTCACAAACCACGCCCTCAGGGCGGTCGGCCTCAGGAACATCCAGCCACATTGACCCAAGGGGCAAGTCAGGGAAGCGGTGATGAAAGGTCAACACATAAGCAGCTTTGGCCTCGGCCATTTCCTTCTTCATCCATCTCTGGCACTGGTCGACGAAAAGGGCATTAGCAGCCTTCAGGTCGGAGGTTTCCTGACCTAGTTTTCCGGCGCTATCATCTCGGTCTTTTCTAACAAGTGCCAAGGTATTTTCGGCCGTCTCCAACTTCTCCTCCAACAACCTCTGAGCTTCTTTCCCCTTCTTTACTTCATCTTCGAGAGCGGCAACCTTCCCCTCCACGTCCCATAGCTTATGGCTTAGCTCCGCTGCCCGTCGTTCCTTTATCGCCAAGGGCACAATCATATTGTACAGAGATAGGGACAGCCCGTCTGTGATCCGAAGAGGGAATGTGTGCGGACTCTCCGACACGGACAGTACCGGCAGCTTGGTACCGCTCGAGGACGCCATGGTGTCTTTCGACGCTTTTACGGGGCTCGCATCATCGGGTAGCACCGCTATGGGGTCGGTCACAGTCGCACCCTTAACCCCCCCGAATTGCTCAAAAAGCTCCGGGATGGTGGCGTTATCAACAGCCACAGATATAGCGGCAACCCGGCTTTCCTTCTTCGCACGCTTTGACTTCTTGTTTTGAGCGCCGTCTGCTTCAGCCTTTACTTTCTGCTTCTTGACCAGCTCCTCGGACTGATGGGTTTCGCCATCCACCCCAGCGGTTTCCCCTTGTTGTCCCTCAGATCACCTCCTTCAGCCTCAGCATCAGCATGCTCAGCTTCTTCATCCAACTTAGGACGCTTGCTGGGAGCTTTGTTGCACTTCGGAAGAAACAAGTGCGCGTCGGGCGCGGTTATCTTCACAACCAAGTCCACCAAGCTTGGGGGTTGGCGCAGCTCCTCAATTGTCAGTGGATCCGACGAGCACCGCCAGAGGTTGCTCATGATCAGGTTCGTATCCTTAAAAGCGCGATGGAACGCCCGGCCCCAATGCTTCCTTGCATAGTCCTTTAAAATCTGGAAGGTCACTTTGCCAGGTTTGAAGTGGTATTTCTTCAAACCCTGGATAAATTCCTTCGACACTGCACAAAGGGTCGGTCCGTTAGATAATAATAAAAAAAACCCTGTGTACCATTAGAAACCCAAGTCCGCAGCAATCGCCTCAGATTCTCTTTGCTATATGGCGGCCGTTTTCCCAGCAGCCACTGAGAAAAACGAACCGGTGCTTCCAACCTTTATCGCCCTCGAGAAAGTCGTTCACAATCTTCCAGGTGTTTGCCAAGGAAGAATAGAAGAAGGGAGGTTTGGGGGATTTCGAGAGCCCTGACATGGCTATGTACTCGGCCATTGGCATGACCCGACACGATAAGCGCGAAGCCATGATGCACGACATCAGTATACACCACGCGTTGGGCGTTAGCTGTGAGGGGCAGATGTTGAGGGTCTAAAAATATAGAGCTATCTCAGGATTCAGAGGAAACCTGAGACCCCAGTTGAAGAGTTTGGTGAAGATCACGATTTCCCGTGACCGAACATGCACCAGCGTCTCCCCGAGCTCGGGAAATCGAACGTTAATGCACTCCGGGATATCCCACCGGATTAGAAGCTCTTCCTGCTCTGCAGCCGAAAAATAGAGATACTTGCCCTCGAAAAGGGAAACGACATCGTCCCGAGAAAACCAGCAATGGTAGTTAGTGGTAATGACTGCCTCAATCTCCGCGGGAAGATGCTCTTCGGGAGGAGTAGCTTCGCTGCTAACAATGGGAATACCTTTGCCAGCAGCCAAAGCATCCGTTTCCGGCTCTTCGGTATTATCTACCGGGACTACATCTGACTTAGGGGGGCTAGCCGCAGGAGGGTCAGACGATTGAGTAGGAGGATCTGCGACACCAGAACTACTTCCGGTCCGGGAAAGTTGCGCTTGTCGGTTGAGGCCCAGGAAAGTACGCGCAGTATTGGTGTCGTTCCGGTACCCCTTAATATCGCGAGTAAGTTGGACCATTTCAGGGGAGTTTTCCTTCGTGGGCGAAGTAGAGGTTTGAGAATCACCCATGGAAAGGAATTTAGCTTTGCCTCGACGCCGGGGAGGAAAAGGAGTCAGAGTGGTATAGGAATTCACCGACGAAGGCGTCGGGCGATTGATTTGAGTAGCAGGGGGAGGTGGCGAACTGCTGCTTGAAGGGATAACGATGTTATCAGGAGTACTCGCGTCGGATGGGACCGGTATAACTAAGGACTCAGCGGGGACCGATTCGGGTAGTACGGGATCGTGAGGAAGCGGAACGGGTGTAAAACGATTTGAATTAGGACTCCAAATCAGTCATGTTTCTCGATATTCTTCGGCGCGGTCACCAATACTAGCCCAATCTTCAAATCCGAATACGGGTTCCATTTTCTTGGTTTTTGGTTTTCGCTTCAAGTTTCTATTGCTCATAAAACGAGCTATCTCTCTAGAATGGTTCAGACAACAATTTCTCTCTCTAGAACTCTTCTGAGAGAAACTCGTGTTTATGGGGTATTTATAGACACCCCCACTTAACCGTTTCACATACATGGGAGTCCAAACGACGGAAAGCCGCGGGAAGGCGAAAGGGCCTCTTGGAAAACTGTGCAGACGAGCACGCTTCGATTACTCAGGTGACACGTGTAGCCATTAGTCAGACTAGTATAGTAGGCATGTACTAGCTAGCTCAGGCAGAGGCGTTAGATGGGCTGCATCTACCCGACTTATTTTTCAAAGCCTGATTGCCGATCTAAGCCCATGTAGAAGCTACTAAGAAAGATCGGAAGCAGACCCAAACTGACTCATAACAGCATCGGGACAATTCGCGACCGACCCAGTAATGAAAAATATGGAGGGTGGGTCATCGTTTGAAAAAAAGGTTCGGCCGAGGTACTCTGATCAATCGATACCAGAGTCTAAGGGACAGAGACGCTCCGAGCTGATTCTTTTACAAGTCTTCATTCCCGATGCTCTTGAAGACTGGGGGCTACTGAAAAAGGAGCAATTCGCCAATATTAATAAAAAGGAGTCAATTGTAAATAGAAGGAGATTAATATGCCTGTTATAGTATTTATTGTTTATTAAAGGGTGATTTGTAAACAAAGTGTTTCATAAAGGACCATAGGAGAAATAAAAAATGACCACCAAGGACATAAGTGGGTCCACCATTCCCCACTATAAAAGGAGACCCATTATTCTTGGTAGGTGGGACAATTGAATACAATATTCTCTTTCTACTTTCTCTCTCTAGAATATTAAGTCTTAGTCACATCAGGTCCAAGATCCAATATCACCCCTTTTGTCATTTATTCTCTCATCACCGGTGACTTGGAATAATAATTTATAGTGGTACAATGACTTCACTACCATAAGCGAGGGCGAAAAGAGTTTCACCTGTCATAGTTTGTGGGGTAGTTTGGTATGCCCATATGATCTCGGTTAGCTTATTTGGTTATTTTCCCTTATCCCTCTCAATCTTATTTTTAATCACATCTAGGATGGTTCGGTTGGTGACTTCCACCTACCTATTCGCCTGAGGTTAGTAGAGGGTGGATAAGTGTTGATTGATCCCATAACACTTGCAGAATGTTATGACCACAGTATTTTGGAACTAAGGTCGATTGTCCGTCATCAAGATGCGAGGTATTCCAAACCAAGCCAAAATTTGATGGTGAATAAAATAAAAAATTTCCTATGCTCGAGTGCGAGAGAGTGCTTTGGATTCTACCCACTTAGTGAAGTAATCCACCGCGACCACCAAAATTTTTCGCTTGCCAGTTTCCATAAGAAGTGGTCCCACTAGATCGATGCCCCAATATTAAAAGGGCAAGGGACAACAACGACCTGCATTGGCTCACTTAGAAGGTGACCGGTGTTGGTGAATTGTTGACATTGATAACACCGTTGAACGAGTCGTTCGATATCATTGGCTAATTACAACCAATAATATCCTACTAAGATAAAATGAAGAACAAGGATGCGATATCCATAATGCACCCCAGCATCTCCAACATTTAGGTCTTGCATAATCGAGGTAGATTCATCTTGATCAAGACAACATAGTAGTGGTCGCGTTGCGCTTTACCAGTACAGGACGTCGTCTAAAATACAGTATTTGGATCCTCGTAGTTGAACTGCCCGTGCATCAATCTTATCCGTCGACAGAGTGTCGGATCGAAGATATAACAAATAAGGTTGTCTCCAGTCGTTGTCATCCTCAATTGTGCGGATGATGTCGCTCTGATTAAAAATCTCATTGGTTGGGAGTTGTTGTGTAAGGACAAGTGGATGCTCTCCTAAGGTTGCGGTTTTGGCCACGACATCGTCGGTAGAATTATCCAGGTGTGGCACCCGATCATACATCCTTTTTTGCAAACTTGGACTCATATATCTTGAGTATTGTCAAATATTCACGGATCCATTGTTTTTTGGAATCAAATATATCGTTAGTTTGATTGATGACCAACTGCGATTCAGAACATATGCGAAGAATTTGGGCCCCACATATTAATGTTAGCTTCATACCATAAATTACTGCCTTGTATTCCGGGACATTGTTGGTCACTGGAAAATTGAAATTAATAGCCTGGTGAACTTCCTCTCCTATAGGTAGCTTAAGTATGACACTAACACCTCCTCCTGAGATGCCCAAAGCCCCATCGGTTCAACTATCCATTCAATCTGCTTAGTCATAGGTGATGGTTCGACTTGAGAAGATTCTTCACAAGGCGAGGAGAATTTCGTCAGGAAATCAACAACGACCTGTCCTTCGATTGCATGGCGTGGTTCAAACTTGATGTCATACTCTCCTATTTAGATGATCCAACTAGTCAATCTGCAAGATGCATCAGTTTTCTATAGCACGGTTTAAGGGGGAAGGACAAACAGATAATTATTGTGTACCCTAGAAAGTAACCTCGCATCTTCCACGCAACTATTATTAGACCCAGTGCGAGCTTCTCCAAGTTTAGGTACCAGGTCTCTGCATCGGATAACGTTTTACTAGTGTAGTAGATGGGTCGTTGGACGTCCTCTGGTTTTCTGACTAATACTGCACTAACTGAGAAATCTGAAACATACAAATATAAGAATAATGGCTTACCATCCATCGGGGCAGACGGTTTTCCGGTGATTTGAGATAGTTCTTTAAGGCCTCAAATGTCGTATTGCATTCCTTGGTTCATGCGAATTTTTTCTTACCTCGGAGGACTTCAAAGAAAGGGTGGCTTTTGTCTGAGGCTCTTGATATAAAACGGGATAATGCTGCTGATAATCCCGTTAGACATTGCATCTCTTTGATGTTTTTAGATTGTGCCATATGGATAACTATTTGGAATTAGGTAGGGTCGGTTTCGATGCCATTTTTACTCACTATATACCCAATGAACTTACCGCTGCGTACACCGAAAGAGCATTCCATAGGGTTGAGCTCTAAAATTAAATTGGCATAGCAGGTCGAACACAGTTTGGAGTATCTCAAGCTATTTATCCACTGTGTGTATTTTGACGATCATATCATTGATGTAAGCCTCCATATGTTGTCCTAAATGATCTCCGAAAATATGATTCAGAAGACATTGGTATGTGAAGCCTCCATGTGTTGAGGCCAAATGCACATGCCTATTTTGTATAACAAAATCTACAGGAATAAAGTTTTTTAAAATTTTCCATAAAATGAAAGAAAACTTTCTAGGAGTAATAACAGTCCAATTTGTTTTGAAAAAACGAGAGGGATTATTTGTTTTCCTGATAGAGTTCCAAGTATTTTTCATGTTAAAATTATTATCAGGAGATAAATCCCATATCATAACATCATTTTTATTTGGATCCACTTTGAATTTTCTTATCTGATTCATTCTGTTTTCACTGACAGCTCTAGATAAAGCCACCTCATCCCAGGAGCCAGCTTTCCAGAAAGAATTAACCTTGGCCTCAAGATACCGTTATTGGTAGCTAGCTTGTGGTCTAAGATTGGAGGCTAATGATGCCAATTTTCAGACCAGAAGTCCATGTCTCCACGCCCCAAGCTCCACTTTATGTTGCTCTCTGCCACATCATTTATACCTATAAGACACTTCTAGGTTAGAGATCCTTTAGTTTCTTATTAGTTTTTAAAGGATGAGAGTCTCTGTTATAGATATCATTCATGATTCTAGACCAGAGACCCTCATTCTTCCTATAATTAAACCACAATTTTTTTAGAGAAAATGGTCTGGAAAGGTTCCTCATATTTAGTCCACCTTCATCAAAAGGGAAACATAGCTTATCCTAGGAGGCCCAATGCACCATTGTTTTATTAAATTTGGACCTCCATAAAAATCTGTTGAAGATTTGTTTGATTCTTTTGATAATACAGTTAGGTAAAACTGAATTTTGCATCCAATAATAAGTTATAGGCATAAGAATATTAGAGATCAAAGATATCATTCCCCCATAGGATAGATACTTAAAGTCCCACTCCATAACTTTCACATTAATATTGTCAATTAAAGGCACAAAGTTCTGAGCCTTGTTATTTCTGTGCAAGGTGATACCAAGATAGCATGTTGGGAGCTTTCTAGAGCTAAAGCCAGTGTTGGTTTCCAAAGTCTGAATTATGCACTGCTGGAACTTGCAAGAGCTAATAATTTTTGTCTTATCTTTATTTATAGATTAACCAGATACTTGTTGATACCTGTCTAAAAAATTACTTAAAAGGTTAATAGAATTAGGATGACTGTTGGTATAAATGATAATATCGTCAGCAAAGGCAGTACATGGAACAAGATTTTTAGTCCTAGTAGCATACTGCATAGACTTATTCATATTTAATAGATTAAAGATACCACGAATCAATACTTCTTCACTTATAATAAAGAGGCTTGAGGATAGGGGATCACCCTGCCTCAAGCCTTTTTTAGATTGAAAATATCCATAGCTGTTACCATTTATAAGAATAGATAGATTAACATTCTTAATCATCTTAGAAATAAGGCTAATAAATCTATTAGAGAAGCCAACATGAGTTAATACTTTCAAAATGAATGAGAAGGGCATTCTGTCAAAAGCTTTTGACATGTCCAACTTTATCATGATGTTAACCTTCTTAGGCTTCCGATTTAGATCAAAAGCCAATTATTTAGCAACAAGAATCCTATCATGAATAGATCTGTTTTTAACAAATGCAGTTTGAAAGTTACAGATAATACTAGGAAGAATAACGGATAATCTAGTATTGATAAGTCTAGCAAAAAATCGATTTTAGCATAGTACAAAGGCTCATATGCTTGTAATTAGACCAACTTATAGGGTTTGAGGTTTTAGGGATCAGACTGATCCTAGTGGCAAACAGGCCATTAGGCATACGATGACCCTGCAAAAAGGCATTAATAGAAGAACAAAGATCACATTTCATAATACTCCAACAAGTTTTATAAAATAAAATATTATACCCATCTAAACCAGCAGCACTATCTGCTTTCATATTGTTAATAATATTCCAAACTTCTTATTCATCTGCAGACACCATAAATAGGGCATTCTCCTCTCTGGAAACCATCTTTGGGATAGAGTCAAAGATGTCTCTAGACATTAAAGCATCTTCTTCCTCCTTACTACTAAAGGAATCATAAGATTGGTAAGAATTAAGTAAACAGCAAATTTCCTAATATTAAGATCATCATAAAACCAAGTATTGTCATGTTTGATTCCATGGATAGTATTACGTCTCCTTTTCTTATTAACAAAAGCATGATAGAATTTAGTGTTACCATCACCCTATTTTAACCAGACATTATAACATTTCTGCCTCCAATAAACCTCCTCAGATTTTAGGGCCTTAAGGTGAAGGGAAATACCTTTCTTTAGATTAGCATTAGAACATAAACTGTTTTCTCTTTGATGAATAATGCTCAAGTTATTAACATTTTCCTCAGCCTCTTTTACTTTACCAAATATATTGCCAAAATAGTTTATGTTCCAAGATTTTAAACAGCTTCTTAACCTTCTCATTTTAAACCAGAAAACCTCATTTAGAAGAGCAATAATGTTTTGACTCCAATTTTTCTCAACCACAAAGAATCATTAGAGGTCCAAGCATTTAAAAATTTAAAGCTTTTATTCTTGTTAATATAGTTATTGTTTAATGTAGATGCAGAGATAAAAAAAGGGGCATGGTTAGAGCAAGTTCTGACCATGCTAATAACCCGAGTGTAATTCTAGAGGTTAGACCAGTTGGTATTTATCATCACACGGTCTAATATTTTCCACTTTAAGTTTTTGTTCCATGTGAATTTTGAGCCAACCATCCTAGCATCTTCAAGATTACACTCGCTGATAGTATTGACAAAATCATGATTATTATTATGACAAAGAGAGGAACAACCTATTTTCTCATCCACAACAGGCACAACGTTGTAGAGACATATTCTTAGTGGAGACATTTTTAAGCACAAACCAAAGCTCACCCCTTAACTGCCTATTACATTTGGCATACACCACCGTTAACAGAAAGTAGCCACTAACATTGGGATAGCTAACATCAAGATTAAGGCATTGATTGTGATTAGCTAACACCTTAATGTTAATATTCCTAATCCAGAAAACCAAATCTTGTTAGTATGATTCGCAGAGAAATTAGGAAGACTTAATTTAGCAGCAAACTCACTAATAACCTCCAATCTAGCCATATGTTCTTGAATAGCAAGAATCTTTACTTTCTCTTTTAAGATAATCTCTTTCAATCTACTAATAGTAGATATGTTATTAACGCCACGAAAATTCCAATTAAGGATTTTAATCATAATGAGATACAGACTTGTACCTTTTCTTTATCCCTGAAAGATTCAGAGATTTAAGGGCTCTTTTAGTTGGTCTTTTACCTTTACTCACAACTTTCAATTTCTTTTTCAAGATATTGTTAAACCCCTGGTTGGTAGGAGGGGTACATTCACTCCCTATGTTATCTTTTTTAGGTGAGTTATCTTCTGTATGAAGACTACTATAAGACAACTTATAATTCATGTCTTTATTAAGATTCTTTAAGGCATATATAATTTCAATATTTTCAATTTGATTTCTATTGTCATTAACAGAGTCTTGCTGCGAATCTTGAACTAGGTTATCACCATATGAAGCATGAAGAACATTGTTCGAGCTGAGAACATCCTTGCAGTTTTCCCAATTTCCAGAGACTTTTGAAGAAGAAATAGTCTTATTTACCACCAAAGAATTCACTTTAAGAACATATATCTGATTTTAATTAGGATTACTATTCTTACTATTCTCACTACTCTTGTAAACATTCTCATTAAGAAGAAATAAAATTTCTTTTTGATTAGCTATCGTATCATTTCCAGTATATGTGTTTCTATTCTCTTGAATCTTTTTCTTCTTCAAACAATTATCAACCATATGACCCAAATGATAGCAATAAGAACAATGACTAGGAAGATTTCTATAGGAAACAGAGAGCCAACAACCATCATTCCTGCCAAAACTAACCTATTTTTTATCATGGATTTTAGGTGATACATCCATCTCCACCAAGCCAACCACTACATTATTCAAACCTCTATTATTTTCTGGAAAATCAATCTTATAAGGAGTACTAATGATAGCCAATATATCCCTTAAAACTTTCTTGTTGTAAAGAAATTCTGGAACCCTTCCAAGCTTGACCCAGACCAGCAAAACACGCATTCATATTTAACATTAAAATCAGGTTTCCAGCGAAGAACTCTCATCGTAGAGCTACCAATTCGCCAAACATCCTTAGACAAAACTTTGATAACATCATCTCTCGAATCGAATTCCATGATGAGATGTCTTAAGTCCCATTTGCTGATACTATAACTACCTTTAAATTTAAAAGAAGACAAGAATAGATCCATAGAAATCTGCTTAGGTAATCCCATCGTAATTTTTGCCGATAAACTTAGAAAATCTTTGACATTACTTGAAAACTAGATAGAGATATGATCTCCACTGCTATTAACTCTTTCTAGAGCCAAATTAAGAGAAGGCTCCTCACTTCTATCTTTCATAGCATATGCAAAAGACTTCATACTTACATAATTTTTGTCATGTACTCTCTTTCTTGTGTTAAAAACAAGGGAGTCTTATTCTTTGAAGATTGTAAATATTACTGTAAATATTCATGATAGAGATGATAACAACAATAAAAGATTAAGAAGAAGAAGAGGAGAAGGGAACGCCATAAAAAGAAGAAGATTAAAACAGACGAAGTAGAATGAGCAATCTTGGAGCCCTTTCCAGTACGGTCTTCAGTTTTGATTCGTTCTCCTACCCTTTGTTATATCAGACTTCCAGAAATCACACCTTTTATTGAAGTAAAAAAGTACAAATGCAGAGAACAATCCCTAACTAACTCTCTCTTTTTGACCGGATACCTAACATACATTCTCTCTTTTTGACCGGGTCGCTACTAAAACCAAGCAGCTCCTCTCTTTTTCCTACTCGGTGAAAATAAATCTGAATCTGAACTCTATTATTTGGGTTTAAGACTTTTTGCATCTGTTAAGTTCAATCTCTCATTCATACGTGCCCTGATTTTCTTTATTTTTGTTCGATTGTGCTATTTGTGAATTCGATTGTGCTGTTTGTTGGATTTTATAAATCGGAATTAGGTTTGAGTTTTATGTTCTTGATGTATTGGACTATTGTTTGTTACATGACTCGTTAGGCATGATAAATCCAAACTAGAAACCCGACGAAAGGTTCGAAGAATTGTAGAATAAGGACTATGAGATAATGCTGTAAGTAAGAAGATTACCTCTAAGAACACAAATTCTCTTCAATGAGCATATGAATAGACAATAGAGAGAAAGATAAAATAACTTGAAATTATGATTATGCTTTTTCGGAGTTCCTGTCTCTCTTACATATAGATTTAGATTCATAAATAAAGAGAACCAAACAGACATCAGTTTAGGGCTTAAATGAATGAAAAGTAACAATAGGAGTAGGAGACCAATAGGATCTCTGTAACATTGCCCCCTTCTTCAGAACATCCTTGTCCTCAAGGATTGAAATTTGGATACTTGGCGGCGAAGTTTTGGTAAAACTCCCAAGTAGCAGCCGATGCCGGATAACCCTTCCATTGAACGAGAACTTTGGTGACAGCGGCGTTGCGGTGCTTGACTGTTTTGCGTTCCAAGATTGCTTCGGGTTCTTTAGAATTTCCCAAGTCGACGAGGTATGAAGGCAGAGCAGAGATTGTTGATGGTGGGTTAGGGTAAAACTTCAGTTGGCTCACATGAAAAACGTTATGAATGGCTGCGGTGGTCGGAAGCTCCAGCTTGTAGGCAACGCTCCTAATTTTATCTATAACACGAAAAGGACCATAATATTTCGGAGCAAGCTTATTCGGTACCTTATTTGTTTTCAACGAATTTTGTCGGTATGGTTGGAGCTTGAGGTACACATAATCACCTAGGTTGAATGCGCGGTGGGAGCGGTGTAAATCTGCAGTTTGCTTCATTCGATGCTGGGCACGATTCAAATGAAACTTTAACATCCGGAGGATATCTTCCCGCTTTTGTAGAGTCTTATCGATAGTGGGTGACTTGCTTTCTCCGGGTAGGTAAGGCAGGTGGGTTGGAGGCGGGTATCCGTAGACGGCTTCGAACGGCGTCATTGGTGTAGCGGTGTGGTAGGTCGTATTATACCACCACTCGGCTAAGGAAAGCCATTAGGACCATGTGGTTGGAGCTTCACCTGTCATACAGCGTAAATAAGTCTCAAGTGTTCGATTAGTGACCTTTGTTTGGCCATCGGTTTGTGGATGATAGGCGGAAGAATGTCGAAGATCCACTCCATATACTCGAAACAGTTCTTGCCAAATTTCGCTTAGAAAAGTAGGGTCTCGATCGCTAATAAGCTCCTTCAGCATACCATGGTGTTTGAAGACATTATCGAGATAAATGTGAGCAATATCAAAAGTGGTATATGGATGCGAGATGGCGATGAAGTGCGCCTGTTTGCTTAACCGATCGATAACGACAAGTATACAATGCTTCCCGGCTGATTTTGGAAGTCCTTCGATAACGTCAAGGCTAACTGATTCCCAAAGTCCGTCCAGTATCGGCAGTGGCTGTAACAAACCCTGTCGTTTTGTCCTGTTGTATTTGTTTCGTTGACATATCGCACAGTTCCGTACATAATTTTGTAATTCCGTACTCATTTTCGGCCAATAAAATAGAGTTTTAGCACAATGAAGAGTAGAGTCACGACCTGAGTGACCTCCAACCGCTGAATCATGTAACCACTGAAGAATTGATAATTTTGTGTCTTTGTGGTTTCCGATAACTAGCTTTCCTTTCCTGCGCAGTTTGTTATTGGTGTACGTATAGTGCGGATGAACATTCGTACCAGCAACAATATCGTCGATGATTTGTTTGAGGGAAGGATAAGATTGCCAAAGAAGCCGGATGGAATAAAAAAAACCCGATTGAATCGTAGACAACGTAAGACTAAGGAGTTGTGAACCGGAAACCCATGATAGAGCATCGGCAGCATGGTTTTCTTTTCCGTGTTTGTACTCAATAACAAAATTGTAACCCATCAACTTAGAAAGCCACATGTGTTGAAAATTAGTAGTAACATTTTGCTCTATCATATATTTGATACTCTTTTGATCGGTTTTGATGATGAATAAGCAATGAGCAAGGTAAGCATGCCATTGTTGAACTACATACACAACCGCAAGTAACTCATTTTCATAAACTAAAAGTCGTTGGTGTCGAGGTCCCAAAGCTCAACTAATATAGCATATCGGATGATTCTCTTGCATAAGAACTGCTCCGATCCCGACGTTAGAGGCATCGGTCTCGACAATAAAAGTTTTGGCAAAATCCGGTAAGGCTAAAACAGGAGTAGACGATAAAGCTCTTTTTAAAGCTGTAAAAGCCGCGTTTGCTTCATCATTCCATTCGAAACCATCTTTTTTTAACAAGTTGGCCATGGGCCTAGCGATCATGTTATATCCTTTGATAAACCTCCGATAGTAATTAGCAAGTCCCAAAAAACTGCATAACTGTTTTTGCATGGTCGGTGTAGGCCATTGCATAATACTTTCAACTTTACCCGGATCGGTTTCAACTCCCTTTGTCGAAATGAAGTGTCCCAAATACTCAATTATGGTTGCTCCAAAAATACATTTGCTTTCTTTGAGGTAAAGTTGTTGTTGGCGGAGGATCTCGAAAACGGTTTGTAGGTGGGTGAGATGTGCTTCCCAAGTAGAGCTATACACCAAGATATCGTCGAAAAAAACGAGTACAAACTTTCGCGTAAATTCACTAAAAATGTGATTCATGAGGCTCTGAAAAGTACAAGGGGCATTTGTGAGACCAAACGGCATAACAACATATTCATAGTGTCCAGAGTGAGTCTTGAATGTTGTTTTATAGATATCTTCGGGTGACATTCGTAGTTGGTGAAAACCCGCACGGAGGTCCAATTTTGAAAATTATACAGCCCCACCCAATTCATCTAACAGGTCTTCTAACAGTGGAATAGGATATTTGTATTTGATGGTTTGTTTGTTTAACCCGCGATAATCAACGCACAACCTCCAAGTAACATCTTTCTTCTTTACTAAAACAATTGGAGAAGCATACGGACTAGAACTATGTTCGATTATTCCTTGGTTTAACATATCTTTCATCATCTTGTCTATTTCATCCTTTTGAAGGGATGAGTAGCGATAGGGTCGGAGATTAACGGGATTAGAACCGCTTACCACAGGAATTTTGTGATTAAACCTTTCACGAAAAGGCGGTAAAGCTGTGGGTTCGACGAAAATTCCAGAGTACGAACTGATCAACTCACGCAGCATAGAGTCCGTAGAAAATTCTGTTTTGGTCGTCGAAATATGAGACAACAGAGCTTTTGGGTTTAAGTCGTCTAAAACGTCATCTGTTATCTCATGGCCAAACAACAATGCGATCCGAGGTTCTTGAAGCATTAACTTGTTCAAACTTTCTCCGTTGATCGCCTTACAACCCTTGTTTACATTCCCACGTAGCACATGCTTCAAACCATTAAGGTTGAATTCCATTCGGAGGTTGAGAAAATCCCATAAAATTGGACCGAGGGTGTGCAACCATTGAATACCTAGCACAAAATCACAACAGTCAAGTTTTAAAGTTCTTACCTCGGTGGTGAGATCATAGCCTTGTACTTTCCAAGAAAAATTGCTACACTTGTATTTTGTAACAATTGTGCTTCCCAGGGCGGCGGAAACCACCATCGGTTTAGTCGCTTCGAGAGGGCAACCGATTTCATTGGCAACCTTTAGGTCCAAGAAGTTGTGTGTACTCCCGGGATCAATCAAAATGTGGATCTTTCGCTTACCACTTTGTCCTGTCAAACGCATACAATTGAAGGTTGTGTTGCCCGTCAGTGCGTGTAGCGATATCATAGGCGGTTTTGTTTGCTCTGACTCAACAGCCGTCGTGTTGACGACGTCATGAACCTCATCTACATCGGAAAGTTCAGATTCGGCATCACCTTTCATGACATATATATGAGCCTTGCGATGGGTTTGTTGATGGCCGGGAGTGAAGATTTCATCGCAATACATGCACATACCTTTTTGTTTGCGATCTTTCATCTCTTGCCAAGTAAATTTTCGGGGTGTTTGGTTGTTGTTTCTTGAGATAAAATTTGGCGTCTGTTGTGTTTGTGTGTTGCTAGGGGCAGTGGGTAAAAGCGGTGGCTTGGTGTTTTGATTCAGATATTTCGGTGTTTGATAGGCGTTTGGAGTAGAATATGTGTTGGGTTTGAATAAGGGTCGTTGTGGTTTGTGAGGGAGTAGGCGTAAATATGATTCATGTATCATAGCTATTTTTGCTGCTTCGGCAACGGATTCCACATTATAAAACTGTCTCACATGAAGCTGCAAATGTGGATTTAGATTAGTTAAGAAAATACTTAACGCATGGGCGCGTGGTAGGGATAACCGTTGGAGTTTACACACAAATTTATCATGAAACACCTCGACCGAATCGGTCTCTTGTTGTAAGCTAACCAACTCCGATAATGGATCAACATACAAACCTCCAAAGCGAGTAGAAATTGCAAGAACATATTCTGTCCAGGGTGGGTATCGATTGAAACGTTCTGCAATATAGTTGTGGTTCCATTGCAATGCCTTTCTTGTCATATGGATAGTAGCGAGTCTTACCTTCGATTCATCTAGCGTTCCGTCAAGCACAAAGAATTGTTCGCATTTAAAAACCCAATCGCGTAGGTCGGATCCATCAAAAATAGGAAACCCAACCTTAGTAAGGCGGGTGAGCAAACCGTTTGTTGGTGCCGTACGACGCTCCTGATTAGTTCCATGATTCGAACCGAGGACAAGGTTCAGCGAATCAGGTGGTTCCGGGGAGAATGTTCGGGGAAGCGTCGTGAAAACGCCGGAATGTGAAGGATTGTCGTCAACCAGTAGACGCTTTTCAGGGTTCTGTGTAATAGGGCGTAGCTCCGCAAACATGTTCTTAATATCGTTGAATCGAGCAGTCATCTCATTCTTCAATAGATCGTTTTGTTGGAGTTGAGCTACACGATTTTCTTCATTTTTCTTGGCTTGATCGGCTTGAACTTGCTTCATCTCCTCAAGTTGCTTGTTAACCTCGATCAAATTTTGTGCCCTAGTTTCAATGACTGCTTATTTTGAAGTAGAAAAAAAAATCCGGGTCCGGAAGATCGATGGCTCTAATACCAATGTTACAGGACTCGTTAGGCACGATAAATCCAAACTAGAAACCCGACGAAAGGTTCGAAGAATGGTAGAATAAGGATTAGGAGATAATGCTGTAAGTAAGAAGATTTTTTTTGGTTTTTAAAAGCATTAAATTTATAATAAAATTTTTTACAGTGTAATACAAAATATCCGGTGGAAACAGATTCCGAAATCAGAAGTACTAAATACTACCGCCGATAAAGATTTCGGCACCTAAATACATCAGAAGTACAATAAAAATTGATTCCAGTACCTAAATAGGGAAATACAATCCAGATAGGTTCTGGCGCCTAAATACAACTATGAAAAAGATAGACATAATCTTGCAGCAGACACAAACACAACGTCGTACGAACCAGATCTGATGGATTCTACGTCTCAAACTTCAGATCTGATAAAAACCATTGTCTCAGACTTCAGATCTGATGGATTCTACGTCTCAGACTTCAGATCTGATGGAATCCATCCTCTCAGACTTCAGATCTGATGGACTCAGACTTCAGATCAAAGAGTACCGCGCGAAAAACGTACCGAGAAATCGCTGAAGTCGCCTGTTTTACTAGTGGATGCACCTTCACGGCGAAACCACGGCCAGCAAAGTCTTCAACAATTCTGATACTTATCAATCCTCGTTCAGAGGAGTTGGAAACCAAGGCTATGAAATCCAAATAGTAGGAAGATGAAACAAAAGAAATATAAGGTTTACCAAAGAGACGACCATAACTCGAAAGAGAGGAATGGATAAACTCTAGATTTAAAACTCCAAAAAAAAAATCTAGATTGTAAAAGAAAAGGATTGAATCGCCTAAAAATGGCAATTGACGGCTGGGTCTCAAACCCTAATTAGGGTTTCTAGAGAGAGGCGAGAGTTTCTCTCTCTAGAAACCCCTTCTCTTCTCGTTCGAATAATATGAATATAGGTTTGTGTTTCCCCTGTAAGTAAGAAGATTACCTCTAAGAACACAAATTCTCTTCAATGAGTATATGAATAGACAATAGAGAAAAAGATAAAATAACTTGAAATTATGATTATGCTTTTTCGGAGTTCCTGTCTCTCTTACATATAGATTTAGAGTCATAAATAAAGAAAACCAAACACACATCAGTTTAGGGCTTAAATGAATGAAAAGTAAAAGTAGGAGTAGGAGACCAATAGGATCTCCGTAACATTGTTGTTATCTTGTTTAGTGCACATTTTATGTAAATAATTTGTCTATGCTCTTTAGAGGGATTGTGATGATGTATTAGCCTATATGAATTTGTGATCATCGATCAGGTTTGATTATGATTATGACAGTGTTTTTTGTTTGCAAATAGAGACAAACATGATCGAGGTGGTGCTAAACGACAGGCTAGGGAAGAAAATTAGAGTGAAGTGCAACGAAGACGACACCATTGGAGACCTGAAGAAGCTTGTGGCTGCACAGACTGGAACCCGAGCTGAGAAAATTAGGATACAAAAGTGGTACAACATCTACAAAGATCACATCACTCTTAAGGATTACGAAATTCACGATGGCATGGGCCTGGAGCTCTACTACAGCTAAGGTTTTTCTTTTAGCCCTCTTTTTCCCTAGATTTGAGCTTGTTATCCATGTTACTTTTAGTTACTTGTGTCGTTTGATGGGTTTTTTGTTAGTCAATTATAGGAGACTATCTTTGTTTTGATGCGTGATGTTTAAAGGACTCCTTTGTCTACAAAGAAATATCATTGAGACCTTGTTACATACTCTTGGGATGCAAAGCAATATACTAAGCTGTATGATAGTTAGGCTTTTAGGACTGCGCTCATATTACGTCTTTGATTTATATTAGTTTTAGGTGGTTTTCTGGCAAGTTGTTAGGGTTTCACTATTGCAATTAGCGTTGATTAGTTACTAGTTTTCTAAGGGTTCTGCGGCCGTAGCAGTTTGGATGGTGAAAGGTAAGCATGGTTAGCCACCAAAAAACACAAGTTTTAGTCCACAGTGCATGGGATTTACAGACTAATCTGATAAAGTAGCTCACATATCCCAATGTACTATAAAATTAAAGAATTAAGAGGTTTGGTCCAACCCGCTAATTGTCACTCAAATCTCTGAAACATTAAGAGAACAAGTTTTTAATCGTCAGCCTTCTCTTCAATTAAAAATCACTTTAGTCTGTAAGACTGTAACTGATACCATGTAAAGTAGAAAACTGCTTCAATTCAAGTAATATATAGATCTTACAAAACACCTATAACTTCTGGGGTCTTCAAATTATCTCCTTGGATAGACCTGTACACATAAAGCTCCGTATTCTGTATCATATATTACTTAAAGATCTTCTTAGAAATCAGAATATGGACATGAAGATTCCTGGAAATAATATATATGATTACTAGAAAGAACTTACTTTTGAAACTATGTCTGAGTATATGTTAGTAATTTTACTACATTGTTTTTTTGGAAGCCACAGTTAGGTTATAAATACTCCTTATTCTTTACTTTCGATATATTAATCAGAATTGACTTCTTATACTATTACAAGTGGCTTCAATCAATATACTTGTGTTAACCTCTGATACATTATAAAATTTTGTTTTTGGTATCATGAGACTTATAATATTCATTCCGTAGTGTACTAGCCTCAGTATAGGCAGAGTTTATAACATGTTTGCTTTTTACACCCTGAGAGTTGATAGTTGATAAAATAAAGTGACACTCTCATGAAGAGACTAATAGAGAATTAGTATCCCGAACTCATCAATAGACTAATGAAGAATTAGTAACTCCTCCTGCGTCTTAGTCTGTCAGCATAGTGATTTATTTTCATAGGCTATATACTCAAACTTCATTGTAATATCTCTACTATACTATAGTAATAACTTCAGTATTGTTCTGTGTGTTTGTCTTCATCTATTGTTTTCGTTAATAGTCTGAGTTTTGTATGTTTTGGTTTCTTTGGTCTGTCCCTTCAAAGATATGGTTCAGAAAAGATTTTCCTAATATACATTGTAGCATCTGGGTTGTCGTATACGTAGACTGTTATATAGTTCATATATGGAATGAATAAAAGGTAACGAAAAAAAATGGGTGCAAGGCTTTGTGACAGAGTTATTAAAATCAGAGAACTGATTTGTGAGAGATTAAAATCAAAGAACTCTTTGTATAATATTACAGTAGTTGAAGTAAACAGAAAGTAAGAGTAAATGGCTTACTTGGATAATTAAAGTTTATAATCTTTTCTTGTTTACTTTTAATTGTGATGAACTGTGTATGAAGTTTTCCTCTCTAGCTATATGCGAGCTACTGATACGGTTTTGTTTCTCTTATGTATTTTGGTGTTGATATTGCGGGAACCCGATTAGCATATATATATATGGGGAATTATTCGTGTGTGAACTATTATGTCGTACTAGTCTTGTGATTAGCTTTTGTGCCTGATGTATGCGTGAACGTCTAACAAGTACAAGTCTACATTTGGCATTCAGCAGAAAAAGTTGTAAACATAAAATTTGGTAGGAGCTAACCTTTGTTAAAATATAAACTACTTTGGTAAAATTGACAACTATTTCAATAGAATAAATTTTACTGAAGTAGTTATGAACCTATTTTTGACTACACACCTGTTCCATCTCAGGCTTTAAAAGCTTAATTATTACTTTTTTTTTTCAGTTGTATTCCTAAATTTTAATTCTACGTCAATAAACTCTCTAACTGATTTATAATTAGATTATCTTTCAAGTTGGTTATAACTTGTAAACATCTCCGAATATTTAAGAATATTCCGAAATTATTTTTAAAAATATACAAGTTCGAGAAAGAAAAAAATATGAGTATGAGTTTTTACTTTTGAAAATGTAATTTTTTTTTAAAATTATTTTCTATTAATTTCATTGTTTTATTGATAACTTTTGAAAATACAAAAACCTAATCAGAAGGTTTAAAGGAATAAAAAGACAAAGTTACAATTAATCCTAAAATTAGAAGCAAGCGTGCCATTATAGAGAAAAGAGATGTTAGGTTTGAAACAGAGATGAAGACGCAGAACCCGAAAACTAAATACCAGAGGCAAAGCACCATTGTAGATGGAGAAATCTTCATTGAGAAACCAATAAACGAAAGAAAAAGAAATTGATTGCTATTAAGGATTCAATCTTATATACCCAATTCCAAGGCACTCCAGCAAAGTGACGACTCTCAAAGGGTTCCAGAGTCATCTTGATTAAAGTTCATAAGGATTTAGTCTTTGAGGGTTTGCTTAGCGATCCAATCCGAAGCAGAATTTTGTTCTTTGTATATGTGATTGATTGTCATTGAAGAGGAAATCAACTTCCCGCAACAGTTTATAAGAAGAGCTAAGTACCAGGTTTCCTTCCCATAGAGTAGAAGCTCAAACAGAATTTTGGAAATCAGTTCTGATGTCCAGACAAGTTATCTTCATCATTCTGTAAATTAACAAGTCATCGAGAAGAACTCTACTCTCAGCAACAATTGTGAGATTCTTCCCATAGAGTCTTCCAAATCCAAGAATGATGTTACCAGTGTGATTTCTAACGATGCCTCCTCCACTAACTTCTCCAGAACTGTCGCAGGCTCCATCAGTGTTAAGTTTAGATCTATTGGCTTTGGGATTTTTCCATTTAAGGAACAATGGGACTCTGCTGTTTTTGAGGTGATTTACACAACCGAGGCTTAGAGAAGTTTTGAAATTGTTTCCCTAGTGAGAGGTTTTGAGAAGCTTCGCATTATCCAGACTTGCAAGGATGTAAAGGACGTGGTTGATCATGGTAGTCTTACTAGCTTTCAAGTTCTTATGTTTCATTCTATTGCGAGCAGTCCAAATGACCCACACTATGATTGAGGGCAGGATTGTACGAATGTCGCATCTCTTTGAAGTAGACCAATACCAAGAACGGATGAGGTGAAGCATAGTCATGTTTGGGAAGATGTGAAGCTTGAAGAAGGAGCTGAAAAAGGTCCAGACTGCCCAAGACTGAGAACACTGAATGAGAATATGCTGAGTTGTTTCTATACTATTGCAGAACTGACACTTTAATGCCAACTGGAAATGTTTCTTTTGAAGGACTGAATCTGTTGGAATCAAGTTTACCAGAGATCTCCATAGTAAAAAGGGACATTTTCTCGGAGTGACTGAAATCCAGGTTTTTCGATATAGGTTGGATGAATTGCCTTTCTTTTTAAAGGAATTGGGGCAGTAAATGGATGAGATGAGCTTGGCCCAAAAGGAGTTTTGAGATCTGAATGTGAACCAAAGCTTCTAGAAAAAACTGTATGCATTTCTTCAAGATCCCTTATATTCAAACCTCCCTCCTCATGACTCTTGCAAAGCTTGTTCCATCTTATTTATGTAATAGTGTTGAAGTTTTCTTGATTTCCCTATAAGAATTTGTTATAAAGTCTTTCTATTTTCCTTGTGACAGATGGGGTAGGCTGGGAGAATGGATTGGATAAAATTCAATCTACCAGCAAATGAGAGAGTTGCCTTGTCTAAGTCAGAGATTCTATTTCTTATTTAGGATATTATGTCTTCAAAGTTGGTTATCCTGGTAGCAGTGCTGATGGTTGAGCCCAGATATTTGAAAGATAATTTTATATAATTAAACCCCAGAATTTTCTCAACAGTATGAATTCTCTGCATAGTCATATTAGAGGGAACAATGATCTTAGACTTGTTGTTGTTGATGAAATGTCCATGAGATTATTTGGTAGTGGTTTAAGATTTTTTTTGTGGTTGATTAAGGAGATTGACCCATTGCTAACGACCATGAAATCGTCAGCAAAAGCAAGGTAGTCAATGTGTAATTTCCCTCTAGATTTATATCTTGAGTTAGGATTGTCCTCAGAAATCTTTGTAATGCCTCTGGTTAAGTATTCATTAGCCAGAATAAAAAGACTCGGGGAGAGAGGGTCTTCCCGTCTCACACCCTGAGTGTTGTTGAAGTACCATTTCAATTCCATGTTGATGATAATTGAGGAGTGCATATTTGATGTGCAATTGTTAAGAAAAGAATAAACATTAGTATTAAAGCCAAATGAAGAGAGAATTTCATGAAAGAACCTGAGGTTGAGTCTGTCAAAAGCTTTGGTGATGTCAGTCTTGAAAATTATATTGTTTTCCCTGACTTTTGCATTGAGATCATGACTAAGCTCCTGAACTATCATTATGGTCTCATGAATACACCTGCCTTTCACGAAAGCTCCTACCTCTGCTGAGATTAATTTAGGTAGGATGTTAGCAAATCTGTTGTTTATAATTTTTGCAATAATCCTACTTAGCATTGTGTGAGGCTAATAGGTCTGAACTCCTGCCAACTGTTAGGATGATCAGTCTTAAGGATTAAGCAGATAGTAATGTCTTGTATTTCTGTAGGCATAGGGAATCCCTTGAAGAAGAACTTAATCACATCACATAAATATTTGGAAATGATGGGCTAGTAAACCTTATAGAATTCACCATTGAACCCGCCAGGGCCTGCTGCAGAGACGGAGCTAAGAGAGTTAATGATATTCAGAATTTCATTCTTATCAGGAATAGCTAACATTTTTGAATTATCATCCTCTGTGACAAGGTTAGGAATAAGATCATTTTGGAGAATGATTTTGTTATCATTCTTGTTGTCAGACAGTAGAGATTCAAATTAGTTCACAACAGAGACACTGATTTCCTCATGAGTATCAAGCCAATTGTCACCATCCCTGATTCTGTTAATTCTGTTCTTCTCTGCTCTCTCTTTTGACAAAATTCTGATAAGTGGAAGTATCTCTGTCACTATCCTTCAGCCACTGAGAATGAGACTTTTGTCTCTAATAAGATTCCTCTCTATCAAGCAAAGATGGATGCGAATTTTTAGCTTCATCCAGAATAGCCTTGTCACTAGAGGATTGAGAGACCTGGTAATTAGATTCTCTGAAAATGATCTCATCCTCAACATTCTTTAAAGCATCAAACACATTACCAAAGACCTTCTTGTTCCACTTTCTTAAGTCTGATTTAAGTATTTTGTGTTTGAACCAGTATCTTTGAAAAGGGTTCCTAGTAGTATCTTTAACCCAATTTCTTTCCACAAACTATATAAATCCAGAATGCATAGGCCACATGTTTAAAAATTTGAAGGAATATTTGGTATTCTCCAGGTTAGATGAGATAGTTATAGAGATATGGGAGTGATCTGAGCAATTTCTGGCAAGATGGTTTACAGCAGTAACATCAAAATAATTCATCCAATGAGAGTTTAACAATACCCTATCAAGTCGTTTCCGTTTGCTGCCATTACACCAAGTAAATATTGATCCATTAAACCCAACATAATGTAGATTGCAGTCCATAATTGCATTACTGAATTCTTCAATACTTCTCAGGTTTATAGATTTACTGGATAGTTGTTCATTCATGTTGGTTGTTGAATTGAAGTCGCAAAAAATGATCCATTCCTTCAATGAATCTTTAACAGACCTGAGGATATCCCAAAGAGCCATTCTTTGGTCTTTTCTATATTTAGCATAGATTACTGAAACTCTAAATTCCTTGTCAAAAGCAGTATGGTGAATGTTTAAGTGAAGAATCTTATTATCATTTAGAAGAACCTCCATCTTGAAATAAGAATGCCACATAAACCATATTTTATTGTTGATGTTGCCAGTGAATCCCATGTAGTTCAGATTTTGGGATATCATTTGAAGATCATAGTAATGTATCATAGGTTCATGTATAGCTACAAAACTTGGTTTGATAGATTTGATTAGGGATTTTAGCCTTTTTATAGTGTTTTTGTTCCTTAGTCCTCTTACGTTCCAGTTGAGGATAAATATTCTCATTTGATAGAATAAGTGGTTTTAGTGGATCTCTTGAGTTTGATTAGTTTAGATGAGGCTGGCCCAATTGAATTCCAGCTTTTGATTTTCTTGATTTTCTTCCCTTCATCCTTTTTTGTGTTTACATGAGCAAAGGATCTAGGAAGGCTGCAAACATTGTCTTTGGAAGGAGATAATAAGGGTTCAGGAGGCAACTAGCTGTCAAAAGAGGATTTTTTATCAATCATCCGTAAAGCCTCAATAATTTCAGTTTCTTTAAGGAAAGAGGTGGAGCTGGAGTTGTTGATTCTTTGAGTAGTTTATTCCTTTTTACGAATATCATGAACATTTCCAAGGTCAGATTTTGATCTGTTTTCAACAGTGATATCATTTTTTCCATTATAGTCCTCTTGTTTCCAAGTAGTATCATCCTTATTGACTATAATAGATTTCAATTTTGGGTTAGAATCATTCACTTCTTTAGGGTTAAGATCAGACCTTCTTCATAACATTATTTTGAGAAATGTAGCCTTTTTTGCAGTCAGATTTTAAGTACCAAATGTGAGAATAGATGCTACAATAGTTAATGAGATCTTCATATACAATCTTGATTAAAATATTGTCTTATTCTCCAAACTTTATCAATATTTTTTTGTATAATTGGATTGGAAATGTCAATTTCCACCCAAATTCTACAGTAGTTTTGCTTAGCTCTGTTAGCAGGTGGAACTCAAATTCTTAGAGGGGTTCCGATGGCTTTTGCAACTGCACCTATAGTTGCCTCATTGAACATAGATTCTGGTAAATTAGGCAAGATAGCCCATACAGGAGTGAAAGGACATTCAAGATTTGGATTGAATTGAAGAGTCCATTTCAACAGTCTTATGGTTTTATTGCCAATCACCCAAAAATTTCTCTGCCATAGTTTCTGAAAATATTCTTGATTATGAAACTCGATGAAAACGTGTCTGTAGTCCCAGACTGAAAGATTAAAGAATCCAGTAAACTTGAATTTCTCCAGAAAGTTTCTAATGGTTTCCAGAGGAGTTTTACTCGTGGCGAATTTGCCTATTAGAGTGATTTAGATAGTTTCATCAAGGCTTCTTCATCTTTGGCGTCAAATTTGATAACAGAATGATCGTTGTTGTGGGATATCATGAAGTTGGTATGTTGAAATGCTTTTATTTTTGGTTTTAAGGAATCTACGTATGTAGGAAAGTTGCTCAATTTTGGGATTTCTTTGGTTGAATCTTCAGACGCAGGATTATTCCTGATTTTTGCATTTTCACCTACCAATGTTGAAGATTGGGTTTCATTTCTCGAAGAAACAAATTACCCTTGATTTTGAGAAGTTTCCCTGAGCAGAGGAAAATCCAGATCGAAAGAAACCATGTTTCTGGGAAAAGATCTTGTTGGCTGAATTAGTTTAGGAGTAGATGATATCTTACCTTCCTCCATGATGAAGGTGAATCCAAATAAAGAAGAATTCAAGCTTCCATTGATGGAGGAATCAAGAACTGAATGCTCTGTTCTTTGAGAGAAAGAACATGGAGGCTTCTTATGTAGAAATTTCAATTTAATTCGAAAAAGAGAATATCCAAATCCAACTCAAATGTAGTTTCTCTTATCAATATATGTAATTAATTAAAGATATTTTTAATTAAAATGATATATTAGCATTAAGTCGTATCAAACAATACTCTTAGTCGGCCAACCTCCGCCACATTGTTTTCCGGTTTCTTTCTTCTTTGATTCTCCAGTCATGGAGATCTACAAAAATGCAAATTTCGAAGAGGATGAATTCTCCGTTCTCCCTTCTAAAAACAAAGATAAATCTACTCAAAAAGTTTATGCCAACAAATCATAGGCCGATATTTTAAATTCTTTGGGAAATTCTTTTCAAAGCCTGATTTGATTCCTAAAAATATTAGTATCAAAGATGATCATGTTTCGTTTTAATATTCGCATGAGGTTAAAGACTGGTTAGATGAAAACTCAAAGATAACTCTGACTGGAAAATTCAAAAATGGGATTCCTAAGAGAAGTGCTTTGATGCAGTTCTTGAGCACTTTCAAATTCAAAGGCATGTATAATGTTGAGATCTAGGATTCCAAACATGTTCTTCTTGAATCCAATCTCAAAGAATACATTTTCTCCATCTGGGAAAGAAACGTATGGAATTTTGGTGAGTATGAAATGAGGATTTTACGCTGGACTCCAAATTTTAATGCAAAGAAAGAATGTTTTATGTCTTTAGTATGGGTTAGATTCGAAAGAATTCAAGAATATATATTTAACTCAAAGATAATCAATGATGTAGCCTCTTCAATTGGAGTTCCGTGCAGATTTTCTATTCCTGAAAGTAACATGGCTCACAAGAACGCTTGCTCTGCTCTTATCAAGTTAGATGTAACTCAAAAGTTACATAACACGATTTGCAAAAAAAAATGAAATAAAATACAAAGAAAAAGATAACAAAGGAAGAAAATACAAGGGCTAATATTGGAAACGATATTGATTCGAAGAATTACCAAAGATCTATTCAAAACAGAAAGATGGTTTATATACCTAAGATAAAATCGATAATGACGCATGATTAAAAAATAATCTAGAAGTGAATAACAATATCAATGCTGAAAGTTTGATACAAAAATCTAGTCATATTCAAGATAATACAAATTCTACTATTGAAGAAAGAGAAGTTATTGAAGCCATAAAGACTTTAGATCAAGGATTTTTACAGAATGGATCCCCTGAATTTGATATCCCAAACGATGAAATCAATTTTCCTGGCAAAATCTCTTGTTGCAGTACTCTAGGTCATCTTCTGATCCATAATATACAGAGATTGTTGTGAAAAAACTGAAAACTGCAAGAAGAGTCAAGAAACCAAGTAAGATGGTAATCAAGTCTTTGAAATACACAAAGACCAACAAGAAACAAAAATCATACTCTGATAAAGAGAAAGCTAATTAGTTGGAATCTAAGAAGAATCTACAACAATCCTATGATTATGAGACTTAAGAACATGATTATCAAAAATAATATCAAGATTCTTGCGATTCAGGAGCCTATGGTTAACAATGACAATATGAATGAGATTGCTTTAAAACTGGATTTATGTAACTACATTTCAAATTGCTCGAATAAGATTTGGTGTTTTTGGAAGGGGGATATTAAAATTGATTTACTAATCAATCACGATCAGTGTTTTTATCTCGACGTGCTTAAAAAGGATTCTGAATTTAGCTTTAATCTCTCTATTATCTTTGTTAAGTGAAATAGAATTCAGATGATGAACTTGTGGAATCTGCTTAGAACTGTTTCTGTCTCTACTAAAGCTTGCCTGACTGTTGGAGATTTTAACATTATAACTAGCTCTGAGGATCAGATTGGGTGCACTTATCTATGTCATAATAGTATGGAAGACTTCAATGGCTGCATCAGAGATTGCCTTCTTGAAGATGATGGCTATGGAAGAGAGGTACGAGATGGAAAAGGCTTGACAGAGCTATGTTCAACAACAACTGGCAATCCACCTTCAAAGAAACCCAGGTTCTTCACATGGTATGAGCTTGTTTTGACCATGCTCCCAATTTAATAACAACTAGTACAAATTATCTTCTGAGTTCTAACAATAAGAAAAGCTTCAAGTTTATAAACATGTGGACTAATGATGAGTCTTTTACGGGTGCTGTTGAGAAGAACTGGAATTAAAAAATTGCAGGTTACCATAATCAAATATTCCGGTTCAAGCTTAGGAGACTTAAGAAATGTCTTAAAGATTGGAACACAAACTGTTTTGGAAATATTTTCAACAAAGTGAAAAATACAGAAGATAATGTCAAAAGAATTGAGGGACTTCATACTTGCAATAACAATTCTATCTCGAAAGATGAATTGGATAAAGCTAACAGTCTGTACATTAAAGCTATGAGGATTGAAGATGATTATTGGAAACAAAAGTGCTATAATAATTGGCTGAAAGATGAGGAGTGCAATACAAAGCTTTACTATTCTTATATTAACAAGAAAAGAAGGAGTAAAATCAACAACATAAAGGAAGGAAATACTTGGATCACTGATGCTGAAAGTGTTGGGAAGTCTATTGAAAACTTCTTCAAAGAGATTCTTAGTTCTGATCCCTAAAGCAACATTGAGGAGGAGATAAACACGATGAATGATGCCATATTTGATAATATTCCTAATCTGGTAACGAATGATGATAACATCTCCTTAATGAAGTTTGCCACAAATGAGGAGATTTAGAAAACTATTTCTAGCATGAATCCTAACAGCGGTGCAGGGATTGATGGTTATAACATCCATTTTTACAAACCTTGTTGGAAAATTATCAAGAGAGACTTGTGTATTTCTCTCAATTCCTTTATTCAAGGCCAGAATATCCCGAGGGACATCTTTGCAACTGGTATGTGTCTGATTCCCAAATCAAATAACCCCATTGGTTGGCATAACTATAGGCCCATAGGTGTCTGTTCAATGCTCAATAGGATTCTCTCCAAGCTGATCAACTCGAGGTTTTCTGATATTCTCCCAAACGTTATCTCTCAATACCAAGGAGCTTTTGTTTTGGCAATGTCTATTCACGAGAACATTTTAATGGCTAAAGAGTTGATTTATGATCTGAACAAAAAACCAAAAACTGGGAATATCATGATTCAGTTAGATATGTCAAAGGCTTTTGACATAATTTCTTACCCTTTTATTGCTAAAGTCATGCTCAAGTTTGGTTTCTCCAATATTTTTGTGAATCTTATAAACAAGCTGATCAGAGACATAAACATCTCTATGCTAATCAATGAGGTACATTTGGTTACTTTAAACCCAAGATAGGCTTGAGACAATGAGATCCCTTATCTCCAAGCCTCTTCAAAATTGGGGAAGAGGTCCTCATAAGGGGCCTTTATAATCTCTTTAGTATCAACAAAAGAATGAAATTTAACTCTAGAACTAACTTACTCATTCCATGTCTGGCATTTGCAAACGATATTCTTATTTTTACTAACAACTTACAGGATTCCATTGACAAGTTAAGCTTATTCGTAGACAAGTATCGTGCAGTTTCTGGGAAATCCATCAATAAGGAAAAGACCAAGCTGATCTTTTCAACAATTTTAATACAGAACAGAATTACAAGCATAGAGACTCAAACTGGTTTCATGATCGACAATCTTCCTACAAGATACTTAGGAATTACCTTATGTAACAATAACAAGGCTAGCAATTACTGCAATTTCATCGACAAATTGAATGCAAAAATTTCTGACTAGGACTGCAAGTACCTTTCCTTTGGTGGCAGACTTGTTCTTATCTCTAATGTTTTAATGTTTATCCCATGCTATTGGATGCATAATAGCATGTTGCCTTCTAGTATTATAATTAAAATAGAGAAAATTTTAAACAAATTTATTTAGAGATCCAAGTTCAATGAAAAAATCATTCACTGGAAAACTTGGAACTCTCTCTGTAAGCCATTCAAAGTGGGAGGGCTGAATATCAGAAACCTTACTGATATTCAGAACACTTACTCTCATAAGATATGGTTTAATTTCAGAAACAAAAACTCTTTCTAGGCTCACATTATGCATATCATCTACTCTAACAATGCCCATCCTCTTTATGCTAATTACAACAGGCCTGGTTCTCTTATATGGAAAAGAATCTCTGGTATAAGAAAGGAAACAGAGGCTAATATAAGATGGTTTCTGGGGAAAGGTGATGTAGACTTTTGGAAAGATAATTGGCACAATCATCCTTCCATTGTTGATTCTCAGAATGATAAAGATAAGTCTCATTACTTTGAAGCCAAAGTGAAGACTTTTTGGAAGAATGATGTTTGGGACATTGACTCCTTAGGATCTTTATTGTCTCATAATAAAACAGATTCGGAATCATTCGATCAACATGAATAAGGATGACTTAATGATTTGGAAATGCTCGAATGGCATGAAGTTCAACACAAAGATGACTTGGGATAAAATCAGAAATCATTCTAGTTACTCTAGTTTATTAAAAAAAAATGGAACAATCTTACTCCTATGAAGTTTTCCTTTTTACTTTGGAAGCTTATCATGAATTATATACCAATTGACTCAGTTCTGCAAAAAAGACACTAAACGTAGCTTCAAAGTGTCAATGTTGCTGTAGGAGAGAAGACATTAACCATGTATTTGTGAATTGCAGTTACGCTTGGAAAATTTGGATGCATTTCAGCGACATTTTTAATATCAAAATAAAAAACATTCATGGTCATAACTCACGTCATCAAGATCTGGCAAGATTTTTCTAGGAGTAAGGTCCAAATTACTCACTTAATTGCTGTTGTCATTTGCTGGACTATTTGGCAACTCTAAATTTTTTGGGAATAACAAAACTGTTTCAGTTTCTATCAATCATATTTACAGAATTATTATTGCTTTAGATGACTCTAATACTCTCTCTAGAAAGGATTGGTCAAACACTAAGAATGCTAGCTCTATTCTTGGTTGCTCTATAATTAAAAAAGAAAAACCTTTATACCTTGATTGGAAAACCCCTGCTACGGGTAGAATTAAGTTGAAAGTTGGTGTTTCTATCTTGAGAAATGATGAGACCAGTGGTAGTGGTGTATTTAGGAACAACCATGTGGATATTATCTAGTGTTTTGGGAATACTTATAGGAAGCTATCCCCTTTGTTAGCTCAAGCTAGATCTTTGCTCGATGGGTTGCTGATTTGCAAGAATAATCAATGGATTAATGTTGATATCAAGTCTGACTGTCAGACTATGATTAACTTTCTTGCAAATGGTAACTCGCCGTGGTTCTTAAACCCTTTACTGAAACTCTATAGAGACCTAATTTATTCCTCCATGGTTATTAAGCACATCTCCAGAGTCCAAAACCAAGCTGTTGATTGGCTTGCAAAGTGGACTCTTAGATGTAAAGAGAAACCAAATTTCTATCCCTTTAATGTCCCAAATAAGCTTCAATCTATTATCCAGCTTGAAAGCCTGGGCTTGGGTTACTTTTCACAACCTGAATATTAGCATCCTTGTAAGTTTTTTGGATATTCTTTCTCTTCTGTCTTTTTGTTTTCTTTGCAGGTTCGCGGTAGAGGTAGTCAAGAAAAAATATAGTATTTGTTTTGCTTTGATTATGGGTGGAAGCTGTCGTTTTTCTCAGAAGAGTTCAATTCATAAGGAAAGGTAAAAAATGGAGGTTTGGTGGAATTCTAGGATAGGAAGCAATGCATTAGTTTTTCTGAAATTTATTGAAGGAACCAGCTGGCGTCAATTTTTGATTCTCAAAACAAATTGTACTTTAGTCCTTTAATTTTATAATTCCCTAAATTTGGACCTTTCATTCAATAAATGATATATTATTAAAAAAATTGAATCACAAAACTTCTCATTATATATTTATTTATTTATCCCCCGTTAGTGTTTAGGACGAAAACTAGAGTTAGATTTAGTTTAAAATTTAAAATTTAAAATTAGTTTAACTTTATAATTATAAAATTTGAAGTTTACCACTTAGGTTTTTATGTCTAATATTTTGGGAATAAAACATGACATGTATTCAATTATTGTAAAATAAAAATCTATACATTGACGTTTTGAAATATAATAATAGTGTATTAAATGATAAAGTCTTACTATTTATAACGGCAGCTACCATTTCCAAAATTTCTATCAAGCGAATCAGAAAATAAATCGGACAAACGGGATATTTTGTTTCTTTTGATAAAGTAACGCGTAGTGTGGGCCAAGAAAGGCCACAAAGAGTGGACCAGTACAAAGAGTGGACTAGTACCTCCACTTGTATGTATATGGTTAAGAAAGAAGTTTGATGAAAAGTTAAAAGGCTAAAAGTTTTGGTTGGTCACTCGTGTTTGACGGCTGTTACATTCGTACCATTAAGCTTCAGTCGTTACCAAAACGAGTTATTGGATTTTAAAATCGTTGTATTTTTTGCCACTAGCACGTGTAAATTAACATGTGGCTGACACGTGGCAGTCCAATGTACCCAGGTTTGTTCCATATACGGTCATTCTCTTTTCCATTACAAAAACACCATTTTTTACTATTTACCTTATTTACCTTTTTATTTTTTACCATAGTTTTAAC
This sequence comes from Limnanthes douglasii subsp. nivea, assembly GCA_036936605.1. NCBI lineage: Eukaryota > Viridiplantae > Streptophyta > Magnoliopsida > Brassicales > Limnanthaceae > Limnanthes > Limnanthes douglasii. Next base: position 101,510,155 of record JAUPFV010000005.1, on the reverse strand, counting down.
CTCAATTACTTTATTTACTTTACCTTTTTACTTTTTACCCTAAATTTTTTTGTTAGAGAATAAACTTGCTCCCTCACTTGATCAGCCGTCCCACATCGCTTAGGACTAGAAATAATATACAATATATAAGTGATGAAACATCTTAACTAGTATGAGGCCTTTTGGGAGTACACCCAAGAGCAAAGCCGTGAGGGTTATTTGGCTGACCTAAAGCGGACAATATCATACTAGTAATCACACTTATATACCATCTGACATGGTATCAGAGCCAAAAGTCCTAAGCGATGTGTTTAACAGGCGGCCAGGCGGCCATGTCCGCCACATCAATATGGGAAATATCATGCTCATCACTATGAGAAATATCATGCCCATCATATCGTATCAAGTTTAAGGGGGAGTGTTAGAGAATAAACTTGCTCCCTCACTTGATCAGCCGTCCCACATCGCTTAGGACTAGAAATAATATACAATATATAAGTGATGAAACATCTTAACTAGTATGAGGCCTTTTGGGAGTACACCCAAGAGAGTACACCCAAGAGCAAAGCTGTGAGGGTTATTTGGCTGACCTAAAGCGGACAATATCATACTAGTATTCACACTTATATATTCTTGACATTTTTATTTACCCAGCCAAACACCAATAACCCGATCCGTTTAACCTTTCACCCAAATCATCAACCCTTCTTCTTCATCGCATTCTCTCTTTCTCTCCAAATCGTAAAAGACTGACAAGCATTTATGATTGTTTCCCAATTTAATTTTATCGTATTTGTAACTTTTTGTGGATCTCTATTAATAGTGAAAGTGGGCATATGTGTGCAATAAAAGTGGTTCGCATTATTTCGGATGATCAGTCTACAAAAGAAAGTCTCAAAAAATTGAATCAGGTAACTTTTTGTTCTTTGTTACTGTGCAAAATAAAATAACAACTTTTGTCAATTTAATTTTAGAAAATAAATTGTTCTGTATACTTGATTATTGTGTTGAATTTAATTTACTATGAAATTTTGTCTGCTTTAATCTGGATGAACTAGAGTCGTACTGCGAAGTGTGTTTAGTTACTATTTAGAAATATTCATCTTTAAATGTAAGATGATTTATGATTTTTTTCAGAAAATATATCTGTAACATTGCTTAATCTATGTGGTTGACAGGAAATAAATTTGCTCAACCAGCTGTCTCATCCGAACATTGTCTGGTATCATGGTAGCGAACTGGTACGAGTTGATTAACCTCTATCAAGGTATGTTTATATGTCAAAAGAAAAACATGAAGTGAAGTGGAAATCAGATGAACATATTTTATCAAAGGTTTTGTAAAGAAACAAGAAAAAAAAACTTACTAGGTTGAGGAGGATAACACTAGAGACTGTATTTTTAATCAAAGGAAACTCTTTTGATTGAAAATCGAGGCTTGGATTTAAAAGTTAGAGGGGTGTTGTTAGTACGAACATAAGGATAGTTGTTTATGAACGATAATGACGATGAAGAGGAGGGTTTATTGGATAAACAATTGCAGAGGGTAGTGGCAGATATCCAGTTTACTTGTGAAGCCATGATACTTTTGCTCCTGCTCACTAATGGTATGGGTGGAGGCATAAGGTCGATGGTGGAGAGAAAGAGAGAAGACGATGGAGAAGAAGAAGAAGGGTTGATGATTTGGGTAAAAGGGTTAAACGGGTCGGGTTATTAGTGTTTGGCTGGGTAAATAAAAAAGTTAGGGTCAAAAGTAAAAAGATAAAGTAAATAAGGTAAATAAGGTTAAAACGGTATGGTAAAAAGCAATGTAGTAAATAAGGTAAATAGTAAAGAGAGGTGTTTTTGGAATAGAAAAGGGAGTGACCGTATATGGAACAAACCTGGGTACATTGGGCTACCACGTGTCAGTTCCATGTTAATTTGCACACGCTAGTGGAAAAAATGCAACGATTTTAAAATCCAGTGACTCGTTTTGGTGAGCGATGGAAGCTTAGTAGCACGAATGTAACAGGTGTCAAACACCGATGACTAACCAGGGTTTTTAGCCAAAGTTAAATTACATGTTAGAGATAAGAATGGGTTGGGATGAATGCCCTTATTGCTAAATCCGTAATTCATCCGTCTATGCTTTTTCAAATCTATTGTATGCGTTGGGTAGTAATATTTTTTTTGCTATTCGAATTTGCCGGGTTCAGATATTTATCAGTGGGTACCTATTAGAGTTATAATTGTTTTTGGAAAATATCAAATTTAATAATTAAATATAAAAATATTATTTTCAAAATATATGGTATATGATTTTGGTATGTGTTAGTAAATAGTTTTTTCATTTAATTAATAATATTATTAGAGGTGGCAATGTTGGTCCGAGCCGGCCCAAACCGGTCCGACCCGGTCTAATCCGGTCGGGCTTTGTCCAGCCCGAACATTTAACGGGACGAATACAAATATACGAATTGTGATCCATAGGCGAGACGGGCCGGGTATGGATTTTTAATTTGTTCAACCCGACCCGGTCCGCAAATATAAACTATATATAAAAAATAAGAAATGCATTAAAAAGTAATTGTAAATTTGTAAAATAGAACTAAAAAATATACTGACTAACTACTAACTACTAGAGTACTGATATTTATATGTTTACCTTTTGAGTAATTATTATTTTACTTTTAGAGTCGATAATATATTTATCAATTATATTATTTTTTCATAAACTAATTCCATAAATTGTAAATATATTTTTTTTAGATCTTTGTCTATATATACTCCCAGTTCTAGTTTCCAACTTTCCAAGTTCTTTGGATGTTTTTCTCTTATGCTATTGTGTTTTAGGTACATCGGTTTAAAAATTCATGTCTTAAACTTTTGTTTTAAATTAAAAATAAAGTCAAATCTGAGGTGGTTTAGATCGGATCTGACTGATTCGGCCAACCCCAATAGTAAAAACAATGTTTGCGGGCCAGGTCAGGCTGACCTGCGGACATAAACAGGGCGGGCTCGGGTTCGAAAATATTAAACCCGTTGCGGGTCGGGCTCAGGTTCAAAAATATTAAACCTGTTGCGGGTCAGACCGGGTTTGGATTCGAGTAAAAAATAACGGGTCCAAGCGGATCGGCCAAACCTGCGATCCTTAAATATTATTATTAGACATGAAAAAAATATATATTTTAAAATGAAAAATCAAATTTAAAATATTTAAATGTGGAATGATATTTTTCAATATATAATTAGTAAATATTTTGTGTTTTTGTTAATATTATCAATATTATATTTATACTTAGCGTATGAATATCAGTTTTCAGAAGAAAAAAAAAGGTTAAAAAATATGAAAAATCAAATGTTAATATTTAAATATTAAAAAATATTTTTCAAAATATAATGTATATATTATCAAATAATATAAAGTTTTGATATTACTGAACACAAATATTATTATTAATAATTTTAATTTAAAATTTAATAAATAATATTAAATTATTTACTATATTAATATTAATATAGCGCTTAAGTATTATTTAGTGGATTGGGTTCAGATTGGATACCCGTAATATATTTTTTAAAAGCTATAACCGATTCAGAATCCAGTGGATAATAAATTTTTAAATACACCATTCATCCGTTGTGAAATTATTTTACGACCCATCCCATCAAATCTACTAAAAATTACTAGACAGATCAACACGTCACTGTATCGAATCTCTGACTTTTATGGAGTAGTATTAGTGATAATAAATTAAGATTAAATTCGAAATTGTTTTGATTATGGATGGTTAAATGTGTTACCTTTTTCGCTGTCTATTTAATAGTTTTTGACGTGGCGTATAAAAGAAAAATATGCATGGCGAAAGTTTTAGTCTAGAGAGTCTGATGCTATGTCCGACAGGGCTATGCATGCGTAATCCGGTAGCATGTAATGACAAGTGTTTGATAGTTGTGTTATCCGTCGTAACTAAACTATGGGATATCATAATACATAATACGATTATTTAGTGTATTATTTTGCATGTATTAATTAATTCGAATTTTTAAACAAAATATTTATAATATTTATTATGATTAAATTTGGTTTTAAAAGGTAACTATCTTCAAATTTTTATCAAATTTAAAAACGTATCAAAAATATTTTTTTATCTTCGCCGGATACGGTTGACAATGACTCACTAGAAGGAGATCTTCCCATCGGTTGAAAAGGTCTTATCCGACATGTGAACAAACATGGTGTAATAACAAAATAATAAAAATTCAAAAAATTTATATATTTGGGGTTGGTTAACATTATTTGGAACAAAATTTAACCATATCTGATAGTAAAATGAGTCACCTTTCCCACCGTCCATTTTATAATTTTTGATGTGGTGTATAAAAAAAAATATGCATATTAAAAACTTTATTGTGCGTGTTGGATGTTATGTGTGATAGTGCTATACGTGTCCTACTAACATGCGTGCTAACATGATAGCATGTCACTTCATGATATTACATATTCGTAATGGACGTGATAACCGTCAGATGTCACTTTTAAATATTTATAATATTATTTAATATTTTTAATTATATTTAATTATTATAAATATTTTATTTAATATTAAAAAAGTTTATTTATAAATTAATATATAACTATTAGATATCTAATTTTATTTAGATATTTAAACACTATTTTAAAAGTATTTTGTATAGTTAATTAAATCCAAATTTTTATGATTATAATTATTTGATATTTTTTAGTTATATTTAGATATTATAAATAGTTTATTTAATGGATACTTATTATTTACAACCTATCTAACAAACCTATTACAAATAAAGGTTCTAAAATACCCATTTATATAAAATTCAATAAAACACTGGACCATTATCTTTCTTTTATTTTATTTAATTTAGAATTTTAAAACAAAACTAGTACCACTCATGATATGTTTTGAACTTTTTCAATTTTTTATATATTTTAAACAGGTTTCTCATGTATCATAGTGGGTTGGTTTCGCAATACAAAATTTAAATAGGTTTCGCATTATATGGTTTCACATCTATCATAGTGGGTCTGAATTCACATCTATAGTTGTCGAAGTGGATCATTTATCCAAGGTCAGACATATTAAAGAGGCATATTATCCTCCATGGACAACAAATCCTGTGTTGGTAAAAAAGAAGAATGGAAAGTAGAGAATGTGTGTTGACATCACTGCTTTGAATCGAGCCTGTTCTAAATATCCATTTCCTGTCCTCGAATAGATCAGTTAGTTGACTATACTTTAGGAAATAAAATTTTATCTTTTATGGATGCTTTTTCAAGGTATAACCAAATTCCGATGAATCCAAAATACCAAGAGAACACTACATTTATCATAGATCGGGGCTTACATTGTTATAGGGTTATGCCTTTTGGGCTGAAGAATGCTGGAGCAACATATCAAAGGTTGATTAATTTGCTTTTTCTTCTCAAATTGGGATAAATGTAGAAGTATATATCGATGATATGTTAGTTAAAAGTTCAGCTAGTGAGAGGAATTTAGAGGATTTAAAGGAAACTGTTTTGAATTTAAGGGCTATTCGATTAAAGCTAAATCAATTCGATATGGGAATTTTTTTGGGATATATAATTAGTGAAAAAGGGATAGAGGCTGATCCAGAGTAGTAGAAGGCTTTAGTCTCAATGACATCACCTCAGACTATTGAAAAATGCAAATCTTAACAAGAAGGTTAGCTTCCCTTAATCGATTTATTTTGAGGTTTTCTGACAAGTGTTTTCTTTTTTTCCAAGTTTTACGAAGACCAAAAGAGTTTGAATGGACATCGGATTGTGAAGCAAATTTTTTGAAGATTAATGAACTTTTATTATCACTAGAGATATTGTCCAAACCTCGAACTAGAGAGCAGTTGTTTTTATATATAGCAGCGTCAGATTTTGCTGTGAGTGCTGTTTTGATAAGTGAAGATAGGGGAGTTCTGAGGCCAGTTTACTATGTTAGTAAAAGTCTGTTTGCAGCTGAGAAGAGGTATCTAAGACTTGAAAAATTGGCTTTGGCTTTAGTTGTTGCTGCTAGGAAAACGCGCCCATATTTTCAAGCTCCTACTATTGAGGTTCAAACCTCTTTTCCACTAAAGAATGTGTTGCAACTCCTAGAAATTTATGTAAGGATGACTAAGTGTCAGTAGAATTGGGAGATTTTGATATCACTTTTGCTACTTGAACGGTTATTAAAGCTTAAGATTTGGCTGATTTTCTTATTGAATTTCATTCAAGCAGATCAGAAGAGGAGACATATAAATAGGTTTTACTAGAAAATTCAATGTGGGTGGTTCGAACTGATGGTGGTTCTAGTATTTTGGGATTCAGTTTAGGAGTGCAGTTAAATGCTCCTTCTAGGGAGGCAATGTATCAAGCTATTAAATTTGGTTTTCATACATCAAATAATGAGGCTGAATATGAAGCTGCATTGGTTGGTTTAAATAATTGTGGGGCAACCATAGTTCGTTTTGAAATAAATTCTCATTTAGTGGCAAATCACATGACAGGTGTTTCCGAGACAAAAAATTATCATTCAATTTTGTATCTTCGAGGGCTTCGAAATTTGGCTCTCTTGTTTGACAAAGTGATCGTAGAGCATATTGGTTGAAGATATAATACAGTTGCTGACTCTTTGGCAACAATTGCTTATACAGAAGAATATCTTTGGATATTATTACAGGAGAGTCCCTCTATTTTAACATGACCCGAACAATGTAAATATACCGAGGAGGTATTTGTTATATTTGATACAATTCGAGGTGATTGGAGTTCTGATATTCTTAATTTTTTGCTAGGAGGAATGTTGCCTCAAGATCCACAATTTGCTAAAAAATTAAGATATAAAACTCATGAATATGTTGTCTTAGATAGAGTGTTGTACAAGAAATATTTGAGCAAAATATTGTTACGATGTTTGGGAAAATAAGAGTCTCAAGAGATTTTGAGTTACATAATGGTGAAGGTTCAACACATTGTGGTTTCAAGTCTTTGACACGTCGGGATTTGTTGGAAGGATATTATTGGCCTTCAATTATGAACGATGCTAAAATTCTAGTTTGAGGTTGTGATACTTGTCAGTGTTTTGCCCATTCTATTCACAAACCAGCAGTACTACTTATGTCTGTTTCCGAAACAATCCCTTTTGATAGATAAGGAATAAATTTGGTAGGGCCATTGCCTATGGCTTCTGGAGGATGTCAAATGATCATTATGGCCGTGGATTATTTTTCAAAGTGCACGGAAGCTGAACCATTGTCTGAAATAAAAGAAAATGATGTTAGTAAGTTCATTATGAACAATATTTTTTGTCGTTTTTAGAGTGCGTCAAAAAATCAGTACAGATAACGGTCCTTAATTTAATAACAGCGAAATGACTTCATTTTGTGCTTCAAAGGTAATAACATAATGTTTTTCTACACCTTTTTATCCTCAAGAAAATGGTCAACTAAAAGTGACCAATAAATCTATTTTAGAAGCTTTGAAGAAGAATTTAACAGGTGCTGTGGGGAAATGACCAAATTATTTGCAAAAGGTGTTGTGGGCTTATTATACGACTCCTATAAAGGCCACTCAAGAAACACATTTTGCCTTGGTATATGGAATGGATACTGTTGTCCTGCAGAATCTAATTTACCTTTTTATAGAGTAAAGAGTTAGATTTGATCGACGATAAAAGAGTTAAAGTTCATTTGAATATGAATCATTATCAAATTTTGATGATGAGTCGATACAATTCGAAGGTGAGGATAATGGATTTTAAAATGGGTGATAAAGTCTTAAGAAATGTATTCCTCCATACAAAGGATAAGCGACTTTGAAAGGTGGCCCCGAATCGGGAGGGTTTTTATATCGTGATGAAGAGGATAAAGCTGGGCACATATCGCCTTTGTGATGAGCAGGGGAGAATTATTCAACATCCTTGGAATATAGAACACCATACCCTGTATTGGGAGTGAGTTTTTATGTTTTGAGTTTATTTTGAATAATTGACACACTCTTTCCTACCCTGTTGGTCCAGGGAGGTTTTAACGAGGTGTCATATAAATATTCGAAGCTATTATAAATAATCTTTTTTGGCCAATGGTTGTTTAAAATACTATCATTCAAATAAATTTGGTAACTCGTCAAAGACTGATCATCTTGGAATCTGTTAACCAAGAGTGATTATTCCGAAGTGTATACATTTATTATTAGCACTTTTCGAAAAAACAATCATATTTGAAGTACTACATTCTTTAAATGCACTATACATATTGGAAGTGCTACATTCTTTAAATGAACTCTACATATTTGAAGTGCTATATTCTTTAAACACAGTGTAGATATTCGAGGTGCTACGTTCTCTAAACGCACTATATATATTGGAGGTGTTTACATTCTTTATATACATCAATTATTATTCGAAGTTCTTCATTTTGTAAAGGCATGTTTTAAGGAATTATTGATGAAATTGATGGGCAGAAAAGATGAGTGAAAACAATTGCCCTACTCTTTTTTCTCGACAGGTAACAAGCTTCACAAAAATATCATTTGCCTTTTTTCTTGTGACTCTTATATCTCTTCAAAATTCCTAAGAGTAGTGACGATATAGATGGAAAATTGGCATAAGTTATAAAGTGAAAGAAAACATGATAACAAAATAGAACTTACTGTTACTCCTCCAGACGAGGTTGAGTTTTGAAGGGTTCGCCTCAGATATTTCATTCTCATTCTCCCATGCTTTAGATACGAAGATAAAAAATTTCATCCAAAATTTTTCAACTTCTAGCAAGTCATCTATGATTTTAAGATCATCATTAAGGGTGAGGTAGTAGAAAGGGATTACCGGTTCCTTAAAAGTTTGGTTAGAGTAATAGAATCTTTGATGGAAAGGGGAATTTGGCTTAGACTGGAAACCATGATCATTGGTAGAAGTGTGAACCATTGATTGAGTGTTGTTTGTGTAGGGAAAAGATCCAGGAGTTTGAAGTAGTCCATTATCATCAGATCTAATAGAAACCGAAGGCCTCAATTGATGATCTTAGGGTAGACCATCAATTCATTTTTTCTAGAGTCTAGTGGAGTCTCCCCTCTTTTGGAATTGAAAGTGTAATGTTGTCTTCCATTCCCATTTCTTTTTCAGAAGACTAGCTTGAGCATCCTTATAGTCGATGTAAGGCACGTTGTTCAGCGCCATGATATATTTGGGGATGAGATTTTAAGGTCTATACTCACTGAGGCAGCAACGTCCTTAGGAACAATAATTGGAGCTTTTCCTTTCTTTTTATTTTTAACTACTCCTAGATTCGAGGTGTCGTCTTCTGTGTTCGATGCAGCTACACTTTCTTTAGCACCACTAACAGAATGAGTTGCCTCCGAATCTGTTTCTTCATCAAAAGTTTCATCTATAAGTCAAGGCAGATAAGAGGTTGAGATTGGGTTTTCTTCTTGAGTATTCAAGGGAGTTTGTTGTGATTCAGTGATAGTCTTAACAATCTCCTTCGGGGGAGAAGATGGTGGATAAAGGTTATCTGCCGGATTTTGGGAAGTAGTTGGTGAAGTGTTGATAGTATAGAAATCTCCCATAGCTAATACAATTTTATTTTTCACAGGATGATTTTGGGGAGGTGAGTTTTTTGCTGGACTTGAGGAGTCTCTTGGTGTAGTTGTCGAGGCAGATTAAAGCTGATAGGAGATGAAGTTTTTCTCATCTTTTTGAAGTAGATAAGCTTCGAGTTACTTTGTGATTTTTCCGAGGAGATGTAGTTGTAAGAGTTGGAGAGGAAGTTCGAGGTGTGATTGTGAAGGGTTTGTTGATAAAGGCTCTTGAGATTCTGGAGTGGATAAATTTGAAAGCACATGAGAGATTTGATGTGGGTTGAAGTTATCGTATTGAATGGTTTCAGTAAAAATCAAGAAGTGCTGCTTATCAATCCAGCGGCTCTGTACTCCTTAGCTCTTTCACTAATACATATATAATTGTAAGCTGTAGAAACTTTCTTCTAAGGATTTGGGGAAATTGGTTTTTTGGGTTTTTTGGTTTTTGAGCATTTTTCCATAAACTGATTTGAAAATTGGCTGGAGAGTATGAGTTTTTCGGCGAAGGTAGCCAAGGAATTGGTTACCCAGGGAAGGTTAGCAAGGGAATTTTTCAGGTAAAGGAAATTTTCTCTCTCTACAAAGTTTGTGTGAAGTGAAGAATGAAAGGTTATTAATAGAAAAAATTGGGTTAGACAGAAAGGTGTTAGAGAATTCGAAGAGGTGAAATGTTTGTGTGTAAAAAGAACAGCGTGACGTGCATAAACTGCCAGACCTATGGGTAGGTCTAATGCATATGGCTTAATGATTCGTTGCACGTGTAATATTCCATACCAAACGCTTACAACCGTTATAAAGAAGCTAACTCATATTTCTACATGTCAATTTATTCAAAGAGGTTGATTCAAACTAGTTTCGAAGTGAATGTGTGCGTAAAGGTATTCGAAGGATAAACATGAAAGATTTACATTTGAAGCATATAGAGCTTGGCCAGAAGTTTTTACTTGCTAGTTGAGATTTCCAAAGTGACAATTAGTTCTTATTTATTAGTTCAATATAGAATATTAAGAGCATAGATGTAATGAATTAAAGTCTTATACGTTCATTTATAAAGGTATGTGACAGATTTTAGATTGTTTGTAAAGATAGGGGACTAAAGTGCAATTAACCTACTTTTGTAACTAAATCTATTACACTAAGTCTGATTGCCTATAACTAAAAGCTGAGGCTGTTAATACGGGGATCAACATTTTTCTAAAGTGTTAGCTACTATCTAATATCTACTTTTACTTTATCTCTCTAAAATCAATATCTCTCTCTTTTACTTTCAAGAACACAATTTATACTTTACACTGTCGATACGCGTCAACTGATTTTATTGAATACTCCCTTTATGACTCGTACGAATCTTTTATTTCTCCGTAAAGGAAAAACCGACGTGAAAAAATTTATAAAAAAAAGGTTCAAAGTGGCATATGGATAAACATCAAACATCTTGACAACACAAAAGTTGGAGGAAAAAAAGAACTGATCAAAAGAAAATAGAGCTTGGGTCCGAGGAGCTTGATAATGTTATTAATAATGCTAAGAAAGAGCAGGTTGCACCTCATCTATAAATCCTCCCAGGAAGTCACAATATTAAATATCGTATAAGTAACCAATTCTCATACCCGTACAAGGAAGGTTTGTACAATACTATGAATGAAGGTCTTGGGGGTAGTATGTATAAGGTATGACATAATTGGTGGTCATCTCCTCTCTCCCCGGAAATCATGTCCGAACATATGCCAAAACGCTTTGACATCTCAAAGCTAGAGAAGTTCGATGAGACACAAGACCAGATTTTCATATTAAGCAGTTCAAGAATTTTATGATTAATTATGATGATGATGATACATTTTTGTGTAGAGCTTTCTTCTAAAATTTTAAGGCGATGCTTCTAAGTGGTATAAAAGATTGCATCACGGTTGTATTAGAATTTTGATATGTTTTGGAGCGTCTTCCGCTAATACTTTATGGGGAGAAAAACATTATGAGAAAATGGCGATACGATAATTTATTGTAGGCAAAAATTCGGGGAATTCGTTAAGGATTATACTAATCGTTTCATCAAATCCAAGACCGATATGGAAGGTTGCACGGATCAAGTAGATTTAGCAGTTTTTCGTATAAGACTTCTCCCCGGTATAATGAAGGATAACACTATAGAAAAATAAACTATGATGTTTGGGACTTTATTGGATTAGGTTGAGAAGATAATTTTGGTTGAGGAAACCCATGAGAGATGGCTTCTATGACACAACATAAACAAAATTAGTTCCAACAATATTCAATGGTAACATATAATCCACCAACGCAAATTCCTTTGACTTATCATCCAACTACAACTCTACGACCAAAAGATTCGACTAGTTACCTTCAATACCAAGGGTGAATTCACAAGTGGAAAATGTGTAACAAAGTGTTAGGCCAATGTCAAACAAGTGGGTCCGACCAACTCATAAACCTGAATTGACAGATTTTGTATCGACAATTTTCGACAAGGCTAGAAATCACTTACAATTTCGCAAACCTGCCCCAATACAGACTCAAGGGGAAAGCAGAGGTAACAAATATTGCAAATACCATGAAGAAGTAGGGCATGATATGAAAGATTTTGTGGCGCTAAAAAAAATATAAGTTTTGATTAAAAATGGGAAGTTGACAACATTTGTAAAGAAACATTCTCTTCCCGCTCCAAAGCAAATATATACAATAATGATTTCAGAGCCTATTGATTCTTTTGATGTTTATTTGGAGTACCTAGATCCAAAACCGGGTAGGAATTAGATCATGATGGTGGAATAACCGATTGTGAATGGAAAAGTTAGTAAATTGTGTGTTTTCTTTGAATCACTAACAATTTTTGGAGGTGACACCATTTCAGAGACATCAAACTATTCTCGGAAAATACATATTGTGAGTTTAGCAACCCAATTAGAGGAAGACTCTTCGTTACATTTGTATATAAGTCTATCTCCCTTACTTTGCTTTGAAAATAATGATATGAGAGAAGTGGGTGGCCCGTATGAGGATGCCGTGGTGATTGTGGTAAAAATGTTGGGGATGAGATACAATTTTTTGATAGACACTGGTAGTAATAATACCAATACAATGTTCATGACAACTTATGAAAAGATAGAAAACCCCCCGAAAGTTCTTTGGTCAGATCAAACAATCGTAAGATTCATTGGGGTGACTGCCGAAGTGATTGGGGAATTTTAAGGAAAAATGGAGCTAGGCCAGGGACCATTTGAAAAAGAAGTGATAATATTGTTCATTTTGGTAGATACGCTAAATTCTTACTGATAAAGGGAGAAAAATATTGTTGTAAATGAGCTAAATTAGATAAATAAGGGTTAGTTTGATGTAATAAAGTATTAAGATTGTCATATGTAATAACTAACGTGTCTGTTTATAATTAGAAAAATAGTAGGGTGAAAAGATACACATAAGAAAGGGTAAATGTTTAAATTAGAAACTTACCCCTTGTACTATATAAATGACAAACTCTTTTGGGGAAATGATCCAATCATTAGTCAATATTACTTTATTATTAATTTTATATCTTTCTCTCTCTACTCATTTCGTTTCTCTCTCTGAAATCACTAGTATACGAACATTATCATGACAGATATCCCCATACGAACATTGACAAGACAAAATAATCCACTAAGGAATCTCTGGACTTATCATTCGCACCATCTTTGGAAATACAATTGGTACTTGGAATTGTCTTTCCAAAACCATAAATCTTACATTAAAACGGTGTGAGGGTAATAAACATGGAAATATTTGGAGGGTTAATGTCTGAACGAAGAATTTTGTGATCATGAGGTCCATCTAGAGATCTCCTTGTCGAGGAGCAAATGGTCTTGACAAGCGAAAGAAACAACAATGACCGATATACAGATAAGTTGCTGAAAGAATCCACTTTAGTAGTTCGGAGGAAATAACTTTTGGAAGATATTGAAATATTGAATGCCAAAAAGGAAGTAAAACTGAGTTCACTAAGGCTCAAATATGAAATCCAAAAATAATAAATAACTAAAAAAGATCGCATGAAAAATTCTCCTCGGACAAATGAGAGGCATCAAAGTAGAGACCGTTAGGCTTCGAAGAGAAGGACACAGTCTAAACATCGTTACAAATTAACTGAATTTAGCAATTATTCATCATATGATTAAGATGAATCTCTTTCTATGGAACAGATAATCGTTACAAAATATGGACATCAGACATCCCATCGTGTTAAGGCTTCAAGGAAATAAAAGAATGAACAAGATAAAAAAAAGACTTGGATCCAAGGAGAATGATAGGGCTCTGAATGTAAAGAGGAAGAGACAGGCAAACCCTCACATGTAGAGTCTTTCTGGAATCCATAACCTCGAATATCGTGTGAGTAATCAGTTTACCTATCCATTCGAAGAAGGTTTATTCATGAAAAGAAACGAAGGCCCTAGGGGAAGTATGTATTGAATGTGCCATATTTGGAGGTCATCTCCTCTATCCTCGTAAATTATTTCTGGACATTTTGCCAAGTGGTTTAATATCTCAAAGCTGGAAAAGTTTGACGGAACACAAGATTCAACCAAACACATCGAACAATTCAAGAACTTTATGATCAATTATGACGATAATGATCAATTTTTATACAAAGATTTCTCCCAAACCTTCAAGAATGCAGCTTCGAAGTGGTACAATTGCTTGCTTGAGGGTTGTATTAAATTTTTTGATATGTTATGGAGTATCTTTCGTTAGCATTTTGTGGGAAGAAAAATGTTGCATGCGAATGGTTGATACGATAATTTACTATAAGAAAAATGTATGAGAGAACCTCAAGGAGTACATAAATCATTTTATCAAAACAAAAAGCGAGATGGACAGTTGCGAGGAAAAAATGACACTAACAGCTCTTCAAATGGGGTTGCTTCCGAGAATTTTGAAGGATAATGTTTCTGAAATACAAGCCATGATATTTGGGGTTTTACTGGATCAAGTAGAAAAAAGAATTTTGGTGGAAGAAATGCCAGCATCAGAAAAGAGTTATTGGGCACAAATTGAGCATAACCAATTTCGTTAAAGTTTGATGACACCATGACACAGTTTGCAACCAATAAACATTGTCCGAGCTCGAGCACCAGCTAAAACGATAATCCATGCACCTCCAAAAATAAAAGAGTATGCAACGATTGTTAATACTCAGAAATATGTCCAATCCATATCAAACAAATGGATCCGACCAGCCCATTTCGCTGAACTGAGTGAGTGTGCAGCAATAATCTTTGAGAGAACACGTTCACATATACAATTTTATAAGCCATTCCCAATACAAACTTTCAGGGAGAATATAAGCAATAAGTATTGTAAGTATCATGAGGATATTGGGCATGATACGAAGGATTGTTTGGCGTTGAAAAAAGATATACATGCCTTAATTGAAAATGGGAAACCGATAAAATTTGTGAAGAATAATTCTTTGGTTACTCAAGCAAGAAAATACTCGGAAGTAAAAGGATGCTTTAACGATCTCATAACTTATTGATGAAAAATCTATCGATGCATTTGATATCTCCATGAAGTATTTAGATCCGAAACCAGATAAAAACAACATAAATATGGTGGAAGAGCAAATCATGAGAGGAAAAACTAGTGAACTATGTGCTTTCTTTGAGTCACTAATATTTTTTGGAGGAGATATTGTTGGAGAAACATCAGATTATTCTAGAAAGAGGCACATTGTTAGTCTAGAAACTTAATTGGAGGCGGGAGCTTCACCACATTTATACTGTTCATCTCTAATAATTTGTTTTGAAGACGATGACATGAGAGATGTAGCTGGTAAGATGCAGTTGTTACTGTAGTAAAAATTGTTGGACATGAGATACAAAGAATTTTGATTGATACTGGTAGCTCACCTAACATCATGTTTATGACTACTTATAGTCTGACAAAAAATCCACCAACAATCCTTCAATCAGATCGGACAATCGTAGGAATAACGGCTGAAATGGTAGGAGAATTCGAGGGGAGAGTCGAATTAGGTCGGGGACCATTCAAAAATGTGGTGACATTCTTGTTTATTATGGTAGACGCTCCAACGTGTTACAATTCATTTTTTGGAAGATCTTGGCTTTCTAGAATGCATGATTTGCCATCAACTTTTCATAAATGTTTGAAGTTTATCGTGGGAAACAACATGGGAATGGTTGAAACATTCAAAAGATGGCAAAAAATTGTTATTGAATGAATTTGGCCCCAAAGCAAATCAAGGGTGCCGAGTCAAAGAAAGAACAACAATCAGTGAGGTCTTCCTCGAGATCCGACCCCGTAGATGATCGGAGGGAGACCCTCGAGTTTATGGTCCCATACAAAAGTTTTGAGGATCATGTTTTCTCTTAGGGTAAAAGTCTAAAAATTGACACAAAGTTATCTTTGGAGGTAAAGAGACGTTAATTCAATTTTTGTCGACAAAATTACATTTATTCGCATGGTGTACAGAAGATGTGACATGGGTTCTTGCTGATATCATTGTCATAGATTAGCAATACGAAACAATGTTCGTTTGATCATCCAGAAGAGAAGATCTTGTTCCCAAGACAATTCTGAGGCTATTATAGCAGAGGTAGATCGTTTGACTAATTT
Organism: Limnanthes douglasii subsp. nivea; assembly: GCA_036936605.1. Classification (NCBI taxonomy): domain Eukaryota; kingdom Viridiplantae; phylum Streptophyta; class Magnoliopsida; order Brassicales; family Limnanthaceae; genus Limnanthes; species Limnanthes douglasii. The sequence continues at coordinate 101,493,964 of JAUPFV010000005.1, read as the reverse complement.
TGGGCACATACGTGAATCATAATATCCTTTGTGGACTGCGAATTCGATTTTGGTAAATAAGAAGAACGACAAATGGCAGATGTGTGTGGATTTCACTGATCTAAATAGGTCTTGTCCATAAGATCCATTCCCGGTTCCACGAATAGATCAATTAGTGGAACCAGTTACTTTCTTTTATGGATGCATATGCCGGATACAATCAGATCCAAATGGATCCAAAGGATCAGGAGAATACCACTTTTATCACCCAAAAAGGTTTATATTGCTATAATGTCATTTAGGTTGAAAAATGTTGGATCAACTTACCAAAGTTTAGTAAACAAATATTTTGAGACTCAGATTGGGAGAAATCTTGAAGTATATGTTAGTAAAAAGAACAGATGGGAGCCACTTGGTAGATCTGGAAGAAATTTCTGCTAACCTGAAAAGATAAATTTGAAATGGAATCTAGAAAATGTATGTTTCGAGTAAGATCCGAAAATTTTCTTGGGTACATAATTAGTGAGCGTGGGATAAAAGATTATCCGATACATCTAAATTCTTTGAGCACTATGACACCACCTTGAACGATCAAATAAGTGTAAATATTAACGGGAAGATTGACAGCCTTGAACAAATTTATATCACGATCGTCATACAAATGTCCCCATTTCTTCCAAGTGTTGAGACAAGAAAATTGTTTTAACTGGACCCAGGAATGTTCCAAGGCTTTTCATCGAATCAAATAGTATATTTCTTTGCCAGAAATTTTGACAAAGCCAAATCCAGGGGGAAAATGTATGTTTATCTAGCGGTGTTAAGTTGTGTTGTAAGTGCAGTTTTGATTCGAGAGGAAGATAATTCCCCAAGACCAGTGTACTACATAAGTAAAAGTCTTCTAGATGCTGAGAAACAATATTTAAAGTTAAGGAAATTGGCCCTTGCACTAGTAACCACTGCGCGTAAAATGAGACCTTATTTTTAGGCTCATTCTATTATTGTATGAACATATTTTCCATTAAAAAATAGGTTACAAAGGCCTGGTATATCAGGAAGGATGAGTAGATGGTCGGTTGAATTGAGAGATTTTGATATTGAATTTGAGCCTAGGACTGCAATCAAATCAGAAAACTTAGCGGATTTTTGGTTGAGTTCCATTCTGAACGATCAAATATGAATATTGATGAAGAAAATTTTGGATCATATTGGATGGTCTAAACAGATGGGGTTTCAAGCACGTTATGATGTGGAGTAGGAGTGCAATTGATTTCTCCAAAAGGAATTGCCATGTATCAAGCTATCCGCTATGGATTTAAAGTATCAAATAATGAAGCCGAGTATGAAAGCTGCTTTGGCAGGGTTGAGGCTTGCTAAAATTTAGGAGGCCAAAAAAGTAAGGCTCATAAGAGACTCACAACTTCTCATAAATAATGCATCTGGCCAGTCCGAGGCAAGCAAAGATCATTTAGTGAAGTATTTGAGAGCGTAAAGGATTTACCGTTGGTTTTTGAAAGCATCAGATACAAACATGTTCACAGGGTTGAAAATGATGTGGCTGATTCTTTGGCTAAAAATTCATATTCCGAGGAGTATCCTTACATTATCACAAGAAAATCATTCAATAACAAAAAGATCTGAGTCAGTAGAAGGGTCTATCAAATATTTTCAAATTTCTACAAGCTTAGCAAAATATTGGATGAGTGAAATTAAAGAATTCTTGGTAAATGATGTGTTACCGGTTGAAAATGTAATAACCAAAAGATTACGGCTTAAGGCATATGGCTATATTGTCCTCAGAGATGTATTGTATAAAAAATCTTTTAGTCTGCCTTCACTCCGATGCTTAGGAGAAAATGAATCGCAAATGATATTTTCAGAATTACATGATGGGGAAGGATCTGCACGTTGTGGGTATAAAACATTTATATGAAGAGTTCTTCTTAGTAGGGTACTACTGGCCTACAATATCTCCGGATGCCAAAAAGTTAGTTAAAAAAGTATGACACATGCCAAGTATTTTCTAATACAATCCATACACTATGAGTGCCTCTTGAATCAATATCTGAATCCCTAACTTTTGACTGATGGGGCATTGATTTGGTCGAACCATTACCGATGACATCAGAAGGACGATAAACGATATTTGTCACGGTGGACTATTTTTCTAAATGGGTGGAAGCTGAACCATTAGAAGGAACAAAAGCTAAAGATGTGATCATGTTTATTGTTTCCAATATTTGTTGTCGTCTTGGGTTTCCAAGAAAGATAACCATGGATAATGGGCCACAATTTGATAACAAAGAAATGAAGGCTTTATACGCTGCTAAAGAAATACAACATTGTTTCTCGGAACCTTTCCATCCACAAGAAAACAGAAAAATTGAGGTTACCAATCGAACAGTTTTGGATGGTTTAAAAAGGAATTGCAAGGCAAAGCTGGAAAATAGCCCGATTATTTACAAGAAGTTTTATGGGCATACAGAAACTACTCCTCGGACGGCTACACTAGAATAACCGTTTGTATTAGCGTATGGGGTGGATGTACGGGTTTCATGCAAAATAATTTTCCCATCGTATCTATCAACGTATATTACGAAGAAACAAACGATAAGGGAAAATGTATAGAGTTAGATTTGATAGAAGAGAAAAGAAGAAGGGAACAAATGAATTTTTTACACTACCATACTTTGATGAGAAGTCAGTACGCATCCAAAGTTAAAAGATGAGAGTTTAAAGTAGGGGACAAAGTGTTGAGGAAAGTATTTCTTCATACTGAATAAAAACGGCTTGGTAAGTTAGGACCTAACTAGGAGGGTCCATATACGATAATGAAGAAAGTTAAGCCGGGGACATATCGACACAAAGATAAAAAAAGAAGAGAGCTTCTTCACCCGTGGAATATCGCGCATCACAAAATTTATTTAGAATGAATATGTAAGTTTGTAAATATTTTTCAGAATCCATGTAAGTATTGATGCATACTCTTTCCTACCATGGTGGTGTAGGAAGGTTTTAATGATGTGTCTTAATAGCCGATTTATGTATAATATTTCTTTGCCATCTTAAAAAAACTTGCACAATCTTGATTTTCTTTTCACCGGAAGGGTCTTCCAACGAATGTTGATCTATATTTTTATCTTTTTTTGGACTGGAAGGGTATTCCAACGAATGTTGGTCTATAATTTTTATCATTTTGGAAGGGTCTTCTAACAAATTTTGGTCTACAATGTTTATCTTTCTTGGACCGGAAGGGTCTTCCAACGAATGTTGGTATACATTCTTAATCATTTTGGACCGGAAGGGTCTTCCAACGAATGTTGGTGTACAATCTTTATCATTTTAGACCGGAAGGGTCTTCCAACGAAGGTTGTTTTATAAAAGTTATGTATAAAAAATTTCATATGAAAAAGTTTGGTGGAGAAAGTTAAAAGTCTTTTATAAAAGTTAAGTATAAAACTTCTCATATGAAAAAGTTTGGAGTATAAAGTTAAAAGTCTTTTATAAAAGTTTAAGTATACAAATATTCATATGAAAAAGTATGGAGGAGAAAGTTAAAAGTCTTTTAAAAAAGTTAAGTATAAAAATTTTCATATGAAAAAGTTTGGAGGAAAAAGTTAAAAGTATTTTATAAAAGTTAAGTATAAAAATGTTTCAGATGAAAAAAAGTTTGGAATAAGGAGGTAAAAGTTTTTTTATAAAAGTTAAGTATGAATTTTTTCATATGAAAAAAGTTTGGAGGAAAAAGTTAAAAGTATTTTATAAAAGTTAAGTATAAAAAATTTTATAAGAAAATTCTGGAGAAAAAAATCAAAAGTCTTTTATAAAAGTTAAGTATAAAAACATTTCAGGTGAAAAAACGTTTGGAAAAGAGAATTAAGAATAATTTGTGAAAGATAAGCATAACAAGTATTCTCATACGGAAAAGTTCGAGGGAAAAGTATATAACCGAAAAAATTCCATACTAATAATTTTTACATTGCAAAGTAGATTGTGAGAACACAAAGGGTTAACAAAAATACACATATGATATAATCAGTTCACAAGGTGTACACAAAAAATGATGAAAACAAAAACTAAGTAATATAGCATATCCTTTTTCCGAAGGGCTACCATCTCTACTGCCTTCCAATGAATTACTACTGGAAGAATAATTATCCGACCCCTCTGAGTCGCTGGTTGAGTCTTCATCAACCAAGGGAACTTCCTCCGGACGATGCCTCTCTAAGACACGTTCCCAAAAACTCCCTAACTTTAGACTGGGAAAACGTTCATGAATCTTTACTATCAAAGCCGATTTGATGTTTGCATCTCTTGCTTCCAAGTGGGAGACTGTATTGGAAACATATTCCTAAAGAATTTCTTGGTGGTATCTTTAAGAGATTGATTCTCAGTAGGGAGCCTCTCAATCTCTTCGACAACGTTCTCAAAATGCTTTTGGTTTCATTACAAGAGTCGAAGAAGCCATCAATATGAGTATTCCGCTTAATATCTTTAGTAATAAACCTCTCTCGTTCATTGGTCAAATTCTTCTTTCTCCTTTTTAGGTGAGCTTGAAGCGCTTCAATCTTCACCAAATGCTCAGCGGAAATTTTCTTCTCAAGAACAACCTTATCTTCCAATCTTTTTACATCAGACCTTTTCTGGATCACTTTTTTTAAGACGGTCCTTCTGATTGGCTTTTTATTCGATGAGAGTAGCATCATGAAATAATATGTTAATCTCATTGGAAATAAAACCGTTTTCATAAACATCAAAGTAAACAAAGGCAGGGGAAATATTTTCTGCATTCCCCACATTCCCCGGAAGTCCCTCTTGGTTCCCTTGATTAGTAATATGTTTTCTCTGAGAGACAGATTCTCTACCAGAATCGGAATCAACAACAACTACATTTTTTATAGGAGGCAAACTTGGAGCAGATCTACAACTCCATTAACAAGTGTCTTATTGCCTTTCTGTTTAGCAGAATGCCTCTTTGATGGCCCAAAAACACCACATTTCTCAATAGGTTTTGACTTAGCCACAACTTCTAGCTCGACATTGACTTCTTTTCTCTCACCAACTTCAGTATCTGAACTAGCATCACCATCAGAACATATTCTTCCTCTTTGTCAATTTTGGAATCCCAACGACTGGGAGCTCTAGCCCTAGTGGGGAGATATACAAGGTTATCTAGGCGCACTAATCGTTTGAGTACAAAATTTTCCGTGGTAGAATCCATAAGTTATTTCAATGACTTAGCTTGGGTCAGATCATACCTCCTAATGTGATTTTTGGCTAAGTTTGAAGGAGTAAAACATTTATGGAATTGATGGTTCCAAGTATTGTTAGACCAGTTGTTGAACTGAGCAAAAGTTTGGCTAGTTGTTTTGAAAAAGTCCGTGAATGGTTTAGTTGTTCCTTTCATTGCTACTCACAATAAAATTTTTAGTGGAATAAATAAGTTGAATTAACATAAGTAAAGCAAGAATAACACAAGTACCTTGGTTAGTCCACTTCAAAGTCAGACGATGGGGCAACTTGTCAGAAAATTTGAAAGGCTATCTCTCATAATCGGGAGACAAAGATGAACCTTATCCTCCACTTCTTCTCAACCTCAAGAAGACCGTTCAGAATCTTGTATTTTTTTGCAAGAGATTTCGAATAGAAGAGAAATGGGATTTTTTCGCCATAATTGTTAATCCAACTAATTCTTCCATAAAAAATACCAGCTGATAAATCCGAGAAGCCATGATGCATTCCATCAGGGTGAACCATATGTTAGGACCGACTTGGGCCGGACATAATTGTATCAATTGAAAATAATCAACTAAAGCAGGATCTAGAGGCTGTCGAAGACCTCAAGTCAAAATTTGTGTGTAAATAATCAATTCGTGATCTTTAACGAACAAAGGCGCCTCCCAACTTCTGGAAATTAGATTTTGATGGAGTCCACAATCCCCAATCGATCCCTGAGCTTAACCTCCTCGGACTGATAAAAATACTTGTACTTTTTTTTTGAAGTGTCAACAGATATTTGGCTTCAACCTCACAAAGACTATTTCCGAAGAAGGGTTTGATATTCAAAGGCAACTCAACAACACCCTTGTTTTTCTTTTTCTTTTTCTTATCGGACGCTTCTTCTTGATGAGAAGGAGAATTTTCTACAATTTAAAGAGGAGAAAACTCTTGAATCAGATTAGAAGGTCTAATGGGAGGTGCTAGTGCAAGGATAACTTTGATGGGTTGAGCCTCAACATGATTGATACCATTTACCTCTTGATTGTTATCTACCTCATCAATTAAGTGCTTCTCTTGCACTTCTGGAATAGACTTTAAGGGTGATCCATTAATTTTGTCTATTCAAACAGATTTTGATGCGTGTTTCCGAGGAGTGACCTCAGGCGTTGTTTGGGAATACCCCATGGAGTGGCCAAAGGGTCGAAACATATGATTTTAGCTTTATTTTTATGGATCGTTTAACTGACCCCAAAGATTTCTTCCTCTTTGATCAGTCTCGTTTCGCCTTGTGAAGGTGTGTCAGAAATTTGGTGTTTATCACCCACTGAAAGAAATGAAGAGGTCTTGTAAATCTATTTGGGGGAGCCAATGTCACCCTTGTTGTGCTTCGAACAAAATTGACCGGGGGTTAGATAGTAGGAGGATTGGATGAAATATGGTTACCTAAGATTCCTACTGCATCAGAATGTTTCCGAAGGGGAGGGCACTGACCATAAAATATTATTTGGAGAACTTGTAGAGGCCTGAGTTCTTTTTCTATGCCAGCAGCCTTTCTCTCTTTAGCTTAGTGGGATAATATACTTCTCTCTCTAAACCAACGTTTCCCTTTATCTCTCTAAATCTGAAAAATGTATAACTTTAAAATTCTGAGCGGAGTCAAATATTTATAGAGATGGTGTAGGCTTCTAAGGAATTCGAAGGCCCAAATAAGAAAAAAAGGTTTTCTTTGATAACGAGTATTTAAAGGAGATGAAAAGTTTTTTGGAAAAGCTACTCTACTGATGATCTGACGCCCATACATATTGAGAATCTTAAAGGTTTTTTACACGCTTCATCATCCATAAATTATTTTGGAAAGCATGCTAATAGGAGTCATAAATATTTTGACATATGGGATTAAATGGCAGTGCTACTCTAAAAATTATCTAGACACAAAGACATGTACACCTCATCAAGTTTCACTCTAATACATAACCTAAGATGAGTGATGGGTGACCATGAGGTCGTTATTTCCAATGATGAAGTCATGGGTCTGGAAGAGTACCAGAGGAATAATAATTCGATGAGAAATTAAGAGAAGAACAATCTGAGGGGAGCTATTGGTAAGTGGAGAATCTGGGAAGAATTATCCGAAGAGATCCCCGAGGAAGAAAAATTTTCTTCTATGAATAAGTCCTTGTTAAAATATCTTCACAAGGACTGGGGGCTACTGGTAAGTGGAGAAACAAATGTGGTAAATAAGCTAAATTAGACAAATAAAATGATTAATTTGATGTAATAAAGTAGCGAGTACAAAACTTGACAAGTATATAAGTTGAGGGGGTGATATGTAATAACTAATGTGTGTGTTTATAATTAGAAAAGTAGTGGGGTGAAAACAGACACATAAGAAATGGTAAATTTGTAAATTAAGAACTTACCCATTGTACTATATAAAGGACAACTCCTTTTGGGGAAATGATCCAATCATTAGTCAATTATTACTTCATTATTACTTGTGTCTCTTTCTTTCTCTACTCGTTCTGTTTCTCTCTCTAGAATCACTAACATACGAACATTATCATGGCAGATATCCCCATACGAACATTGGCAGGACAGAATACTCCACTAAGAAATCTCTGGACTTATCACTTACAATGCGATATTTGGAAGGTCTTGGCTATCTATAATGCACGTGGTGACATCAAATGTTCACCAATGCTTGAAATATGTTGTTGGAAAAAATGTAAGAACGATTAGGAGCAGTCATAGAATGGTGCTACCTAACGACTTTGGCCTCAAAGCAGATCAAGGGGGGCAATTCGAATAAGGCATATTAGTTAGTGGGGTCTTCCTTGGGGTCTGATTCTTGATGAACCGAGAGAGACCCCCGAACGTTTTTTCTCGGATGAAAGTTTTTAGGATCATGTTTTTTTGAACGAAAAGAGTTTAAAGATTGGTACAAAGTTATCTCCAAAGGTGAAGTAGAGGTTAATTTAGTTTTTGTCAACAAGGCTACATATGTTTGCATGATGTACCGAAGATATAATTGTGGTACCCACTAAGATTCACTGTCACAAGTTAGCAATGAAGCAAGGTACGTCCGATCATCCAAAAAGAAGATCTTTTCTCAAGAAAAATCTGAGGTCATCATGGCTGAGGTGGATCGGTTATTCAAGGTTTGACACATACGATAATCATAATACCTTTTGTGGACCGCCAATCTAGTTTTAATAAAAAAATAAAAATGGTAAATGACGAATGTGTGTAGATTTTACTAATTTAAATAAAGCATGTCAAAAAGATCGTTTCCCAGTTCCTCGAATAGACTAGTTAGTAGATTCTACCTCTGGAAATGGATTACTTTCGTTCATGGATGCCTACACTGCGTACAATCAAATCAAGATGGATCCAAAGGATCAAGAAAACAGTTTGTTCATCACTAGAAGGGGCCTGCATTGTGATAAGGTTATGCATTTGGGGTTGAAAAATGCTAGGGAAACTTACCAGCGCTTAGTAAACAAATATTTCGAGGCTTAGATCAGACGTAATTTTGAAGTATATGTTGATGACATGCTAGTAAATATCAAAAGGGATGATGATCACTTTGCAGATTTAGAGGAAATGTTTTCTAACTTGAAGAAGATAAATTTGAAGTTAAATTCGGAGAAGTGAACATTCGGGGTACGGTCTGGAAAAATTCTTGGGTACATAGTCACTTAATGTGGGATAGAAGCTGACCCTCTACAACTAAACCCTTTGAGTACTGTGGCACCACCTCAAACGATCAATGAAGTACAAATCTTGACATAAAGGCTAGCAGTTTTGAACATATTAATATCTCGGTCCTCGAATAAATATGCTCTATTTTTCCAAGTGTTGAGACGAGTAAATTGTTTTAATTAGACCCAAGAATGTTCCGAAGTGTTTGGAAGAATTAAAGAGTATCTATCCTCCCCATAAATCTTGACAAAGCCTAGTATGAGGGAAAAATTTTACATCTACAAAGTGGTATCAGATTATGCTGTGAGCACCGTTTTACTTCGAGACGTAGATAATTTCTCACGACCAGTTTATTATGTGAGTAAAAGTTTTTTTAATATGGAAAATCGTTATTTGAAATTAGAAAAGTTAGCCTTCCCTTTGATTAATTCTTCTCGGAGGATGATACCTTATTTTCAGGATCATTCTATCATTGTGGGAACATCTTTTTCACCAAAAAATATGCTACAAAGGCCTGATGTGTCAGGCAGAATGACTAAATAGTTTGTGGAATTGGGAGGTTTTAACATCGAGTTTGAACCCCAAAATGCAATCAATGCACAAACCGTAGCAAATTTCTTATTCGAGTTTCATTCTGATCGGTCAGAGAGGAAAATAGATGAAGAAAGTTCTGAGGCATAATTGACAATCCGAATAGATTGAGGTTCAAGTGCATCACGGTTTATAGCGGGGATACAGATGGTTTCTCCAGATGGTATTGTAATATATCAAGCTATTCGTCTTGGGATTCAAGCATCGAATAATGAGGCAGAGTACAAATTCGTTTTGGAAGTTTTAAGACTTGTTCACATCTGTGGGGCTAAAAATGTTAGGCTAGTAATCGAATCACGAATTCTCATAAATCACGCGTCATGCCAATCCGAGGCTAGAAAAGATCATTTATTGAATTATTTGAGAGCATTAAAGGCCCTAGCGGTTGTCTTCGAAAGTGTCAAATATGAACATGTTCAGTCGGAAAGTAATTATGTGGCTGATTCTCTGGCTACTGCTTCGTATTTCAAGGAGCATCCTTGAATACTCACACAAGAAATTCCTTTGACAGTAAAGGGGTCCGAGCGGGTTGAAGGATCAGCTGAAGATTTTCAAATTTCTACTAGTACTAAAAACGATTGGAGGTACAACATCAATGAATATTTAGTAAATGATATATTGCCCGTTGATAAAGTAATAGCAAAGAAAATACAGTTCAAGGCACATGAATATGTGGTATTTTGGGACATCTTGTACAAAACATCTTTTAACAAGAATTTGCTTCGATTCCTTGGGAAAATAAATCGCAAATGATATTGGCTCAGTTACATGATGAAGAAGGATATGCGCATTATGGGTAAAAAACTTTGATATGAAGAGTTCTTTTGGCATGATATTTTTGAACCAAAATTGATTTTGATGCCAAATAATTGGTTAAGAGATGTGATACTTCCCAAATATTTTCTAACACAATCCATGCACCACGAATACCTCTTGAATAAGGGGCATTGATCTGGTCAGGCCTCAACCGATGACATCTAAATGGCGACAAATAAAAATAGTCGTGGTAGACTATTTTTCTAAGTGGGTGGAAGCTGAGCCTTTCGCAAGAAAAAATATGATCAAGTTTATTGTCTCTAATATATGTTGTTGCTTTGGTATTCCGTGGAGAGCGAAGATGGACAACTTGTCATAGTTTGACAATAAAGACATGAGGGTCATTTGTTCTTCTAGAGGAATACAACAAATTTTCTCGGCATATTTCCATTTGCAAGTAAATGGTCACATTGAGGTAATTAATCAGAAAATTCTTGTTGGGCCTAGAAACAACTTGGAAGGAAATGCTGGAAAATAACCAGATTATTTACAAGAAGTTTTATAGGCATATGGAACTACCTCTCGAATAGCAACTCAGAAAATCCTCATTTGCATTAGTCTATGGGATGGACGTTTTTATACCATTCAAAGCGGTTTTCCTCTTGTATCAAATCAATGAATATTCCGAAGACGTTAACGATAAGGGGAAGCATGTAAAATAAGACTTAATTGAAGAGAAAAGAATGCGAGCACAATTGAATTATTTACACTATAAAACTTTGATTAGAAGCATATACGCTTCTAAAATGAGACGACGAGAGTTCAAAATAGGGAATCAGGTTCTGAGGAAGGTATTTTTTAACACAACAGAAAAAAATCTTGCCAAGTTAAGACCTAATTGGGAGGGCCCGTACATGGTAACTGAGAAGTTGAAGTCACATATCCATTTTTTAAGGAAGAATGTTTTATTAATTAATGGGGAAAAGGAGGGTCACACAGACCTTACACCAAATGTTCACAATTAGAACAGAAATTCGAAAGGTCTAAAAAAGCTAGACTTAAAAATTTAACTTTTCAAATCCTGCCTTGGAAACATCTAAATTTTAGAGCTAAAAAACCACCACTAATGACAGCGTTTCATCTTCTCCAAACTTCTACCATCCAACTTCAAACTTTTCATTAGATAAATCGAAATCTTCGTTAGCTTCAATTTCGTCTATCTTCTTCTTCACAACTTCTACAGAATTTAAAGTGCTTCTCAAATAAAATCTTCTAAATTCTTTCTTACGCAGATTTTGAACAACATCGAATAAAACTTCAATCTTCAGAAACGACAGATTCTTCTTTTATGCTAAGAAAACATGAACAACCTTTTGCAGTTCTCTCACAATACCAGTGACAGATCCATAAGGTGTAGATCCATAAGTCACATGAGTTTACTCTCTTCAAAGTGGCATGACTGTGACCGCCCAGACTCATTAGGCAGAACAACCATACATTCTCAATTCCATACAAATTCGGCATTTTTCTTCTCTTTTAATGTAACACAGAGAAAGTGTCCCTCTTTCTAACTCGATATTCCTTCGATACTTCATTGTACATACCTCTTTCTGCTTCCCCTCTTCCACATCCGTGATTCCCCCCTGAAGAATCCCAAAAATCCTTTCTAGAAACCCATTAGAGAACGTGTTCCATTTCAACATTTTGAAAGATTTAAGGAATTAGCAGTTCCTTTTAAACTGCACACGATTGGGTGGAGTACAAATATTATTGTTGATTGATTTAAGTTTTTTGTTCTTCTTTAGCTCCATTTTTATTGTTTCTTCAACAATGGTATCTTTTATACTAGCATGAGGACAATTGAGACTCCCGATTGTATTCTTTGTAGGGGAAGATGAATCCTTTTTCAGTTGCAAAAGTTTTGTAGAAGATGGGCCTTTCCAGTTCCTTCCTTTCTTATCTTTTCTAGTGAAGTGATTTGTTATCCTGATCTTTTGCAGGTGAGCATGGAGGAATACCGATTTATTTCTTTGTTGGAGAAGTTTATTCAATTTCATCATCATATTTTTCAATGCCAAACAAAGATTTCCTTTCAACAGTGTGCAGAACTTCTATATGTTCAGCAACCTTTTGAGAATCATTTTTGTACAACAAGGATTTATTAACTTCTGTAACCTTTTGAGAATCATGCTTGTTTAACAAAGATTTTACAGTATCATGTTGATAATTCTGATCTATCTCTTCTGTAGACTTCTCTCTATCAATAACAATTGACTTCAATTGGGTAGTTTCTCTGATTTCTTTGTGACCCAAGCATTCATTTTCAGATATTCCTAAGTCTTTATTTTGTGTGAAAACGTCTCGCTTTCTTTGATTATCATCTTTCCTTTTGCAAACGTTCTCATTGTGCCCTATATGCAGTAGCTAGGACAGGGACCAAAATCAAGATCCAACTTAAACTCATCATCTTCTCCACACTTAACTTTAATGTTGTTGATCAATGGTTTCGAAATATCCAACTCTACCCAGAACTTTGCACAATTGAATTTTAACTTTATTAGCTAGTGGTATCGAGACTTTTAAAAGAGTTCCCAAGGGTTTAGCGATTTCCATTATCGTTTCTTCGTTATACATAAACTCATGAAAATTCTTGACAGTAATCCAGACAGGCTTTAGGGGACTTTCTTCGTTTGGATCAAAACATGGACTCTACTTAAGAAGTCTCATGATTCTATCGCCGACCTTCCAAACGTTTCTCTGCCAAAGTCTTTTCAAATCTTCTTCACTATCAAACTCGATGAAAACGTGCCTATAGTCCCGTTGAGCAACATTGTACTTGCTGGAAAACTTAAACTTGGCCAAGAACTCCTTTATTATTTCATATTTAGCCTTGTCGTAAGAAAACTTACCTATGATGGTGTGTTTAGAAATTTTTTGAAGCCTCTGCTTATCTTCTTTCTCGAACTTAATGGTCAATTGTTCTTGATGTTTTATAACAATCACATTTCGATGGCTGATTCCTTGAGTCCTGGATTTAAGAGCATCAACAAAAGACATTGCATTCTGTTCTGGACACTGTTTTGGAGACCCAGGTTTCTTGCTCTGCTCGTGGTTTCTTGAAAGCACCGAGAATTCTTCATCAATAAGATCATTTGTGGCCATTGATTTCGTCGAAAGAAGAGAAATAGGAGATATTTCTCCCTCTTCCTTCAATTCTCTCGTCATATCGAGTCAAGGGAAACAATTTAACGCGCTTAATCCCCAATCCCTTAGACTGAGGACTGAAAAAGGACATTAATCGGAAAACAAAAGAGAGTACTCGACCAAGCAAGTGAACAGACGATGACCAATCTTTTATATATAACATTAATGCTCAATTTTCTTACAATTTTTTTTTATCTCTTGGACCGTCTTCCAACGAATGTGGGTCAATAATTTTTCATTTCTTGGACCGGAAGGGTCTTCCAACGAATATTGGTCAATAAGTTTTTATTTACTGGACCAGAATGGTCCTCTAACAAATGTTGGTTAATAATTTTTTATCTATTTAACCGAAAGGATCTTCCAAGAAATATTGATAATTTTTTTATCTCTTAGACCAAAAGGATCTTCCAACGAATGTTGGTCAACAATTTTTTATTTTGGAACCGAAAGAGTCTTCCAACGAATGTTGATCAACAATTATTTGGTTATCAATCAGGTTGGTCCTCAAATAAAAGTTGGTTGATAACAGTCTTTAATAAGTAAAAGTTTAGTAAATAAGAAATATCTGAAGATAAACGTTTATATTAAAAATAAAGTATTGCAAATACAAGGACTTTACAAAAAGTGCGTAGGGCACAACCAATTTATAAAAAATGGAAACAAGAAAAATCGTAGAAATTCAAGCTAAATATTCATTTACCCCAAAGAGGTAGTTTAGAGTCGTCATCTGAGGAGCTTGATGAAGAGCTGTTAGATTCTTTGGAGTTGTTAGGTGACTCATTATCCTCCAAAGAAATACCCTCCAGACTATACTGGTCTGAAACGAGTTGCCAAAGACTACCCAATTTTAAATACGGGTAGGGCTGTCAAAAAAATCCGAAAAATCCGATATCCGACCGAAATATTCGATATCAGATCCAAATAAAACGGATAATATCCGTATTCGAAAGGAAACAAATAATATTTGTATAAAAAAAAGGATAATATCCGTATTAAAAAAATGGATAATATTTGTATCCGAAAATAACGGATATGGATATCGCCATATCCGTATTTGAAATATCCGATATCCGAAATTTTATACAAATATATATATATATATATATATATATTTATTTAAGCATGTTTTTTAGCTATCCCACATTGTAAAAAGCAAAACAAATTACTAACAAAGTTGGCTATATATATGAAAGGTTGCTTCTCTAAAAATTGTATCTTATCCCACATCTAAAGTTGGAAAAAGAGTTGCTACCAAGTTGTCTATAAAACACATGGTGGTTTTTCTTAACAAAAATATTTTTTTAGTCTGTCTATAAAAGACATCGTGGCTTTTCGAAATAAGTATATTTTTCTTAGCCTTATTCCCACATCTAAAATGGGAATATGAATTTCTACTAAAGTGTCTATAAAAGGAATGGGCTAACCAACGAATTATGGGTACGGATTCAGATATAATATTTTTTTAAAAGTCGGATTTGAATTCGGATTCAGATAGTGATTTCGGATTTTGGATTTCGGATTTTGGATTCGGATATTGGCAGATTCGTATCCGAAATATCCGTTTGACAGCCCTAAGTACGGGAAGCGTTCATGAAAGTCCAACACCTCGGCAGACTAAAGTTTTGCAACCTGGATCAGCCAACTTTGAAAAGCAAAGTGGAATACTTCTCGAGGCAGAAAACTATATATTTTTCAGCTTGTACTTTGAGACCTTGCTTCTCAGCAATAAGTTTTTCTATATCTTTGACAACCCGCTCAATTTTTCTTTGGCTTTACCATAAGCCTCACTAAAACCGTCGATGAGGGTATTCCAATTAGTATCCTTAGCGATAAAGCTTTCCCGTTCGTTGTCAAACATCTCCTGCTCTAGTTTTAACCGAGCTTCGACTGCCTCAAGTTGTATTAAGCGTCCAACAACAACTTTCTTAAAGTGGGAAAGCTCATCTTCTAATTTTTTTTATGTCAAATCTTTTTAGAGAACTTCATCTTTATAACGGTCTTTTTGTTTAGCCCCTCTTTTGAGAAGGGCTGCAGTGTGAAACAACTTATTGAGTTCCATGGCTAGAAAATCATCTTCATAAATATCAAAATATACTGAGGGAAAACCAACTTCAAAGTTCCCATGAACTTGTTCTTCATTTTCTTGACCCCTCTAGTCGTCATTCGCCTCATTTTCTTGAAGAAAAATCACTTGAGTTGAAGCTCGAAGAGAATCCGAGTCTACGATATCGACCATCTTAGGAGAAGACAAGTGAGGATTAACTATCTCATCAACCAAATGGGTAATATGATATGGTACATATTAACCATCCTTTTCGATAATTTTAACTTTTCTCGTCTTTCTCTCTCTAAATGTTCTCCTACGAACATAGCTTAGACAAATAATCCCTCTAAAAGATCTTTGAAGCTATCAGTACTAAATATCTGCTAAAATATATATACAACATCTTTAACAATGAGATATTTAACATGTTTTTATTTATAAAAATAATATATATTTTTAAAAAAATAGTATCATAATTATCGTAACTACCATCGAAATTGAAGTTGAATTATAAATTCTTAAAAATATATATTAACAAAAAAACATAATATTTTTTAATATATGTATCCCCTGATTTAAAAGTTAATGGTTATATCCCAATGGTACAGAACATACAGTGGAGGATCTAGGAAATGAAGTAAGCGCGAACTAATTTTTTTTATTAAATTCATTCAATATTTTAGTAACTGATTTATGACAATTGAGTACGACAACTCCTTATATCTTGGAAACGTCGTATAATGATTTTGTTATCAATTTTTCTAAAACTTTTTCTCTCATTGTATACAACTAAAAGATCAATCATCCAGATGTCGCCCATCTTATTCCGCAAGTCCGTCTTCATAAGCTTCATTGCAGAAAATACTCTTTCAACTGATTTTGTAGCAACCAGGAGGATTAATGTCAATTCAATTAAGCGATACACCAACGAGAAACTTTGATGTCTTTCAGTAGCAACTAGTATCTTCGCTAAATCTCTCAAATATTCAATATTGGAGAACTCGTCCTTGTCTTTTATATCACGGATGTATATTTTAAGTTGGAATATAAGCATCATACATTTGAAATAAGAAAAGTCATTTGGATAAAGTTCTGCTAGACGAACCAACTTTTCAACATTAAAAATATCAAATGATTTTTTTGGACTGAGGCAATTCATGCAAGTAAGCAACTTTGTATTTGCTTCTGGAAAATGATGTTCCATCTCTTGAATAAGTAAATCTAGAATCTGTGGAATTTACGAAAATAAGAATTTAGAATTATATGTATAGACCATATACTCTATAGCCGTAGTAAGTATTGTAATGTGATCCCCATCGAGTGTCACCTGGTTGTTTCTATCTCATTTCTTGGGTTTTCCCGATCCCACTTGAAATTTCTCCACTTTCAAGAGATTCAACAATTTTTTCATACTCAACCTGTCGTAGTTTATCCCTCCTTTTACAAGATGTTCCACATGTGTTTATAATCATAGTAATAATGCTAAAAAAATCACTAATAACACCATGGTCTTTCGCAACACTACCAACAACTACTTAGAGTTGGTGCGCAAAACAATGAACATATTTGGCAGATTGATTTTTCATTTAATATAAGTGTTTTCAAACTATTGAATTCACCACGCATGTTAGATGCACCATCATAACCTTGACCCTCAACGGTGACAAAAATAACTTATGTTTCGCAAATATTGAGTATATCCCATGTTTTAAAGATTTTGCAGTTGTATTAGTAATATGAACCAAGCTTAAAAATATTTCAATGACCTCTCCGTCATTATTGACATATCTAAGCACCAAAGCCATTTGTTCTTTAATTGACACGTCACGCGGTTCATTAACCAAAAGAGATAAATTACGATCCCCGATGTCTTCCAAGAATATATAGTGAGTGATCCGTGCTTCAGTGGACTATTGGAAAAATCATCTAATTATTACTAGGTGCATTCTCTAATGTAACCATTTTTACCTCTGTTTTACGTTCACGACACCATTCAAGTATTTCTATAAAATTTACCTTGTTTAATAATTGTGATGATTCATTATGTCCATGAAAATCCAATCCCTGACACAAAAGCAATATGCTCACATCTAAAGATGCAGTTAAGTGTACACGATAGTTTACTTATTCTTCTTTCTTATATTCTCTCAAACCGTACTCAATATTATGTCTTTGATTTTTAAACGAAAAAAACATTTATCTAGCTTGATTATGTGTGCTATTCATATCACCTTTGTGTTCTTTAAATTTTTCAAGTGCTTTTTTTAAATTCCTAAAACCGTGTCATCTCCAGAACGATTAACATTAATTGGTTTAAAAAGGTAAAACCAAAAACAAAATACCGCATCTTTGTGCACATTGTATTCCAACCATTGATATTTTTCGAACCATGTAACTTGAAAACTCCAATTATTTTTCCCAAATTTTATTTTGGGGAAAATATAATTTTTTGATTGGAAAGGTCCTTTTGAAATGAATTCTCGTCGAATTTTATCTCTAACATTACTATCAGAATTTTCAATAAGTTGGCGTAGTCACGGATCACTCACTATATATTCATTCGAATGAAATTCTACACCATCAGCATTAGGTCTTGCTATAAAGGCAATGTTAAGAGTAAGTAAACTTGATCCTTTATCCCACTTCGCTTAGACTGAACAAGTACTTACAATATATAAGTGAATGAAATATCTCAACTAATATGAGGCCTTTTGGTAGTGGACCAAATGAAAAGCCGTGAGGGCCTTCGGGTGCCAAAGCAGACAATATCATACTAGTGTTGAGATCGGTTGTGTTCCGTACTTATATACGGAGGCGGAATATGCGGACCGGACCCTAATTCACAACACCCATATTCCCAACACGTGGTATCAGAGCAAGGTTGAAACTTGTATTCTAAGCCATGCAATGGGTGTATTGAGTGAGGCGGAATGCATAGAGTGTATATGCCATTCCGCGGATAGAGTGTTAAGAGTGAGTAAACTTGATCCTTTATCCCACATCGCTTAGACTGAACAAGTACTTACAATATATAAGTGAATGGAATATCTCAACTAGTATGAGGCCTTTTGGGAGTTAACCAAGAGCAAAACCGTGCGGGACTAATTGCCCAAAGCGGACAATATCACACTATTGTGGAGATCGGAGTATTCTTACTTATATACAAAAGCGGAATATACTAACCCAATATTCCCTACAAATGGTATCAGAGCACCAGGCCCAGATGGAACGCGATGTGGTGGGTTGTGATGTGGGTGAAATTCTGCGAACATCATACCAGAAGCCAGGAGCCATACTCAAGGTGAATGATCTGCTGAATAGATGGAGCGCCACGGCTCATCAAGCAGGTGGCTTGATAAAGGAGCGGCGCAGATTCATCTAAAGATAGAGCGACACGGCTCATCAAGCAGGTGGCTTGATAAAGGAGCGGCCCAGAGCGCCACGGCTCATCAAGCAGGTAATATATAGGATAGGACATAAGCACTGAATTTATTAATGTTATCTTACCACCAAAAGATATATGTTTAGAGTTCCATTCATGAATCTTATCCTTAACCTTATCTATAAAACATTCAAAATGTTCAGCAAAGTTATTTGAATGAATTGGAATTCCTAAATATGTAAAAGGTAATTTAGAAAACTTAAAGCCTAAGAAATCTTTAAGGTGATCTAATCTGATTCTACACATTTTTGAAGAAACTAGAAAGGTAGACTTTTCTTTATTCAAATGCTGTCCAGATAACTTTTGATATAAATCTAAGAAACAAGCTAGGTTTCTAATACTGGATAATGAACCATTTAAGAATAATATTATATCATCAGCATAAGCTAGGAAACTAATGTTTAAGTTACTTCTCATACTATAAGGTCTGATCTTTTGCTGACCTACCAACATCTTTATACCCCTAATAAAAAACTCTTCAACAATTATAAATAGACAAGGTGATAGGGGATCACCCTGCCTAAGACCATTCTTAGACCTAAAATATCCAGAAGTTTTTCCATTAGTGATAACAGAGAAGGAAATGTGTTCTATAGATTTTCTTATTAAGCTTATTACTAGATCATTAAAACCAAAGGCAGACATAACTTCATATATAAACCTAAACTCAAGTTTATCAAAGGCTTTTGACATATCAAGACTTAAAATAAGGTTATCTCCTCTAGTTTTCCTATTCAAATCCTTTACTAACTCCTGTACTATTAAAATATATTCATGAATCATTCTATTTTCAATGTATGCACCTTGCTCATCTGAAATTATTAATGGTAGAAGCTTATCTATTCTACTTTGTATCAGTTTTGAGATTAACACATTAAACACAGAACAAAGACTAATTGGTCTGAATTGAGTCCAATATTTGGGAGATTTAACTTTAGGTATAAGACAAATCAAAGTAGAGTAAACTCCTTTAGGTATATTTGAACTCAAGAAATATCCTTTAACAGCATTAAGTAAATCAAATTTAATTATAGACCAACAAGCAAGATAAAATCTGGAGTTGAAACCATCAACTCCAGAAGCACTGTTTTTATTAAGAGATCTAATAGTATCATATAGTTCTTCAAAAGTAGGTTCTTTCAGTATGCTATCATTACATTGTTCTGTTAAAATTCCTGGTATAACACTTTTAACAATAGACAGATCATTCATTAGGGAAGTCTTGTTCAACAAGTTTGTAAAATAGCCTACAACAGAGAGACCTATCAACTCCTCCTCTTCTATCCAAATGTTATTTTCAAAAATTCCATTAATTCTGTTTTTAACTTTCCTTTTCTTAACATAATTGTGAAAAGTAGAAGAATTATTATCACCTTCAGCAGTCCAATTTACATAACTTTTTTGACACCAATAAATTTCTTCTTTTTCAATCAGTTTATCAAAATATCATTTAATTCTTGCAGTTTCATTTGGTTTTCAACACAATTGTCTCCCTCAATCATTATTTCAGCAAGCTTAATTTCATCCTCAACTTTGTTTATGTTAACAAAAATGTTACCACATGTATTTTTTATTCCAATTTTGTAGATGCTTTTTTAATATCTTAAGTTTAGACCAAAATATATACATATCAGAAGAGTCATTTAAAGGTATAGACCAATTACTTTCTACAGTTTTCATAAAATCATCATGTTTTAACCACATGTTTTGAAATCTGAATGATGTTTTTTGAAAATTAGTTTGCTTTAAGATTGTTATTAACAGGGGTGAATGGTCAGAACAAGTTCTGGCCAAGTGATCCACCCTTGTAATATTGAAAGTATCTCTCCAAATTTCATTATACAAACATCTATCTAACCTTTTCCATTTATGTTTATTAGTCCAAGTAAAATTAGATCATACATAACCAGGGTCTTCCAATTTACAGTCAAAAATCATTTCATTAAAATCATCTAAACTCTTAGTATGCAGATTATTACAAGCTCTTTGTTCATTAATGTTAGATATAGAATTAAAGTCTCCTACAACTAACCAAGGCAACATATTGACAGATATAGTTCTAAGCTGATTCCATAAAGTTAATCTATGACTAATGTTACACTTAGCATATACAACAGTAAGCAAAACAATCTCCCTATATGCAGAGTGACTAATCCTAACACTTAAAAGCTGTTCAAAATTATCTAAAAGTTCAATTTTAAAACCATTCCTCCATAAAATCCATACTTTGTTACTTATATTACTTGAACAGACTCAAAACCCAATTTAGAACAGATTTCTAAACTTCTATCTACTGCTACCATAGGCTCTTGCAAAGCTAATATATTAATAAAATGCTTTTTAGTTAAATTCTTAATCCTTCTGATAATTTTTATATTACCTACTCCTCTTACATTCCAATTTAACATTTTTAAAGTCATTTTAAGAGTTATTTTGAGGGTCCAAAAGATCTTTTAGGGTTTCTAGTTTTAATAACAAGCTTATTCCTAGAAGATCTTCTAAGCAAACTATTCAATGAAGGCTTATTCTTCTTCTGTTTAGGTGAGACATGCAGACTTAAATTTCCATCAAAGTTATTTCCTTTATGTGAATTAGGGGAAAGGCTTAATCTGTTTCTAATAGATTCAGACTCAAACAATTCATCTACATCTTCATTCAATAAGGCATTAAAAGGGTTATTTATATTCATAGACTCAACTGCATTTTCTATATCTTTTTCTGAAACAACACCAGGTTCAAGTTGTTTAAATGCTATTAAGTTGTTATCAACAAATACAACATCATGAGAATTCAAATCACCCAATGTCATGTTAACAAAACAAAATTTAATATCTTAAATATATATTAAAAGTTACATAAAATTAATATAAAATTTGTTATAAGAAATATATTTTTGAAAAATAGATGAAAATAAATAAAATTTGTTATATAAAAGATATTTTTAACACATTGATGAAAAAATTAATATATTATTTTTAAAAGATATTTTAAAAAATAAAATATAACAAATATATAATAGATATTTCAAAAGATTCGTGAAAATAAAATGTATAAAAGATATTTTTGAAAAATAGATGGAAATAAATTCAAATTTTTTATATAAAAAATATTTTTTAAATACAGATAGATAAAATCAAAACTTTATGTAAAAAATATAAAAAATTAAAATCAAATATAATTTATAATATATATATATATATATTATTTTATTTTAAAAAACTAACAAATATTTCAATATATATTAGATTCACAATTAAGATACAATATTTGATAAAAACAAATCTTAATATATTACTAATTAATTTTTTAATAAATAAATAAATAAAAGTAGTAATTAAAAATAATTTAAAAAAATAAAAAAAAAATGAAAATGGTTATTTAAAATATACTTTAGAAAATAATTTAAAAAATATGATTTGAGTAAATAAAACTTTGTTATATAAAATAATAAAGTATCAAGCGTTTTAAGATCAAAATAATAATAAATTTCAAAAGAAAACAAAGAGAATATACATACCTTGAAAAAATAAATCGGTGAAACTCATAGTGTTCTTCGTTGGGATTGTGTTCTTCATTTTCCCTCTCTTCTTTAATTTCTTTAATTTAAATATTGTTTGGTTCATAAGCAAAAACCCATTATATTTTTCTAAATCAAATTCAGAAATAAAACATAATTAATTAGGAAGGTTAAACCAATATAAAATTAAAACAAATTATGGCAAAACAATTAAGAATACTTACAAAATCAATCGAGTTTTAATCTTCTAGAGATTGAGATGCTGGAGACTACATCCAACCATTTATAAATATCAACTTAAAATTTTCTTTTAAAATATTCAATATTTTTAACTTAAATTTTTCCTTAAAAATAACCATAATCTAAGATTTTTAAATTAAATTTTCCACCGTTATTCAAGACTTTTAATTAAAAAAGTTTCTTAAAAATAGTCAACATACTAATTTTTAAATTAAAAATTTTCTACTATTACTTTAGACTTTAAATTTAAAATATTCCTAAAACCAATCATTATCTTAAATTTTTTACTTTGATATTATTTAAATAATTATTACCTTAATTTTTTTTATAAAATATATATTTTAGGTAGGGGGGCTACGCCTCCCCGAGCCCCAACGTACATCCGCAACTGGTGCCACAAGAGTTGGATTGATAAGTGATTCACAATTACTCATACATTAAGTTCAAGGCCAAACCGAAGCAAGAAAAGAGAGGTTGGTCAAGTATTTACAACTATTAAGGGAAACATTGGCCTTCTTTAAGTGTGTCTCAAGTATGAACATGTTCCAAGAGCTGAAAATTTGATGACAAATTCCTTAGCTTCTATTGCTTACTCTGAAGCGTATCTTTGGACGTTGATAAAATAATGCCCTTTGATAGTAGCAGAACTTGAAGTTGGGACAAACATTGAAGAAACTCTCCAACTATCAATTATTGAGACATGAGATCAAATAGTTTTTTACTAAGGGAAGTTTACGCATTGACAAAGTATTGGCTAAGAATTTGAAGTTTAAAGCACATGGATTTTGAGTCTTAAGAGATTTCCTCTATAGAAAATCCTTTATCTTATCTGAATTGCATGATGAGCAAGGCTCTGGCATTGTTGTTACAAAACTTTAACCAGAAAAGTTTTATTAGCAGGGTATTATTGGACTTCTATCATGGAAGATGCTAAAGATTTAGTTAAACGATACGATCCATGCCAAAGGTTTGGAAATGAAATACATGTGTCAGAAGTCCCACTAGAATAAATATATGAGGCGATACCTTTTGATAGATGTGGGCTTGATTTAGTAGGGTCCATACTAATATTGTCTGAAGGTTGTCGAACTATTATATGAGCAGTTGATTATTTTTTTAAGTGGATGTAAGCAACACCTCTCTCTGAAAATACGTATAAAGCACTGATAAAATTCATCATCTCCAACATATGTTTCAGATTTGGGATCCCTAAAAGCATTACAACAAAGATTAGAGGGAAATTAGAGGAATTCGGCATTGACACATTTTCACCCTCAAGCCAATGGGAAATTGGAGGTTGTTAATTAGACTATTCTGATGTTCTAAAAAATACTTAGAGGGTGCACTAGGCAAACAGATAAATTACTTACAAGAAGTGTTGTGGGTTTATCATACTACCCCCCGAACTACTACTCAATAATCTTCTTTTGCTTGGTGTATGAGATAGATGCAGTAAGACCGATTAAATCTACCCTCCCATCTTTCTGATTTTAGAACTACTCAGAATAAGATAATAACACAACTATAAGAGTTGAGTTAGATTTGGTTGAAGAAAAAGAATCAAAGCTCACTTAGGAACTGTTTATTATCAAGGTTTAATGAGAAATAGATATGCGTCCAAATTCGAAGGAGAGAGTTCAAAGTGAGGGACAAAGTATTGAAAATGGTATTCTTACATACCAAAGATAAAAAACTTGAAAATCTAGCTCCAAATTGGGAAGGACCATATACAGTAAGTGAAATGGTCAAGCATAAAACCTATCAGCTCATTGATAAAGAATAAAACTTTCTAAGGCACTCATAGAATATTTATTTATTTTATCTTATTTTACACTTATGTGAATATTTGAGGGCATACTACTTTATATCCTAGGGGCTCGGGAGGTTTTAATGAGGTGTCCAAATCACTTCCAATCTACCATATTTTCTTTAAACCATTCTTACGTTATTTTTTATACTTAGTATGTTTTATATACCTTTGAATGGATTACCTTTAAATGGTTAAAGTGATTGTTTTATATACTTTCGAATGAATTACCTTAGAATGGTTAAAGTGATTGTTTTATATACATTCGAATGGATTACCTTCAAATGGTCAAAGTGATTGTTTTATATACCTTCGAATGGTCAAAGTGATTGCTTCATATACCTTCGAATGGATTACCTTCGAATATTCAAAGTGATTTTTTTATATACCTTCGTATGGTTAAAATGATTGTTTTATATAACTTCGAATGAATTACTTTTGAATGGTTAAAGTGATTGTTTTATATAACTTCAAATGGATTACCTTTGAATGGATTACCTTCGAATGTATTACCTTAGAATAATTGGAGTAAGTGAAAAATAAAAGAAAACAAACAAATTTGATTCACCGATTAGATAACAATTATAGAATACTTTAGCTACTCTAATGGTTTATAAGAAAATCTGAATAAGTAATAAAACATTCCTTAGACAAACCAAAGACTCGGTGGAATCCGAATGAAATAACAAAATGCCTTACATGAGCTAAGGACTTGCAACATCAACATGAAATTCATTGGCCTCCGGGCACGTCCCCATCGCTATTTTCTTCCTCTAAAATCCCAACTTTCGAGTTTAGCTTTACTTGTTTCTGACCTATCACTGGATGAGTCCATAGATATGCCACAACATTTCTGAAATAGCTATGGGCATATTGTTAGGCCACAACCTATTTGGAACCAGCTCGCACAAAGATCCAATGTTTAACTTAGGGAATCCATTGAGAAAATCCAAGACCATATCGGATTTAATTGAGACATCCCGTTCGTATAAAGACTTTAAAATCCTATCATTATATTCGTTCACCTCATATTTTTTGTTTTTTTATATCTTGAGTGTTGATGGAAGTTAACTCATGCTCGTATTTCTTCACAACGAACTCATGCTCCTTTAACTCTTTTAACAGACATTCCATAACAACGATATCATTGGTTTGCTAGTTTTTTAGCCTTGTAATCTCCCCAGAACTAAATGATTGCAGCTCTTTGTGAGAAGCTTTGAACTTTGCAACCTCATCCTTAACCAGTCCGCATTTGCTAAACCACGACACATTATTTCTCCCATTCGAGGGATTTGTTGTGATTCTTGTTTTTTTTCTTCAAGGGAGGCGATAGTCTCTCTTTGTGCCTTGAAATCCCTCTCCAGTTCAGAAATATATTTTTTGAAGGCCAACATTAAATACGCCACTGTGTCATGTTTCTTTATCACCTCAAAGGGTACATCGTCATAACCACTTTTGTGCCATTGTAGTGGATTCGGGGAAGTAATTTTCAAAAGCATCAAAGCCAATTCCACCCATAGGCTCCATCACAGTGTCTTTGACATATGTTTCACCCTATAATGGTTGGAGAAATAGAGAAGATGGGTCAAATATTAGAAGTATTGGGGGAGTAATGGATGAGACTGTAAGAGGGACGATCTCCGAACTGGTAGTTGTTCTCTTTTTTTCTTGTATCTTTTGTCACTACTTTGTTTGCTTCTCTTGTATGTATTTTTATTCTTTGATACATGAAATCTCAAAAGGTGTATCACCCTCTTCGAAATTAGTAGTGACTATAAGCAAAGATTCGTCAATAGTGGTTGGTAAAGACTCATCGGGGGGCACCAAAATTTCAACCTTAAATGTGTATTTCTTAGACCCTTGTTAGACATTTTTTATTTTATTAGCCCGATGGCTCGGGGCTCTGGTCCTTGTAGGAATAAATACTTTACCATTTGATGCCTTGATTCTCTTACGAATAGTCCGTTCTCAAAGAGGAGTTGTCAATTGGTCCCAAGTTCGGTCTCGTTCGGAACTAGTCCTCCAGAGGTAACTCTAAACCATGTTATTAAGAGTAAAACCCTGGTGGAGCCCATTGGACAAATTTTCCTCATCCCATTGATACAATTTTTAGGGTAATTTTGGCATCCTCCAGATAATGCAGATGAGATTTTGCTATCCTTGTAAAATAAAGTTTTTTTATAAGTTTAGAATAATAAAGATAAACAACAATATAATTTTAATGGAATATATTTTTTCTTCCAAAATTTGGTGAGCCGAGTGAGATTACTATTAGAGTTAATTTACTTCCCATTCTCCAGCCAATCACTAATGAAGAGAAATTTCATATTTCACAACTTTTCAGCTTCCAACAGATCATCCACATCCTTGTACTCTTCATCCATGTTGTAGAAGTAAAATGAGATTTGAGAAGTTCGAGATAACCCAACAATTCCAGCAATTTGCTCTATTGGCATCCAGATTTTTGATAACATAGATTTCGTGATACATGATATCAGGATAAACCAAGCATTCATGCTATCTTGGCTTGGTTATAGTCCCATCAAGTTAAATATGTTAACAATGTTTCAGCTTCTCTTTTAATGGCCTTAGATTGGCGACCTTTACCATATTTTCCCATAATTTTTTTATTTCTAGCCAACTTCAAAGTCTCAACATTCTCCCCTGATTGACCAGATGTATCCAAGGGAGATTCCTCACTAAACTTATCTACGTCATCTTCCAACTCCCTTCTATTGGATCCCATAGGCTTTGTTTGTTAAGAACCAATATTTCTCTCCTTGTTAGATTGATGGGAGAGAGTTGGATTGGATCCCAAAAGTTCTACCTATTGAGAGATAATATTTTTCTCCATATTCGATTGTTGTGGAGGAGGATCGATAGAGGGCTGGTTTTATTGAATGGTCTTATAGTTCCCATAAGTTGGGATTGTATGACCTTTAGCTTATCTGATCAAGCTTGGAGGTATGTTTTCTTTAGTATCAGAGCCCATCATTTTGCAAGTGGAAGCGCTTCTCCGACTGGTTCCACCTCGGGTTTGTATTAGTCTTGGAAACAATTTTTTATAGTAACTAATTGAGTGGTTGAAGAAGTTTCCGGTGGGATATTGTGTTTGTTGTATAGATAGCTACCCCTATAATCGATAGTTTCAATAACGGTGACTACACCTTCAGATGCATGAAACCCAACAGTAACCCTAGCTCTCTCTTTCTCTGCGTCTATTTCAGACAAACGTAACCAACCGATTAGAAAAATTTGGGCAGTGAACATGCAAACAAAAATAATATCACTGGAGAATTGAAATTGCAGTGGTAATGGCAGTAAAAAGAAAATAAAATGTTGTCGGTGATTAACTTTGTGGTGGTAATAAATTAAAGTTTCTATATCTAAAAGTAAACCTTCTCTTTCTAAATACTACTATAATAAGAGAATGAGAGGAGAGCTTATATAAAGGACTGTAAAAGAGCCGCCAACGATTATAAACTCTAGAGAAACGGAATCGTTTCCAATTGTAGACATGCCTCACCAATTGAATAGTGAGATCGTGGGTCTAATAAAGTGATGACACGTATCCCATAATGTGTCCAGTTAATTATCATGAAAGGCTTCACCGGTTTATCAGAATGATTCCATCGGATGAAATCAGATTATTTTTTTATGCAAGTTTAAACCAAAACTTTGAATAGCTATGTCCGGAGGGATGGTCGACCATTATTCAAAGAACTCATTTGTTAGCCCTTCAAAATGTCTTTGAAAGGACTAAGGAGACTATCTGATAAGGACATAAATATTCAAAGGGTATATTCGGACTAAAGACCAATATTTGTTATTTATTTTTATTATTTATATGTAATTATTGAATTACTATTTTTATTTTTATTTTATTTTTGGGCTTAATGGGTTTTGAACGTTGGGTTTGACTCATGATTTTGGTTTGGCTCATTAAACTCATTTAGCATAATTTAACTTATAAAAAGGCATTTATGAAACACTTATTTGGGATGAGATATTTAATATAAAATCACACATTCTCTCTCTAAGTAGTTACTTATGTTGCTCTATTATCTCTCTATGCCCCATCTAAAATTAACTCTTGTTTTTTAATATACTATATTTCCCCTCGAACAAAATTTATCCACATCAAATTGACGACCACAATGAGAGGCTCTTATAGGTACATGGATAAATAAATCTGAAACCTAACATACAAAATATCGCCTTCGAAACTCTTCGAAGCATGAAATATGAAATGCAGATAAATCCTACTCCAGAGAATAAGTTAGTTATGATCGAAGAATAATATCTCCAAACAACTCCTATGAATGATGAAAACCAGCAAAGGCTTTTCATGCAAGAGGAGCGAGACCAGTTAGGGAGAGACATTGATGTATTGAGGTCTCAAAGAGAAGTTAAAGTAAATCTTATGGGTAAAGTTCAACAAGAAAATAAAAAATCCAATGGGCTCGAAGGTGATTCCCAAGATAGCCTGAAAAAACATCAAACTTAAAAAAAAGAACATAGATTCAAGGATTGTTCTAGTTTTTCGGAATCCAGTAAAGGCTCAACTTCTGAATCTGAAATATCCTCTTCTTCTTCTTCGAGCACTGATCATTATTATAAGAAAAGAAAAAGTCACCATGAGAAGATTTGGTCAAAGAAATGTTCAAACACACATTACAAGTTAAGTAAACAAGATTCTTTGGGGAAAAAGAAGCACCAAAAGAATAAAAAGAAGAAACAATGGTGCCAGGAAATAGTGAAGGGATCAAGAGATCAAAGTATAGACCATCTAGTAAGTGATCAATTCGCCATCCAATCTAAACTAGGTATATTCTCAACTTTCAATGAAGATCATTAATTTAGCCAAGAGCATACTTGAAGGTAGTCATCTTCGTCTTTTAAAATTTTGTCACCCATACAGTTTGATATCTCAAAGATGGAAATGTTCGATATGAGAAAAGATCCAGACAATCACCTCGAACATTTCAACAATTTTATGATGAATTTTGACGATGATAATAAGCTGTTGTGTAGGGTTTTAGCCTTAACCTGCAAGGATATTGCCATAAAGTGGTATAACCGACTTCTGCAAGAGTCAATAAAAAACTTTGAAATGTTCTGAATAGCTTTCCGAAGAAAATTTATGGGAAGTAAGGATCTTATAGAAAATGGAGATATAATAATCCACTCTCAATATTTTATTGGCAAAATAATACACGTAATAAAAAAAGTTGGATATTACTTAAATGAGTCTTAGAATATACTTTAACATCATAATGGTATATCGACAATCGTAGTGAAACGAAAACAAGTAATACGTGGAAAACATCAAGGGTCCCCGGTCAAATAGTAGAAGTGTTTTGATCTATCACTCGTTGTAGATGTTTGGACAAGCTTGCTTTGGTGATATTTGTTGAATCGTTTGTCAAGCGGAATTTTCCAACCACTTACGTCATCGTTAGTGCAAAATGCAAACCTACGAGGATATATGTTTTCCAACATTCCATCCAATACAACATGTAGAATTAAAATTTGGATACAATTATGTAACAAAACATATAATGCTGTAAATGAATTATATTAATTTACATACTTTAACGTAGTGGTAACAATTTACGAAACCTAGACCAACTTCTTGTGTAGGATACGATTAAGGTAACACACCACGTAAAGGTACATACACATAAGAAAGTTGGAGAGATATGTGGTATACAACATACTGCTATCGAGTGGCTATCACTAAGATGATGTCGAGTAATGTCATACAATGCTTATTACCACCTAACCTTTCAAGTAGGTTGTTTACATATTTTCCACCATCAAACACTCTCTCCGATAACTCGCGTTGACCTTGGAATCCGGCCATCAAATCCTATCTTACTAGTTGCCGTGAATTGGATTGACCGTATATAGATAATGCTACCACCTTATATCCGTACTAACCGTCAAGACCAATGCCTATGATGCTAGTAATATAGTAATGTAAGTATTTTGGAAACCAACACTTGTAACCGTTAAAATATTTGGTCTTACTAGATTTTGATGCTCGAGTAACTTTCAATTTCTTTGGTGGAGCTTTGGCTTCGGCTACTAAGAAGTCTTTAGATACTGAGGTAGCTATCATAGCTATCGTACCGGCAATGCTAGCGCTATTTCCTTGACTTTCGTCATATGCGAACAAAGATGGGTTTTGTTTAGTTGATTTGTATGGCCTGCCATTTTCCTACCTTTAGTGATAACCGACTCTAGGTTCTAATATATGACTTGTTGTGGGATCTAGGATTTGTACCATCCTATTTATAATATGATCTTGTATGTTTGGGCCGTAAGTGCGGATGATATTATCAATTAAGGATTTTTTCTTATAAGGAAATTTGGTTTCCCAATTATTTATGCTCGTTCATGTTGATATTAATAAATTTTTCTTTGTGTATGGTTATCGATTATTTCATGAAATAATCGATAACATTCAAGCAAAATGAGAACACGTGGTTTAACTCGGCGAGATTTTTGTTATACTCTTCAACTGTTTCCGATTGGGCAACCGCTTCATAAAAATTATAAAACTTATTTGCCATGTCTACTTAGGGCAAACAAAATTTACTGTTCGACAAAATATTATTGTTTATATGCTATTTGGATAACATATGGATGACATCTAGAAATATGTCCTCAATAGCATGTATCAACGCCAACTTCCTATCAGTGACAATAATATTAGGAAATGCATAAATATTATTCGTCATCATGTTCCTTAGGACACTCAATGCCCACATGTAGTTCGCTTGCTTCTTGAAGAAAAAAAAAATGAATGCGATACACATTGATGTTTGACCAACAATTTCGAGCAAAATCATCTTCTACCTTGTAGTCTTGTCAATGCTATCCATTACAAAAACTCAAGAAATATGCGCAAAAGATCGATGCTTGTAAGATGCGCGAAAAATAAATCGAGGATCTCGTCCGTTGTTTCGTTTGTTCGCTTCCAAACGAAATATTTGTGCTATTTTAGTTTACCGAAAAAGTATTACATTTGGGTTTTCCCACGTGTTTGACTAAATGGTCTCTTTTATGCATATTGTAAACCGTATGCATACAAGATACATTTCAAGGTTTTTGAGATTTAACCCTCGTATATCTCTCTTGACCGAGAACCAATTTTTGTGAGTTTACGAACTAACTCATCTTCATCCACTTTTATTATAACAGCTTGGAAATGACCATCCAAGTCTAAACACGATCTGTGGTTGTATTTCCCATTTACCATTATCAATCTCCAATAACAGGGTACTCCTACGACTGGACTTCCCTTTAACGTGAAAAGATAATCGTATGTTTTCGATGGACATTATCCTCGCTTCTTCCTAAACCCCGGTTTGGGGTTAGGTTTATAAACACTGTACCTCTCGCACTTATTTTACATCCTTAGAGTTTTCCCATTTTTACTACCATCTTCATCTTTAACAAGTGTAGTAATGAGTCATAACTTGTTGCTTTCGGATTCAAACCATGCATTCATATCAGATTTGGTGTAATAGCTTTGGGTAGTAAACATATTTGTGTAATCGGCAATTAAGCATGATGGTTGTTCCAGATCTTACAACATACATGAAATCAAGTTACCACAATATCCTACTCCATTGAATCACCAACTACGTAATGGTTCCATGATCATGCTCACAAAAATGTAAAATCTCGCACATAATTGCCCAACTTGTGACGATATTGCGCGCCCAATTGACTGGATTTAAGAAAAATAGCGCACATGGCTGCACGAGATTTCGTAAAATCATGCAAAAATAAGGCTCACAGTTTTACGTCAAATCAAACATTCATCTTGCCTGATTTTGCACAGTACAGACACCCTGGGTGCACTCGTTTGTACAAGAAGGCGGGCGACAAGTGCATAAATATGATGGCATGAAAACAACTTGTAAATATACTTCAAGTTTTTTTAATCAATTGAATACGCGAGATCCTACTCAAGAATATTATTAATGATAAACATGACCAAAAGAGAAGCCTTAAGAGTGTTACAATAAAAAAAAGTAAATTTAGAAGGCACCAAATTTGGAGCCGCCAGATCAAAAAAGAAATTAAGAGACATTTGAGCTTCGAATTCAACCAAGTTCCCCAGATGCTAAAATTGATGATAGAAGCAAATCTTCAGATAACTTGAAAGATTAAAGGTTATGAAAAATTCACGAAGGAT
Organism: Limnanthes douglasii subsp. nivea; assembly: GCA_036936605.1. NCBI lineage: Eukaryota > Viridiplantae > Streptophyta > Magnoliopsida > Brassicales > Limnanthaceae > Limnanthes > Limnanthes douglasii. Next base: position 101,461,253 of record JAUPFV010000005.1, on the reverse strand, counting down.
GACCTCTTCGAGAGTGATGAAGTTGAAGAGAAACATGTAGTATTAGGTAAGCTTCTCAACAATTACGTTAGATTTACCGTCATTCTTTCATCTTGAATGAAGAAATCTTCTTATCTTTTATTTATAACTTTTTTTTGAATGATAATTAAGGAGCTGATGGGAACTAGCGTAGATATTGATGAGCCATCCTTGAAATAGAGTTGCACAAATTCAAACTTGTTAGGTAATATTTTCTTCAATTTGATTAGTTTAAAATTTGTGTATGTAAATTAGTAATAGTATAGAGCATAAAGAGAATGAACAAGAGCCGAGATAGTATATTATAACTCTCTGATGTAGCTAGTTTCAAGGCTATCGAGAAGAGCGATAGGTTTTAATTGATTGAGTAATTGAGCTACATATATATATATATATATATATATATATATATATATATATATATATATATATATATATATATCATGTATTTGTCTTTGTTTGTCCATTTTGCTAGCCAGTCTGTTGTTGTATGTTGCTCTCTATTGATGCGGGAAATAGTCATATTCGATGTTCTTAGTTTCCTGCAACACTGTAAAATAGGATTATGAAACCATGAATCTTTGTTAGTAAGAATCATAGTTAGTAAGAGTTTAGAATCTATCTGGATTTTAAGGTAAGAGATTTTCATTTTGTTGCATAGAAGTAGACCATCTAGAAGAGCACGAGTCTCATTATAGCAGCCTTGATATCCTTTTTAAAATTTCTGATAATAGAACCGCCAGTAGCTTCTCAAGATTGCGAGCAGGAGACAGTATTTAATTTGAGTCTTGGAGCAGTAGGAGGAGACAAATGAATAACTGTTAGTTGCCTAAAAAGTTTTAGATGATTAAAACAACCAAATTTAGATGTCAATTTAGTATCTTTAACCCATTAGCTTCTTTTAGGAAGATTTTCCATGAGGGACAAACAAATCTTTTTTAGAAAACATGAAGGACTTGTTTGTTACAAATATGAGGGATCTGTTTATTGCAAAAAGGCTCTGTTTGTTGCGTTTTTGAAAACGTGGGGACCTGTTTATTACAAAGATAAATAAAAAAGACTGACGTGAGACAAATGACAAATATGGAGGACCTACCACGTTTTTTACCCGTATATCATGCTTGACTTGAGTAATGATAGCTTCCCAAAAAATTGTAAATGTAATTCAAATTGTTTTTGTAAATGATCTATTAATGATTCATCCTCTTCCAGAAAAACATCCATATTACAACTAAAATCGTCGTTTAAGTCATCTATATCCATAATTTGAAAAATATAATATAAATATTAGTATGTTGTTTTTTTTGCTAGGTTTAGTGTTTGTAAACCGCTAGTGTGATAGTGGCCACGATAAAATATAAGTAATTAGGTTAAAATTATAATTTTTATGAACACTTAAATTCTTTTGGAATCAAAATAGATAGAAATTTTTTCATAACCCAATAAACAAATCCCCACTAATTTATACTTGGATTTAGTGGCAATATAAGTTATAATTCGGCCCAGTTAAAGATATTCATGAAGCCGCCACGTGAATTGGAGTAGGTTTAGGCTCCACATGTCTTCTGAAAACCTACACAGGAGGTAAAGGTGGGAGAGGCAGACACTGAACCACACATGATGCCTCATCACAGAAACTAAGCTTAATAGTACGAGGATCATATTTAAAAAGGAAGACACTAATCTTCTTTGTCGCCGACTCCTTATAAAGTCCCCATTAGGCGATGGAACACAAATAATGGCTTTTTATTTATCTAAGGCACTCGAAGGCCGACTGGTCGGAACAAGAACACCGGCGCACACTCAACTGCAGAGTAACAGAACTCCGGTTTCAGACATTTTATTGCGTATGGGCTTTACGTGACATCTTGTCCGTATTCCGTTATATTTCGGAAACCATAATATATTAAAAGCTGCAAAAAACGCCAACAGAATACATATTGTCGATTTTGGTATCTTATACGGATTCCAGTGGCCGTCTTTTATACAAAGTTTGTCGGATAACAGGTATCGAGCTGCCTTAACCGGGTTTCCGTCCAATGGAACGGGTCGAAGAAACGAGTAGAAGACTAAAACGTTACTGTGAACGGTTCAATATTCCATTTGAATACAATTTCATTGCCGCAAAATGGGAAACGATCAAACTCGAGGATTTGAAAATCAACCGAGATGAATTTACGGTTGTAAATTGTCATTATCGGTTGAGACATATACCGGACAATATGGTTTCAACGAATTCACCTCGGGATTTGGTTGTGAAATCGATTGAATCGATAAAACCGGATTCTTTCGTTCAGAGAGTTGTGAATGCAAATTACAATGCTACTTTTTTTTTTGCGTCAAGGTTTACGGAGGCGGTTTCTCCTTATTCGGCTATATTTGATATGTTTGAGGAGACCGAGGGAAGATACGAATCAGTTGTTCTTTGATAAAGAAGTTTATGGTCGTTGTTGAGGGAAATAACAAAACTTATCAACCTATTTTTTTTTTTTTTTTGGCAAAAACACAAATTTTATTGATATTGGAAAGAATGTACAATCAGATTGGGATCTATGTTCGAAATCCCTAAGCAAACAATTATTTAGAGAATTTACATTAGGTAAACCTAGATCCTACATTGGATTCTACTATAACAATCTTTTGAGTCCTCAACTTCCTTCTACTATTGAGTCTTCCTTCTCCAGCCTTATACTCCATCTTGCAGATCACCAAGCAGCCTTCTTCTTCCAATGCCTGAACAGGTTCATCTTACTTCCTGAGCCTTCAAATTATACACCTGCATAGAGAAACAGAAACCAAAGGTCAGGTAAAAACCTGCCAAAAGAGTTAGTCCGAAAATCTAAAATAGCCCAAGTTCAAGCTTTCTAATAATAGAATAGCATTGAAAAGGCTTGGACCATTCAGACCATTAAAAGAACAGTCCTGCTCTTTTTCCAGAACATATTTAACTATCCAGTCAGAAGCAACATTTTCTTCCCCAAACACATGTTTTAAAATCATTTTAGACGAAATCAAACTTCTGCAACATGATAATGTTTTAGACAGATACCAAGGACTCTTATTATATGCTATCATGTTAAATAATTAAAGCGAATTTGTTTCAATATCAATTTCAGTGAGGTTGTTCGTACATCAATACTGTAAACCATATAATAAGGCTAAAGACTCAGCGACAATAGGGGAGTTCTTCCCTATCAAGAAACCCTGACCCTTTACTAACTCACCTTTATGATTTCTCAAAACAAAACCACTGCTAGATTCCCCATTATACAATGAGGAACCATCACAGATAAGCTTAAGCCTATTAATAACAGGGGGTGCCATTTAATATACAAACTAGTTTTAACCTCTGAACCATGATTGAAACAATCTAATTCTTTAGCTATAAACATATCATGTTTCCAATGTTTTCTCCTTAATAAAGAAGATCTATCTAAACAAAACAACATAGACTTAACCTTCTTAATTATCATAATATCAGAACAAGTTCTATCCTCATGCTTTCTTTTATTTCTTACCATCCAAATGGACCACACTATCAAAGCAGGAATAATGTGTCTAATATGCAATCTAGATTGAGAAGAAGAAAACCATCTATTAACTAAATGATTTATTGACATATGTCTACCTACTAGAATTCTGAAAAGATTAGCAAAATATAACCAGACATTCCATATCATCGGACAACTAACAAACAATTCAGGGACTCATACTCATCACAGAATTGGCACTTAGACACTAAACTAATACCTCTACTTTGAATATTGGTATCAACAGAAATAAGATTATTTAGAACTCTCCAAAGTGTTATAGAACATTTTGTGGGTGTTATATTATTCCAAATTTTATTTTTAAAAGAAGATTGAACATGCTTATCTCTTATGCTGTTAACAGTATGCTTTAGATTGAAACTACCATCTGGAGAAAGTCTCCAAATAATCAAATCATCATTGAGCTGATTAACACTAATATTAGTTATTTTATTAACCACAAAGTCATTATCAATATCAGCCTTAAGTTTTGCCAGATTCCAAGAGTGATTAAGCCAATACTCATTAACTTTAGTATAAGAATACCAGGTATTAGATTCATTATAGTTAAATTTAAATATCGGGTTCCTATCAAACCATCTATCCAAATAAAAGTCTACATTCCCTATCCCTATTTCCCAATATACATGTTCTTCAGCTTTAACTCTGACTTTTAACATTCTTTTCCAAGTAAGTAAATCAGTTTGCTTAACTATAACTTGTAAAGGATGTTGCTTAGAACAATACTTACTATACAACAAATCTTCCCATAAAGAATTCTTTGATCTAAAGTTAAACCACAATTTATAAGACAGAGCTTCTTGAACTAATGAAAGGTCTCTTAAATTCAAACCGTTTTCATCAAAGGGTTTACACAAACTAAGCCAGTCCTTCCATGTAATTGTTTTATTACTTTCTGAGTAACCCCATAAGAATTTATTAAGTAGCTTATTAATCCTATTAATAATAGATTTAGGTATAAAAACACATTACATATAATATAAAGGATAAGCTAGTAGTACAGATTTGATTAAAACTAATCAACCTCCAAAAGATAAAGCTTTAGAATTCCAATGGTCTATACTTATTCTAATCTTATTAATAATTTCATCATAATAAGAGTTCTGATTCTTAATGAAAATATGTATTCCTAAGTGTTTAAAAGGTAAACTACAATGATTAAAACCCAGTAAGTGTTCTAGCATTGTTATTCTAGGTCTAGACATTATTGTAGGTACAACAAAGGATGTTTTTTGCAGGTTTATCTGTTGTCCTGATAATATTTGATAAACTAATAAAAATCTGCCTATCTTTTTAAGATTTCTAACAGAACCATTTAAAAACAGCAATACATCATCAGCAAAAGCCAGACAGTTTATTGTAATAGAACTCCTAGTCTTATAAATCAGAGATGGATCTAAGGCAATACTCTTATTGACTCCTCTAATAAGGAACTCTTCTGCTAATATAAACAGAGAAGGGGATAAAGGATCCCCCTGCCTAACACCATTAGAAGAATTAAAATATCCAAAAGTTAAACCATTTATAATCACATAATACTTAATGTTCTCTATACTCTTTCTAATTATACTAATAACCTGAGAACTGAAACCAAAAGATTCCAAGACCTGACAAATGAACTTAAAGCTAAGTTTATCAAAGGCTTTCTTCATGTCTAAGTTAATAATGATATTACTACCTCTCTGCTTTTTATTCAAATCATTAACCAACTCTTGTGTTATAAGTATGTTTTCCTGAATGGTTCTATTAGGCACATATGCTCCATGTTCTCTAGAGATTAGTTTAGGCAATAAACCACTTAGTCTATTATTTATAACCTTAGATATAATTCTATTGAATACAGAACATAGACTAATAGGTCTAAAATCAGTCCAATACTTAGCATTTGGTTTCTTGGGTATTAAACAAATAAAAGTTGCAAACATACCATAAGGGAAACTATATTTAACAAAATAATCAGTTACAACATTAACAAGATCCACCCTAATTATAGACCAACACTCACTATAGAATCTGGAGTTGAAACCATCAACTCCAGAGACACTTGCACTATTTAAACCTTTAACAACCCTATACACCTCATCTAAAGTTGGGTTAGCTAATAGGATTATATTATCTAGATCATTAACTAGCTTAGGAATAATATTTAGAGGAAAATCAGGCATTGCTTCTGGTACATCTTTTGAATTGAGAAGTTTTGAAAAATAATTGACAGCAGACTCACCTACAAGCTTTGGATCATCTATTCTTACATTTTTATCCATAATTTCATCTATTCTACTCCTAGACCTTTTTTTCTTAACATAGTTATGGAAAATCCTAGTATTTTTGTCCCCATCCTTTAACCACTTAGAAGCACTCTTTTGCATCCATAAAGTTTCTTCCCTAGCTAATAAGACCATATGTTTAGACTTAAGCTCATACAACCTCTTATTGTTCTCTATAGAATAAGACACTTCTAACAAACTTTCAACTATACTAATTTCCTCCTCAGTCTTTTCAATGCAGTCAAAAATGTTTCCAAAAATATTTTTATTCCAGTTTTTTAAATGATTCTTGAGTCTTTTTAATTTAAACCAAAATAAATGAACAGAATTAAAATGAGAAGGTATTCTAATGGAAGTAACCAATTATTTTCAACTGTCAACAAGAAATCAGGATGACTTAACCACATATTCTGAAACCTAAAAGGAGGTTTATGAACATTTAACACTGATGAAACTGAGATTAATAAAGGTGAGTGATCTGACCCAGTTCTGGTCAGATGCCTCACCCTGGTAACATTGAACTTATCTCTCCATTTATCATTATGCAAAACTCGGTCTAGTCTTTTCCACTTATGGCTATTGGTCCAGGTAAAATTAGTACATGAGAATCCAGGATCCTCAAGACTATAGTCCAAAATGATATTATTAAAATCTTCCATAGAATTCATGCAAAGAGTAACACAGTTAATCTGCTCACTATGATTAGAGATAGTATTAAAGTTTCCTACTACAAGCCAAGGTTCATTAGAAATACTATTAGATATATCCCTCAATTGGTTCCACAGATTTAACCTTAAAAGCCTATTACATTTTGCATATACTATGGTAACCATGAACTCCTCCACAGAGTATGAATGGTTTACCATAGTATGAACTAATTAATTAGAATCTAAGATAATATTTATTTTATAAGGATGTTTCCAAAGTAGCCAGATTATCATTGTTTTTATTACCATAACATTGATCAAACCCTAATTTCTTAGAAGTTTTAACAAGTTTATCAATAGGCGACATAGGCTCTTGAATTACTACCAAATCTATAAAATACGTTTTAGTTAAACTTTTAATTCTTCTAATTGTGTTAACATTGCCAACTCCTCTGGCATTCCAATTCAAAAAAGATACTGTCATTTTTTAGGCATTTTTGAGGATCTTACAGATCCTTTGAAAGCTAGTGGTTTGTTAATTAGATTATTCTTCAGTCCCTTAACTTTAACTTTTGAATGTTTCTTATTACTTATCCTATCAGGCATCTCTATATCAGGCACCACTACATGTCGATTCCTAGGGGAATTTGGTAGACTTAAATTTGGTCTATCACTAGAAACATCACACAAATCCCTATCATTAATATTATCCTCATTCAATATATCAAAAGTATTACTAAGATCAATAGACTGCAAATCCTTTATAACATCACTATCATTTAACACAGGTTGAATTAAGTTTTGATTAAAAGATAAAACATTATCATCAGTTTTGAGAGAAGGAGAATTAACAACAACTTCATTAATTATTTTCTGATTATCTTTAACATGCACACAAGTATCAATTTCACTAGAAACTATCACAAATTTAAGTTTAGGAATCCATTTCTCTTTATGTTTTATATTATTATCATGCACATTCAATTGTTTTCTAAGACTAAATTCCTCAATTTTGCAACTGGATTCACTATGACCTAAATACCTACATTTTTTGCAGTAAGCAGGTATGTCATTATATATGACATCCTGTCAGAAACCATCCCGATCCCCAAAGCTTATCCAAAGTCTTTGGGGAAGAATACTAGAAGTATCAATCATAGTCCAGGCCTTACACAAATTATAACTAGCCCTATTTCTATATGGTATCCACGTTTTCAATGGCAAACCTATCGCCTTGGCAATCTGTTATATAGTATCATAATTGTATATGTGTTCAGGAATCCTAGGGAAAGAGATCCAAACTGGAGTCAATGGAGACTCCCTTTTGGGATTGAAATCAGTAGTCCATCTAAGAATCCTAAATGAAAAAATACCCACAGTTCTCACAGTACGTTTCCAAAAGATTTTGACATCATCTAAAACATCGAATTCAACGAAAATATGCCTATAATCCCATTTAAACACACTGAAATTACCAACAAATTTAAAAGACTCTAAATAAACCTTAAAGTCAGAAACAGAAGGGGAACCGAAATAAAATTTTGCAATTAACGTAAACTTAGAAAGAGAAGAGAGTTTGATCTTATCTGATTCGTCAAATTTAACGAAAGTATAACCATCCTCCACTCTTGTAGAGACGTTTGCATGCATAAATGAATCTTTCCTTGCATTACCTCCTGGAACGCTCCCTCCTGAGTTCATCTTCAGCACCTCAGCAAAAGATGGTTTTGTGACTTGCTTCTGGCCCTTCGAATCAGAACTCAAAGCATTGTTCGAATCAGCACCGAACTGAGTCTGATTTTGATTATCCCCTTCGAAAATAGGGTTTTCGTAAAGCCTGCTTTGATCGACTGGAAATCTCCAAGCGTTGTTCGTCTTATCTCGAGAAGGATTTGACGAAAGGATTGGAAAGGTTTTCTGATTTTCTAGGTTTGGAGTTGTTTTCTGTCTTTGTGACTCTTCGAGATGAAGAGAAGGTATCGACGGCTGCATCAAGAGATAAAGGTAGAGAAAGCTTTAGGGTTAGAAGAAGGAGGCTCTTCGATAAGGCCGTGAAATCAAGAAGCCCAAGTTCAGTTCTTGGAGCTTTTCTTGGGCCATCCTTCCCCTTATTTTTATTTTCTAGTTAATCCTACTGTACACAAAACTTATCAACCTAGAATAACTAATATCGTCAGAAAAGTGAAGTTACCTTCATTTTAGGGTATTCTTTATTTATAATTTTTTCCATGTTCATAGACGGTTACAAAGACATTTATTCTCACTTACTATAATCACTATTCCATTTACATCATGCAGCTTATAATTATGACTAAAATTACTAAGTGGTTTGACTAAGATTTAGAGTTGTCATTAAGTCGTAATTTGAAACCGTTTATTCTTTAGATCATGCAGCCTCGACTTTGTGCGTGTGCTTGTCCGAACAGGACTTAGCAATTTTTTTGCTCAGTTTTATCGCTCGGTTTGATAAACGGCTTGGCCCGAACGGTGCCTGCTCGCTTAACCTTGTTCAATCTTTCATCAGCTCGCTAGACCTTCAACTCCTCCTTAACTAGCTCGGTCTGCCACGTGTTCGTCAGACTTGATCGTTACTACCCTTCTGTATTGCTATTAACTTTGTTCTTTACTTCACTCGTCTGGTTCCTTACTGCATCTATGCTTATATTTCTAGCTCGGGTTCGTCCTTTGTTGTCTCGTCACCTGCTTCTGTTCGACATTTTAGGTTTTGCTTGACTGGGGAATACCCCTCATCAGGGCACCCACTAGTTTATGGATTTAGCTTTAATTAAATGGTAGATTGATAAATTTATAATTTATTTAAGAAGAAACAAATTGGTGTTGTAGATGAATGTAAAGCCAAACAACTAACAACAGTTAATTGCCATCATTGTTTTCTGTTTTGACGGCACATGGATAGAGTGTAATTGTGAGGGTTCTGACATAGCCGTATTTAAGAAGTAGCGCCTGGCGTTTGGGTTTTGAAAAAGTGTGCGAATTGTTGCTTACGTTTATCCAACGTATCATACGTGTGTATCTGGAAAATTACCATTAACCTTAATTTTTAACTATAGTATCCCTTAAACGCTTACTTTTGTTGTGTATTTGCTAAGTCTGTCGTTGTCGTCTACTGTCAAAAGGCGTCTGTTGATTCTCTAACTGCAACCCAGGTACACCTTCTTTATTTAACTCTTGCATACATGTAGTGTTTAATACTTGTTGGAACCCTAGATTCTGGAGTAATGATGTTGCGATTATGGCGACAATAAAAAAACTCGTATACGCTGGGTGTTGAACAAATCGCCCCCTGTATGCTTTAATCATGCTTATTCGTGATATTAACTCATTATAGTCCAAGTAGAAACAATGGCACCAAAAAGGGCGACAAGGAGGAACTTCGAAAAAACTTCAGTATATAAATTTGAAGACCCCTTATTCTTGGAAAACTACTTCTCTCAAATAGCTCACAAATATGGGTATCTAGATGATGCTGAATTGCTCAGTTTTAAGGCAAGGTATGCCATTCCAGAAGATGTAACAATGAGGGTTCCCTTGGTCAGCGAGCATCCATATCATGCCCGAGAAACATAGACTTGCTTGTTTAAGACTTTGTTTGACAAGGGACTGCGGCTTCCCTTGCCCATGCTGATTCGTGATTTTTTAGCGTGATAAGCATTTGTCCCACCTAATTGTCTACTAATGGGTGGAGGATGTTTCTTAGTGAAGCAGCCAACGAAGAGTGGTGGAAGGAAGGACTAACAAAATAGTACGTAAATCCTTTGATTGAGGTCAAAAACCTAGCCAGCTCCATTTGGTTACAAGAACCTAAACTGTTATTCACACAGTTCAATTACCTTAGATAGGGTTTGTGGCTAATACCGGAGTTGATGGTCACAAAGAACGGAAGAGTGATAATCTCAGATGGTGCAAAATCCACTATGGATCGTATCCGAGTGTTGATGGAAAAAGGTATCGAAAGAAAAATAGTCCTAGGATTTGGCTCTCAGTGCCACAGACCCGCAAAGGCAAAGAAACTGAGGGGTTATCCTTAGTTCCTTGTCAACAAGATGGGAAAGGGGGAGACTTGCCATTCAAGGTGTAGATGAGGTGAATCAAGTGGGGAGGATTTTTCCTGAAGGGAAAGGAACTGCCGATGATGATCGAGTGCGACATGAACGAGATGACGAAGAAGGGGACACAAATTCTACCTCTTTAGTAAAACCATGGAATAAGAAACAAAAATTGATTATGGATTATGTTCCTCTTACCACCAAGAAACTTTAACTGAGAGATGAGGAAAGTGGTAGTTGGGAGGCTGTTCAAGGAAAACTTGTTGATCCTCATGTTCCCCTTGCAACAACGCAAGGACGAGGCAAAGGGCCCAAGATTGATGCGAAGCCTATTGATCTAGTAAAGGCTGGTATGTCTTCAGAAAATACTAAACTGAAAGTAAGAATGGAAAATGCACACAAAGAGTTTGAGCTTGAGAGGCAGCAATAAGAAGGAGAGCTTGAAAGTCGCACTGGAGGAGCGGGACGCTCAGATGATGAGAGTCACCTTTGATATGATAGCCCGAGAGAAGAAAAAGATTATATCTGACCTGCTTTCATTAAATACGGGGATGAATCTCGGGTCGCTGGGTCACTTGGTTACAACTGACGCTGTTATAGTTGCAGCCGATCCCGTAGATGTCGTGTGCAACAAGGCTCAGACAGATCATACTGAGCTTCCTCCCCCTCCAAACGTTTAGTTTTATTGTATCATTTTAGTGGAAGACTGTAAACCTAAAAGTTAACTATGTGTAATTTTGTCTCATGTCATGGCTTTATTTTGTGGAACCAAATTTAACGGTAAGTTATTTGTTTTTCCATTGGCAATTTGGATGCACCCCTTGATTATTAACAGGCTCGTGATGATATATATTACATGAGATGTGTTTATTACTTCGTGTAGTTGCATAGGGGATCCTTACAAGGTCAAGTTGAGTAGGGCTCATTGCGTAGCTTAAGACAAACAATATCTTTTCTAGCTGATTCGCAACGAGTTTGTGCAGACCCTATTACGTAGCCTGCTAGGTCAAGCTGAGTATGGCTCATTGCGTAGCTTAAGTCAAACAATATCTTTTCTAGCTGATTCACAGCGAGGTTGTGAAGACCCTATTACGTAGCCTACTATAGAATTGGTTTGTAACCAATTCGCCAATATACCCAGTACAAGGTATGAAGCACAATATGGCCTTTACGTAATCCGTATACGTGGCCAATTAGCCCGATCGTATTTATAGACGTTTAGTCTAGACTTAGTGTGGTCCCTTGCGTAGCCTTTCTAGTCGTGGTCAGTGACCTATTTGCTAATTTTAAGGATATAAAACTCGTATTAAACAAATGTTTGAGATGCCTTATTAAAAAAACCTCCTTGCGTCATCAGGGAGGGAAAAAGCGCATCACTACATTCTACACAGATTGGCCATATAATTTAAGATGGTTCACATTCCAGGGGTGTTTAAGGGTGCGACCTTCTTTGTCTGCCAGTCGATAGGCTCCACTATGTCCGATAGAAGTGATTGTGTATGTCCTCTCCCAGTTAGGGCCTAACTTGCCGCTAGCTCCACTCCTGATCCTTGGAACATCTTCTTCATTACTAGGTCGCCCACCTTGAAACTGTGTGGCTTTAATCGAGCATTAAATCTTCCCTTCATCAAGCTTTTGTAATGCTCTGCTCAGACTCGTGTTTGGTCGCGTTGTTCATCTAAAAGGTCGATGTTGGCTGCTCTGGCGACCAATTTTGCTTCTCCTCGTAGGTTTCTACACTGTATCTTGGTACAGTGATCTCTGCTGGTATGATGGCCTCACTACCATAGACTAGGGAAAAATGTGTATCCCTAATTGTTGCTCGTCATGTAGTTTTATATGCCCATAAGACCTCAGCTAATTTTTCTGGCCATTTTCCCTTGGCTCCTTCAAGCTTCTTCTTGATTCCTTCGAGTATCATTATGTTAGTTACTTCCACCTAACCATTAGCTTGGGAGTAATATGGCGTTGACAAATATTGGGTGGTCCTGTATCTTTTGCAGAATGTGGTGAGTACCGAATTCTGGAACTACGGGCTGTTATCGGTTATCAAGATTCGTGGATGCCATATCGAGTCAAAATTTGATTATGAATGAAATCACAGACCTTATGTGCCCGGGTTCGTAATAAGTCTTTTGCCTCTAAATATTTGGAGAAGTGGTCCACATCAACAACCAAGAACTTTCTCTTTCCATTTCCCATTGGCACAAGTCCAACCAGGTCAATCCCCTATTTATCAAAAGGGAAACGAACAGGAACAGGTTGCATGGTTCATATGAAATATATACTGTATATTAGCATATTTATGACACTATTGTACTATATTTTCCGTATCGGTTTCCAACTCTGTCTAATAGTACCTTGCCAATAGGAATCTTCGACTCAGGCTTCGGTGCCCTCAATGAGTATCTGCTTTTCCTGAATATAAATCGTTGATTGAATTTTCCTCCGTGCGATCAAAGCATCAAAGTATAGGTCGGGTGACACTTTTCCTGTAGAGAATATTGTCTAACACACAGTATTTTGTAGCCTTAAGCTGCAGGGCTCGAGTGTCACCCTTATTAACTGGCAGTGCCGTTGAGGTCAAATATTGTAGATAAGGTTGTCTCCAATTGCTAGTGCGGTGGATTATGTGGATGAACTCTTATTTGGTGATTAGTTCTGTTGTCGGTAGTTGTTGAATGAGGACCAAATGATTCTCTCCCGAGGCCGTGGTTTTAGCTAACAGATCTGCAGCAGAATTCGCTAGGCCTGAAACTTGTTCATAGGAAACTCGGACGAAATTGGACTCATATTTCTTTAGTATAACAACGTAGCTTCAAATGCTTTGATGTTTAGCATCATAGGCGCCCACAGCTTGGTTAACCACTAAATAAGAATCCGACTTTATCCTATTATTGTACGCTTCACAGATCAAGTCCAATTTCATGCCATACAAAACAACCTCATATTGTGCAACATTATTCGTGACTGGGAAATTGAACCTGATTGTTTACTTAATCTCATCACCATCTTGCAAGCGCAGCACAACTCTGGTCCCTCCGCCCGATGTGCTAGATGCGCCATCGACCTCAATAATTCACTCATTGTGGTCTGCCTTGATAGGCTGTTCCTTTTTGCTGGATGCCTGTTTGGAGGACGATAATTATGCTAAGAAATCAACGACCACTTGGCCTTTAATAGATGTTCGCGGTTCGAAGTGTATGTCATACTCGCCAAGCTCAACACTCCACTTAGTTAGGCGTCCAGATACATAAGGCTTTTGCAATACTAATCGTAAGGGAAAATTCGTTTGCACGTTGATTATATGCCTTTGGAAATATGGGCGCATTCTTTTTGCAACAATGACCAATCCCAAGGCTAGTTTTTTTAGGTTGAGGTATCTGGTTCTACATCTAGTAGTGTTTTACTGGTATAATAAATCGGCCTTTGTACTCTGTTGGGGTCACGAATCAAAAGTGAATTGACAGAGAATGATGATACCGAGAGGTACAAAAACAATGGCTCACCGGCCAGTGCTTCAGATAAAATTTCCGGCGAAGTGAGATATAACTTGAGCGCGACAAAGGCCTTGTTGCAGTCTTCCGTCCAAGTAAAAAATTTTGATCCTCTTAAAATTTGAAAAAAGTGGTGACTTTTGTCTGATGCCCAAGAAATGAATCGTGATTGCGCTGCCACGCGCCCTTTAGTGGTTCCATTTATAAAATTTTATTCAACGAGATAAGATCATCCTTTATGCCTTGCTGACTCACAACATAACCTAGGAATTTACCAAGAGCAACCCAAAAGTAACATTTAACCGGGTTAAGCTTAAGATTGAATTGACAGAGTAGGTTAAATAAGATTTACAGTGTCTCCAAATGTTGTTCTTCAATATGGGTTTTGACAATCCAGTCGTCAATATATGCCTTTAAATGCTTTCCTAAGTGATCCTGGAAAATATGGTTTATCATCCGCTGGTATGCGGACCCCGTGTTCTTTAATCGAGAAGGCATGACTGTGTAACAGTATAAGCCTCGCTCGGTTTGAAAAGAAGTGTGCTCATGTTCTGACGGATGAAGTTAAATTTGATTGTACCTCGAATAGGCATCCATAAACGATAGGTATTTGCAACCAGATTTTGAATCAAGTTGATCGATACGAGCCAGAGGAAATGCATCCTTATGACATGCTTGGTTTAGATTGGTGAAATTTACGCACATCAACCATTGACCACATTTCTTCTTTACTAAACTGGGTTGGCTATGCAATCAGGGTAACAGGCTTTTCTGATACGGCTGAGGCGAGATAAAAGATCATCGTTTCTGGCGTACTGGCTTAGCACATGGGTTGATTACCAGTTCGTGACATATGATAGAAGGATTAACCCTTGAAACATCACTCACCTCCCATGCAAACACATTTAAGTTCTTGGCTAATAATGTAGTTAAAAATTTCTCAAAATATGGTGATAACTTACCCCATATCCGGAGCAGACGCCCTGAAGTTATTGGTTCCTCCACTATCACCAAAATCTTGTCAACTGATTGATCCACCTCACAAGGATCATCGACTGGGTCAGGAAAGGGTGGTTCCACGAATTCCAATCCAGGAGCCCCACCGTCGCTTCATTCCTATCAAAGTGGTTTGGATGGGTCCACCGTAACCGCGTAACAAGTTCTCGTTGTTTGTTGGCTTCCTCGAATTATACCGACAGAGTTTCTCACCGGATATTTCACGCACTGTCTGAATGTACATGGAGTTACCTCTATTCTATGCAGCCACGGTCTTACAATGATCGCATGGTACGGGCTCAGCGCATCAGAAATTATAAACAAGGTTTTTAACTCTTTTTTGGTTGCTTCTTGCCCAGCTTTTACTAACAGCTCTACTTCCCCCACACAATGCGAAGTTCTTTCCTCATATCCGACCAGTGTACGTTAAGTGGGCTGGTATGGGGGCATATTTAGCATACGGTGGAAACTATCTTTAAAAATTATATTGGTTGAACTACCTCCATCGACTAAGGCGCGGGTTACCATAACACCCCCGATGTTTATATTAATGATTAACACATCCTCATGGGGAATACTGACGTCTCTGATATCGTTGTCATTAAAGGTAAGGTCGGCCACTGGGTCCCTATAACTGCGTTAGGAATTGGCATCAATTTCGTATACATCGAACTCGGTTTTTGTCCTCTTATTAGAGGTGGTTCCTTGAGATGTTGCATAATTTCTACCGACTATGGTATAAAGGGATGGGCGGTACTGTGAGTGACCATAAAGTTATCGGCGACCTCAGATTCCTTGCTATTAGCATTGTTGCGTTGTAGTGCCTCTGTTTTGTTTGTCACTCCCCAATGCCCTCATACAATATTAAGGAGCCATTGTTGTTTACTAGCATCTCCTCCTCCCTTATTCCTGAGCTTTTCATCAATGCGCGAACGAGCCTTTTTTCGGCGATCTTGGTGCAAGCGTTTGATGAACTGCACTAGCTCTCCGTTGTCGGTGAGCATATGGATTTCCTCCCGAAGTTTCCAACACTTGTCTGTTGAATGCCCATGGTTGTTATGATAAACACAAAAATATCGGTTAGATCGCTTGAACCCGGGGGCGCTCATTACACGGGGCGTTTGGTATTTAGTTCTCCCTCTCTTCGATCGTATATTACAGAAATGGATTTGGTTAAGGGAGTGAACCGCCTAGTAGGATTTTTGAAGTGCTGGGGACGTTGGCTAGTTTCTCTCCTCGGCTGCTCTTCAACCCTCTTCAGTTTCGATCCCCATTCCTTGAAATTTGATTCATGCATGACTGGTGAGTCACCCCTTTGGTGAGATCCGCGTAGAGATCCCCCTTTTGGTTAAGCCCCCGCTTAAGCGATGCCACCTCCATGTTTTCGGCTAAATCTGGCAATGCATTCATAACATGAACGCATCATCTAACATAACTTTTAAGAGACTCACCTCGTCGTTGATAAAGATCCATGATCGAATCCCCTTCACGTTTAAGCTCTTTATTTCCAACAAACCTCTCTCTTAATGTTTTCCAGAGACTAGCGAAATCATGGATGAACCCTTTCGGTAAGCTGCTGAACCAACCCATTGTGTTTCCTTTGAGTGCCATAGACAATGCTTGGTACATCATCGCATCATCTGGGTTGAACGTTATCATCATGGTATGAAATTTCTCCACATGTATTTCCGGATCACATGTTCCATCATAGTCCTTTATTCGAAAGGGATCAAAGTTCCTTGGGAGTTGGGCCTCAAGGATCGTTTCGGAGAATGGTGATTCCTTCAGAATGTATGTTAATAGCCTCGGGCGAACTTGGTTATAGCGAAGGTCCTCATCCTCTCTTGCTCGCTTGGAAGATGTAAAATCGGTCTCCTTCCTGGGCTCGAGTTCCTTAGATCGATTATTGCCTCTACTTTCTCCTTCGTCCTCTTACTTGTCTTCACGCCTAGATGATCATTCCACCTTGGTGGCCTTGCTAGCCCCCATACCAGACTGATGATTTGCTCGATGTTTTCCCCTGAACTTAACATTTAGAGCGTGGACAACGTCATTCATTCTTGACATGGTCACATGCATGACCTGTTCCCTAGCATTGCGCTCACATGGTACTCCTAGCTTCTATTGTTAAAGGTGTTGGATTTGATGTTCCAGCTGTTGGAAGGTCAGATTAATTTATGTATTAGCTTTCATCGCATCACGAGTCATAGGCAAATCTACGAGTTTGTGAGATTAGAGATCGACCATGTTGACGACTACGGGCGGTAACGACTGACCCTCTGACTCTGACATCCCAACAGGTGCTAAAATATCGGTCTCCTGGGTAGCAACCGGGACGTAATACAAATTACCCTGCTTGAGAGGAGGGGGGGGGGGGATTCGCTACCTCTCTCATGTTGACTACTACCTCATTTGTATATAGGTTTTCTCTCTCGATTCCTAGCCTAATGACTACCATGGTTTTAGTGACTGATCACGATTTCCCACAGATGGCACCACGTGTTTTAAGGCAAATAACAAAACTTGCCAAAGTAAAAAAAAACTAATATTGTCAGAAAAGAGAAGTTACATTCATTTTAGGGTATTACCGTATTTATAGTTCTTTCTATTTATGGACGGTTACAAGGATATTTATTCTTATTTACTATAATCACTACTCCACTTACATCATGCATATTATAATTATGGCTAAAATTACTAAGTGGTTTGACTAAGATTTATAGTTGTCATTAAGTCATAATTTGAAACCATTTCCCCTTTAGATCATGCCGCATCGGCTTCAGGCGCGTGCTTGTTCAAACAGGACTTAGCAACTTCTTTTCTCAGCTTTAACTTTCGGTTTGAGAAATGGTTCGGCTTGAACAGTGCTTACTCGCTTAACCTTGTTCAATATTTCATCAGCTCGCTCGGCCTTCAACTCCTCCTTAATTAGCTTGGTTTGTCACTCGCTCATCAAACTTGATCGTTACTATCCTTCTATATTTCTATTAGCATTGTTATTTACTCTACTCGTCTGATTCCTTACTGCATCTCTTCTTATCATTCTAGCTTGGGCTCGTCCTTTGTTGTCTCAACACCTGCATCTGCTCGGCCTTTTAAGTTTTGCTTGACTAGGAATACCCCATCATCATTCTCGAGTCGATGAATGTAATCGCGTCCGAGGGGATAGAGAGAATAGATAGGCCGGAGACATATAAACAATGGCAGGTAATATTATATTAGCTAGACTCGTTGTAATATAAGATCATTTTAGTTAGTTCTTGGTATATAAATTTAGATTAATATATTTTAAACTATATTTTAATGGAGTATTAATCATGATTAGTTTTGTTATTGTATTCTTATGATCTATTTGTTATTGTTGCATTGTAGGCAAGGGTCAGGAGAGCTGGTTTCGGAGAAGATGGAATTGGATGAAGGAATATTAAAGAAAATGGTGAGGAATAGTTATCATAAATATTTTGTGATTGATGTGGATGACAATTAGATCTTGCAAGGTTGGAAAGATAAAGTTTTTATGTTCTCACTTATTGGAGACCTCTTGAGTGCTAGAAACATAGTATTGATATGGAAGTAGGAATTTGAGGACTAAAATATGAATAATGTAAGTTTAAGAGAACAATTGTAATTATGTAATATTATTAAGGACTAAGGGTAATTTATACTCTTTTGTAACCGATTTCAGTTTGAGGCTAAGTTTTGGCCTCTCTATATAAAGGGCAAGGCTAACCTAATAAAGGGGTTGAACACATTTCTATTTTACTAAATTGTACTTAGACTTTCTCTCTCTAAAAACTTTCTCTCACTTTCTCTCTCTATAATTCACATATAACATCTTCCTAGGACAGCATTCTGCAGATATCATGAAGATATCGGGCACGATACCAATGATTGTATTGCTCTGAAAAAAGAAGTTCAGACTTTGATCGAAAATATGAAGTTCTTGACTTCTGCAAAGTTGCAGGGGAGCGGTTCGAAAACAAAGCGTCAACTTCGAAGGCTCCACTAACTGAGAATTTAATGATCTTAGATTCAAAGATTGAAGCATTTGATGCTTCTGCGGAATATGTGGAGAATGATCCGAACAGGTTGCTTTTGATGGCAGTTGAAAAGCCAATAGAAAAGGGTCATGTGCGAGATTTATGCAAATTCTTTGAGTCACTAGCCATTTTCAGAGGCGATTTGATGACTGGAAACTCACATAGTTCGAGGAAGAAACATGTTGTCAATCTGACAACCCAAATTGAAGGGAAAATTTCTACACATTTGTATGGAAAAAAGGTTATTCCTTAATTTTGTTCGATGAAGATGATCTGCGAGTAACAGCAGGGCCACATGGGGATGTTATGGTTATTGGAGAAGAGGTGGCTAGCGTCGAAATTTGACGTGTGCTTATTGACACTAGCAGTTCTGCTAATGTCCTATTTAAGTCAACCTATCATAGAATGACAAATCCACCTCGAATTTCTCAATCAAATCGGACAATTATAGGATGTACGGGTGTAACAGCTCGTGTTGTTAAGGAATTCGAGGGAGAAGTAAGTTTATGAAAATGACCATTCAAGAAGGTTAGCAGCACTTAATCGATTTATTTCTAATTTTTTTGACAAATGTTTCCCTTTCTTTCAAGTTTTACGAGGACCAAACAGATTTGAATGGACATCGAATGTGAGACAACATTCACAAATATTAAATTTTTTTGTTATCATCACCAGAAATATTGCCAAAACCTCGAAATAGAGAGAAGCTCTTTTTGTACATTGCGGTATCAGATTTTGCACTAAGCGCAGTGTTAATCAATGAAGATTCAGGAATTTCGAAGCAGGTTGACTACTTCAGTAAAAGTTTAATGGCACCAGAAAAAATGTATTTGAAATTAGAAAAGTTGGCATTAACATTGGTGATTGTTGCTAGGGAAATGCACCCCTATTTTCAAGCTCACACTATTGAAGTTCGAACTTCATTCCATATGAAAAATGTTTTACAACGACCTGACATTTCGGGGAGAATGACCAAGCGGTCAGTAAAATTGGGGGATTATAATATTTTATTCACACCTCGAACTGCAATAAAAGCACAAGCATTGGCAGATTTTCTTGTTGAATTCTATTCGAGCAGATCGGATACGGAAGAAAGTAAGGAAGACGCATCGGTAAGTTCGAGGTGGGTTGTTCAAATAGATAGAGGATCTAGTATGTCACGGTGCAGTGCTGTGGTTCAATTAATAGCCCCAACTGGAGAGACGATGATGCAATCTATTAAATTTGGTTTTCAATTTTCGAACAATGAGACTGAATACGAAGCTACTTTGGCAGGTTTAAGACAACTTCAGTACGCTTGGAAACGGATTCTTAGTAGTTAGCAAATCAGGTATCTAGTTTTCCGAAGCAAGAAATGATCGTTTGATTCTATATCTTCAGGAACTTTAGAAATTAATGCTTCTGTTTGATAATATTATTGTTAGATATATTGGTCGAGATAGTAACATGGTAGCTGATTTTTTAGCAAATATTGCGTATAAAGAGGAATATCCTTGGATTTTTCTATAAGAATATCCTTCAATTGTTAATCAATCTAGTCACTGCGAATGTATAGAGGAGTTTTTTTATCACATCTGAAGTTATGCGAGGCGATTGGCGAGTATATATTCTCAATTTGTTTACTCAAGGAACGTTACAAGATGATACGAGTATATATTTCAGTTGTAGTTGGAGCAGAGGGACATAAAATTTCTGGAGACACTTCAACAGTTACGGTCGTTGGTCTCCTGAAGTGGTGCATACGAGTTTGAAGGTCCTGGAGAATAGGATCGTCTTCTCCAGCAAGCTCTTGTGACTCGTTGAAATTGATGAAGCTGTCAGGGTCGAAGTGGTCAGTGTTGTGATTCTCATCGTCATCATTATTTTCAATAATGATCGGAGATTGTTGGTTGATTGCTCTTTTAGTGGAAGATTTGTCTGATTTTCAGTAATTCCAACTTCTTCCTCATTGGCTAAAGCATATTTAGTAATTTTGGACTGTTTCTTTTTTTTTGCATGAGGACTACTGGAAGTCTTCTTTTTCTTCGAATAAGGTTCTCTCTCTTTTTCTTCGATTGGCGAAATAGCTTGCTTTTGCGAGGTTTAGTTTTTGGTTGAGTAGAAGAACTAGCACCAGATGTTCTAGTTGCCTTTTTATTATTCTTTTCAGTTTTTGCCTTTTCTTTTTTCTTCTGAGTCAAGTGACTTTCCGATCTGTTTCAGATAGGGAGGAATACCTTTCAGTCAGGGTGAACTAACCTTTTACATGCATGGTAAGGATTAGGCTCGCTCATTAAATTTCGAGGAAGCAAGGCTCTCGGTGTGATTGGAAAGAGATGTTTGTTGAGAAAGTTGATCAGTTGGAAGGCAGTGTGAAAAGCATTGTTTTATTCTTTTTAGCCCAAGAAGCAAGCTTCTTGAAAATTTCCTTGGCTTCTGGCCGACGAATAGCATATCGCCTCGAAATCGCTGCAATAATTATACAAATAATTATAAACAAGAAAAACAAGGAAGATAACAGAAATTCGAAGAGCTTACGATCGCTTCTCTCCAGATGAGATTTAGTTTTGATGGGTTCGCGTCGGATATTTCCTTACCATTCTCCCAAGCTCCAAAGATAAATATAAATTTTTGTTTCCAAAGTTTATCCGCCTCCAGAAGATCATCGATGATCTTTAAATCATCAACTAAAGTAAGGTAGTAGAAGGGGAGCTTCAGACCTTTTGATAACTTGGTGAGGGAGATGAAGTCCTTGATGCTGATAGGAATTTTGGACAACCGAGATGCCATAATCACAGACATGAGAGTGAAACATTGATTCAGTGTCACTTGAGTAGGGCACAGGATGAGAAGTTTGAAGTACTCCACGATAATAAGATCCAGAGGGAACCGTAGACCTCGGTTGATGATTTCGACGTAGACTACCGATTCGTCATCTTTGCAGTTCAAGGGAGTTTTTCATATCTGAGGCAGTCAAACAGTGATTTTTTCTCCCATTCCCCACTGTTTCTTCAAATTCGATGCTTGACTTTCTTGATAATATGTATATTGAACGTTTTTTAGTGCGATAATGTAGTCAGTATCAAGACCCCTTAAGTTAAAACTAATAGCAGCTCTCTCTTCATCGGAAACAAAGCCAGGATTTTTTTAGGCTTGCGAACCTTCTTTTCTAGAGTAGTCTCTGAATCCCCTTCTTCGGATTCGGTTTTGTTATCAGATTTAGTAGCTTTAGAATCAACTTCATCGGCTTCAGATACTCCACTCCTTGATTGAGGAGGATTTTGTTGAGGTATTGGAATTTCAGTTTTTGATGAGGGATCTTTTGTTTGAGGAAGATTTTTGGATAAATCTTGTTGAGATAGTAGAACTTTTTCAGTTGCCTCTCTCCGAGGAGGAAACTGAGCGGTTGGATTTGATGAGGGAGGAATTGAAATAACATCTGAATCGTCTCCCAATGCTATAAAAAAATTTCTTTTTGGTGGACGATGAGTCGAGGATTGAGTATTTGATTTTTTTTAGGAAGATTCGTTTGATTCTTCACTCATCAGAGGATAAACTTTGATTTGAGAAGAAGAGGCTCGAGGTGTTTTAGACGTTTGAACTTTGGAAGAGAGGCGCTCTTCAGTTATAGGAGAAGGGGAAAAGCGGGTATTTTGGTTGGATCGAAATTACCGTAGTAAGTGGTTTTTGTGGTTGTTCCAACAGAAGCGTTGTTGATTAGTCCGACAGCCTTATATTCTTCTGTTCTTTCTGTGATGCAAAAGTAATCGTACGATCCGAAGACTAAATTGTTGTCAGGCTTCAGAGATTTTGGTTTTTTAGGTATGTTAGCCTTGGATCTTCTGGTTTTTGGATTTTTTTTCTCATAAAATTGATGAAGATTAACCAGAGAATATAGATTTTGATCGGAAAGTTTGAGGTTTCCAGACGAGGATACTAAGAAATATGAAGAACACGTTGAAGGTAGCCAAGGGTTTGAATTTTCTCTCAAGTAATTTTTATTGTGAGAATGAAAAGTGAGGCTATTTAAGATTTTATAGGAAGATAGGAAGACGTGTGAAATGGAATGGACTCCATGGTAATAGGGAAGAATTCAGAACGGTGAAAAATTTAGGGGTTCGACATGTGTCCGACTAGCTACATAGCTATGATCTAGTAGCTATATAATCATGATGCATCTGAACGGTCATTTGAAACAGTTACGTTTGTGTATACTTTTGATGAAATTCGACGCTTATTATTCTTCAGTTTGAATTCGATGACTAAGTTTTGAAAACTACTTCCATAATGATTCAAGGAGAAAAGAAAAGAAAATTATTGACTTCAAATCTGCATCTTCTATTGATTTTTTGACTTTGAGTTTATATGAAATATTCGAATCATTGATGCGGCATATGGAAGAATTTGAAGATATTTTAGTTCGCATTCATGTACTAACATGAGAACTAGGGGGGCTACTAATATGGAAGTAGGAATTTGAGGACTAAAATGTGAATAATGTAAGTTTAAGAGAATAATTGTAATTATGTAATATTATTAAGGACTAAGGGTTACCCTCTTTTTGTAACCAAATTTAGTTTAAGGCTAAGTCTTGGCCTTTACATTTCTATTTTACTGAATTGTACTTAGAATTTCTCTCTCTAATTTCTCTCTCTAGAATTCACATATAACATCTTCCTAGGACAACGATCTTAATATCTAAACTCACCAAGTACTATTATCAATCTTTTGTAGCACGACTTTTAGTATCGTTAAGATTGCATTATTATTTGATTGGGGTTCCAATAATTGTATGGTTCTATTTTGTATGGTTAAAAGTTTTATTATTGAATAAGTATCTAGACTAATAAATAAATTTCGTTTATAAAAGTCATTGGATAGATACTGGATGACATTCAGATTAGAATGTAAATGTAGTTGAATTTTTCAAGTTTGATAAGGTGGAGATTCAAATCCTACTAACCGCTATGAAGTTTATAGTGAAGAGAAAGATAAGACAACATATTTTTGGGATATGAATTATCGTTTTAAAGTTCAAAGAGCTTAAGATTGACCTTTTGGAAGATATTGTGGCATGATTTTTCTTTTCCTCGTCAATTTAAGAGCTTAAGAACCACTTGTAACTACCAATGTGAGAAGTGGAGAAGTAGGGAAATGAATTCTCATGCTACTCATAATAAGGAAAGGCTGATACAAAAACGCCATGCGATGCATATGCCGAGTTCTGACCATGGAAAAATAAAAGAAGAGAAAATATAATGGAACATTTGATAATAATTTTGGTTAAGGTCGAAGAAACCAAAGGAATCCCTTGTTGCAGGTCGATGTAGTTTTTGCAAGAAGTCAGGAAAACTAAAAAAGAAAGTGTGAAAAGTACCAAACATATATGAAAGCTTTGAGTAATCTCATAATTCTATTATATTCAAATGTCAATTTAGTTCTAGTAGGAAGAAACACATAGTGGGTTGATACGGTTACAACTACTTATGTTTGTATTTTTTTGTAGGGTATAGTAAAAAGTCAAAGCTCATAAGGATAAGTTTGATTCAGATGATATTTTAGTTAGGTGAGAAGGTGTAATAAATGAAATTTAAATAGTATAAAGATAATTGAATTGCTTTACTTATTATTATTTAGAGTGAGAAAGTTATGTATCTAGTAAATGCATTCTTAAAAAGTATGTATAGGCTTGTTTTAGGCTTAATGGGCCCAATGGGTCAGATCATAGTAATGGGTTAAGCCCAAAAACTAAAAATCCATTTTGCCCATTGATCTTTATGATGATATATATAAAATAATTGGTAAATACATTATTTTCGAAATAACTTACAAATGACAAAACAGAGGTATTAGCCTTATGTCCTCCCCAAATTCCTACCATTGATCTTCTACCAATTCCAGTATCTCGTCCTCCTTGTCCATTTATCCCCACTACTGAGAGGAAGACATATGGAGATGATAATCTGATGGGGGGTATTGGGGAGTTTTACTTTGAGGAGTTTGAGAAGGACTTTCTCGAATCTACAAGTAATACTAAAATGTGTTATTTGATGGTGTGTCATTTGAATTTTCAAATGAGAATGACACATCGGGAGATTCAATGTTGAGTTGTGGGAAGCCTATTTTTGAGATGGAAAGAGAAGTGAGGTCCTACAGAGATACCATTGCTTCTCCTTAAGAGGAGAACAAGAATCAGTATGCTTCTCTTTATGAGGAAAAAACTAGGATTGGTCATCTAGCTGAAGAGGTCACTTCAGTTAGAGAAGAATTTTCCAAGGAAAATACTACTTACGAAGGGTTGCAATCATCCAGCTGTGGAGAGATAATCATACTAAAGAATCAGTAGACTAATGCTAAGCGTACCATCGGACGATTATAAAAAAAAACATGACCAAGAGACACTTATTAAAAATACGAAGGCAAGGTGGCTTCTCTTAAGGCTCATGCCACACAAGGGGCAGAAGATACTTTAGACACATATGACGATGGGATCCTAGATTCCTTAAACAAGCAAGATGTCTTAATCAAATCAGATATGGTTTTGGAATTTCACAAGGCGTTCTCCACACTAGTCCTTCTGTCTTCGTAAGAGCTAGTTTCGGAAAACTTGTGGCCCAACGATATGCCCTTAGCTAATCATTTAGGTATATCTAAGGATTTTCCCAGCAATGGCTCTGATGATAGTGATGCATGAGACTCCAAAATTAAGATTTCATAAGTATAAGAAGAAAATTTCGATGGGTACGAGCCCAAATTCTAATAGATTTGAATCTTGTTGTTTTCTACAAGCCCTTGTTGTATACATGGCATTTTGTGATATTGGTCGGAAGTTTTTGTGTAATTCCTTGGAATGGTCAATGTGTTTTTGCAATTTTTGGCCAAGATTCTGTTAAGTCCTTGGGTAACCCAAGGTATTTTATACTTGTTATTAGTCCAGCGGTTCTATCTTATTTCCTTACAACTTATTATTTTCATACCTTAATTCACATTATTATAGAGTAATCAATTTAGTCATCCGAAGACAATCTATTTTTAGGCATAAAAATAGTGATTACATAAGACATTCGAAGGTAATCCACTATGGTGATGGTGAAATTTGAGCTGAGAGTAGCTTAGGAATATGTAGCGATATTAGATGATTCTTAGAACGAGAAAATATGAGTTATTATTAATATTTTTAAGAAAGGGAATTCAAAAACCACCGCATAAATGTTGCTTTGCACCCTATTTATAATATTGCAACATCCATGGGCTAATCGGTCGGTTCATGGATACGGGTCAATTGGATGGGATTCTGGGCCCAAAGTAAAGTGAAGCAAGCTCATAGCTTACTAGGCTAGGCATATTGCTTATTCATCATGATTTTTGTTAGTGATCCGAACTACCCTTTAAAAGGAATATGAAATTCCCTGAACACACTTCCAATAATTTCTGATCCTATCATCTAGCCCCCTTGACTCTTTCAAAAGTTTTTTGGGAGAGCTAGTCATGATAGATAATTTCCGATCGTTATCCGAATTGAATCTGAAGGGCTAATGAACAGCCCACATGACGTGACTTTATAAATAGCTTTTTTCATACACGTGTCTAATGATATCTGGACCTACTAACTATTTTTCCTAGGTACTTGTATCTAATGTTCAAAAATTAAAGGAGCTACAATTAATAGCCTTTAATCATAGCTAGTCAGTTTATATCCCCTAGGTAAAACACTCAAGTATATTATTAACTATATAAGCGTGATTTTCACAATTTCTATTTCTAGAGTGAGAAAATATTTCAAACTAAAATCTTAATTTATCTTTAGTTCCTTTATTATTCTCTACAGTTTTTATGCTCTAATCAAAGGAGGTTGGCTCAATCTATCCGAATTAGAGAAAGAAAAGAAGAAGGCCAGAGTCACTGCCGGATTACCTGCTTCACCCGGCGGATTGATTGTACAAGAGATTCCAGAACCGGACAAAAGTTAAACATCAAACAGACCATCATTGTTTCTCATAACTATTCTTTTTGCTCAAACTCCTACAAATTATGATCCACTTATTCAGTTAATCGGGAAACCCTTTATCAAAGCTAAAGTCGTTAACAGTCGTAAACCTCCTCCTCCTTTTATAACTATGAGGTCGGATATATGAGGAAATACACCTCGAAGAATCACAGGGCTTTCTAAGGTCAAAGCCACAACTTCATCTGCCAAAGAGAAAGAGAAACCTACTAAAGTTCTTAACTATATTAACAACCCATCTATGAAAGATCTATAATGGTGGAGCTTTCTTCACTGCATACTTCGGATCCAGATCCACCAGCTCCACTCAGGGAGCCTCCTTGTGTTAAAAAAGGATCTTGGTTCTCAACCTAGTGGTCATTTGGATCAACGACCACACGTCATGGAGGAAAAGATGGATGAAAGTAGGGACGATAATCCATTAGAGACATCTGGCCATACATGTGATACTAGTGCAGTTCGGGAAACGAAGGATCCAGTTAGACCGCCAGACTCTAAACCACTTCTGGAGTGCCTTGTCGGGCGAGTAGGGCCTAACTTCTCCAAGTTTAGTGTTAAATACTTGCTGGCTCTTTCAAAAAATATCCTACGTATATTTCCATACATCCAAACTAGATATATTTTTCGGAAAAGTGGGGTTTTTCAGAGTTTATCAAAATGAAAATTCCCATTCGTGATGAGACTCCGATGGATGTGAAAATTGCGGAGCTGGTGGTATACACCAAAGTCCTTAATTGGGGCCTTAGGTTCCCTTTGGACCCAGAGATAGTAAGATCTTTCCACTTGGTGAAGTTATGCCCAAGCCAATTAAGTCCTAACGCATGGTACACATTGTTAGCCAGCATAATAGCTTCAACGCTGTCAAAACATCTGATGCTTATGGTACAGTTCGCTAATGTAGGTAGTTTATGTCGAAATGGCTATATCCTATTTTACTATTTCAACATGGAGAATAATTATAAAGTTGTTAATGATTTGCTGGAGGCTGAAAATCCATGGAGGACTCGGTTACTCTATATTAGTGGTGCTTGGGAAAATGGAAATAAAATCAGAGTTAAGGGAAATCCAAGCTTATTAACCAGATATTGGAAACGTTCAGGTAAATATCTTGTGAATTTCCTTTATTATGTTTTGATAGTAATTCTCACACAGGATGTTTTTTACAGTATTCTCAAAGATGTTCTCATAACATCTGGAAGATAGAAAAACCATCTATACCAAGTGGGGAACTGCTTTCTACAATTTTTTTACCACGGGAATTATGGGGAGGGCCCAGAGCTCTTATGGGAACAATCTACCAGTCATCTCCGATCTGCTGTTATCTTCAAAAGAACTAAGCAGACCGGTGACAAGATTTATTTACCATCCATGAATAGGGCTCCTAGAATCTTGACAAAATTAAGAAAAAAAAGAAAATGAATGATGATCCATCTCAAGGATTTCCCGATGTAGGTAGTTTGAGCCTCCATATGAGATTGATGTTGCTTTGTTGGAGGTAGTTTTTGTTACTTTAGGTGAGGCTAAAGTTCCATTAAACTCTCCAACAGTTAACAAACAGAAAGGGCATAAAGACGAAAAGAGGGTAGTGATAAGAGAGCAATAAAAAAGAAGAAAATGTTATTGGTTCGGAGATCATACTTTGATCCTAAGTTCTTCCCTCCAATATTCCTAACAAAGTTCCTTCCCAAGAAAAGGTATATGTCAATACTTCCTCCCTAGTGGTTCCTGCTACTAACCCACCTTCCGTTGAAGGTGATGTCAATTTGGATGACATAGGAAACTTGTACTTTAATGAATTTGACAAGGTTTTCCCATAATCTACCACCATTGTCAATATTGTAACACATGATGGTGAATCCTTCTAATTTTCCAGTGAGCAAGATACACTAGGGTATGTTTTTTAGGCTTTGTAAGGGGAATATCTAACTTGGAGATGCCGGTTAGATCTCGGGTCAAAGACATTGTTTTCCTTCGAACTGAAAATTAAGTCCTGAAAGATTCCATCAAGGTCAAACAAAACAAGGTTGAGACTTTGGGTATAGAAAAAAATATCTTAGTGATGAATTGGTTCAATCACGATATGATCGTGAAACATTGTCGGCCAATTACACCAAATTACAGTCCACCACCTCAAAAGAGATTAATTACTTAAAAAAGCAACACACTAAGGATAAAGGTTCCAACAACCAATTATCCGATGAGAAGAAAAAGTTACAGGATCTTCTTAAGGAAATGGAAAATGAGATTACCTCTTTAAAAATAAAAGGGCTTAAGACATAGTCGATCCACGAGCTTTATACTTGGTCTTTTTAGCCATAACATTGTGTGAAGGTAAAACTCCATTAATGAAAAAACTCTTGAATCTCATTTCTCCAATCTTTCGAGAGTGTGTTTGATACATGTAGACTTTTTTCCACCTTACCTTTTATCTCTGTGGCTGTTGCTATGGAATGACACTCTTGCACAATGATCCATTGATATGATTAAGAGTAAACTATAGTGGCTAAGGAATCATCAATAGTAATTTGCGACCTTGAAACATGTTCATATTCGACCCGTTTAAACCCAGTTGAAATCTATCTAAATACCTCGAAATACTCTATCAAGTGATCTTTCCTAGTTTCGGAGTTCCCCATAGCTTGATGGATGAGTAGCTAGGAATCACTTATAAATCAGACTTTCTTGGCACCACATACCTGAGCTAGTCTTAATCTAGCTATTGATGCTTTATATTCAGAGTCATTGTTGGATGCTCTAAAGTCAAAACATGTAATTTGGTACATGGAATCACCATAGGGAAAGATTATGAAAATTGCAGCTCCACATTCCATTGAACTAGATCCACCATTAGTTCAGATCACTCATCCCTTCTTAAACTTACTGATTTGAGCTTCTTTCTGATGCCTCTTGGTGTGAAATTCTACTAAAAAGCTACAACTTGAGTTTTGATCGCAGTCCGGGGTGAAAAGTCGATATCATCATCTCCAAGCTCAACTCACCATTTGGTCATTCTTCCCGATATATCAGCATTTTGTAGCACATTTTTCATGAGATAGAATGTACTTGAAAGTAAGGTCTTACTTTTCTGGTTGATATCACCAATGCTAGGGCTAATATTTCCAATTTTAGGTATATTTTATCAACTTTCAATAAATTCTTTCTTATATAATAAAAAAGGTGGGGTAGTTATCAACCTCTTGTACAAATACGACACTTACAACATACTATGATATTGCAAGATACATAGAAAAACTTTCCCAATCAACAAGTTTGAATAACGTTTTGGGTGAGGATAAGTGTCTCTTGATTGGAAGGAAAGTTTTGCCACAATTAGGAGACCAATTGAAGTCTTTGGCCTTCCTTAAGACTTGGGAAAACTGAGCACATTTATCTGACGGTCTTGAGATAAACCGGTTGAACGCTGCTAATTTTCTAGTTAACATATGAACTTATTTTGTATTTTGAGTTGGATCATGGCCAATAAAGCATTTAACTAATTGGGGTCAGTCTGAATTCCTTTCTCACTTATAATATAACCCCAAAATTTACCAGATAAAACCCCAAAGGTACATTTCTCAGGATTTAATTTTAAATTGATGGCTTCCAAGTTAAAAAATGTTTCTTAGAGGTCGGATATGTGATCTTCCTCTTTAAGGATTTTAACCATCATATCCTTGATATACACTTATACATTTCTTCCAATCTAATTAGTAAATGCTTTGTTCCGTAGTCGTTGATAAGTGAGCATACTTCAACCCAAAAGACATTACCTTATAACAATGAAGCACCCTATAAGTGATAATGTGATCTTGATCATTCAAATCCACTTGTATCTATTTATATCCCGAAAAAGCATCCATAAACAAAAACAACTTGTTCTTTGAGGTAGAATCTACTAGCTGATATATCTGGGGTACTGGAATAGGATATTAGGGACAAGATCTATTGAGATATGTGAAATCAATACACCTACGCCATTTTTTCATTTTTCTTATTGACTAGAATTGGGTTAACTGTCCAAAGAGGGTATTGAGATTCTCTAATATGCCCCACATTGGTTAGCCGATCTACTTTTTGGACTATCGCTTCGAATTTTCTTTGAAAAAAGCTATTTTTTTGTACCACGGGCCCAACGTCAGATCGAAAAAAAAAAGTTTGTGACTAATCATATTGACTCGCACTCTAGTCACATCCTCATTACACCATGCAAATACATGAATATTATTAGATAAAAAGGATAACAATTTTTCTTTTAATTTTGATAATAATTTAGATCCGACCCTGACACTTTTACCTTCTACAAAGTGATGAATTTTGAAATTCTTCAAGTGAGATTATTGAATTATAAGCCTCCCTCGGATCATTTATCTCATTTGGTTCAGAAGAAGACTTCATTGGATGTTATTATTTGTCAACCTTCACTACATCTAGAGACTTTGGAGCAAGAGCAATGCCATAACATTCACGAGCTACTTTTTGGCTACTTCGGACGACGCCTACTTAACCTCCCACGTTGGTGGACAATAAATGCTACTGCATGGATTCTAGATAGTCAAGACCTGCTAAATATGGCGTTGTAAGATATCGGACAATCCACTATTACAAATAAAACCCTACCATCTTCTCGAATGGTCCATTTCTTAATAATACCTCTCCTTCAAACTCCCCAATCACATCAGTTAAGCTACCAGTATATCCTACAACAGTCCTATTTGAACGTTGAATGATTCTTCATTAGCTTTTAGGTTGACAGAAATATAATATTTTTTGAACTACCCGTATCAATCAAGATTCAATATATATCATTACCCTCAATAGACGCTCATATTACCACAGCATCTTCATGTGGATCCGTAATATTTCTCAAGTCACCTTCATCAAAGACAATGAAAGGACCTGGTCCCTCATAAAGATGTGTGGACATTTTCCTTTCTAATTAAGTAGTCATGCTATTAAGATGCCTATTTCATGAGCTGCTCGAGGATGTTGTCATGGTATCTCCCCTAAAAATGGTTAAAGATTCTAAAAAAATTGCATAGACCAAATATTGTTGTTGTTTTTCCACTATCACCCAAACTTGTCTCCGATCTGGATAAGGGTCTAAATACTCTATATAAGCATCAAATGTTTCCAGAATCATCATATCATATTATTCTTTTCCTCTAAACATTCAGGGATGTTGTTGGTGTTGTGCTTGCACTAGGATGGGAATGAAGGTTGACTTGCTAGTTGCCTCTTTGCTTTTTAACAAAAGCGGAAGTCCTTCCTTTTTCAATCAAAGTTTATACTTCCTGTTTCACAGAAATACAATCTTGAGTATCATGACCTACACCATTATGATATCTATAGAAACGAGTACTTTGATTTCCCCTTGGGGATTGAATTTGTTTCGGCCTTTGGAAATATACAATATTCTTAGTTCTGTCATAAATGGTAGACATATTTTTATTTAATTCAGAAAACCATTCAGGTTGAACCCACTGACCCCTTCTTAGTCTAGACTGTTGGCCCTGATTAGATTGATTTGGTCGTGTCCAATATGAACCATGTCCGAAGTCTTATGGTTGGTAATTAACTGTGACATGGGATTGAATACCAGCTTGAGGTATTGAAAGTAGTTGGAGCATACCTATTTTTGCATGTTACTCTAGACTTTTTGGTTTCTTCTACTGTGATTTTCTATCTGACTTGGTTCAATAACCCTCCCGAGTCATAGCTTTCTTCGGATTTACCGAATCAGCCATCTCACTAGGCATTAAACCTTACCTTAATGAAGAAATGACTACTTGCTCAGAACAATAAGCTAATCGATTCTTTATATTGACAAAATGGCTGATGTAGTCTTTTAATGATTCATTCGGTTCTTGTGCACAGTGGATGATATTGTCACCATTTCCCTTAAGGTCTTTACTATCCATAATTGCCTTCTAAACGTTATCCAGAACACATCAAAGCTTTTAATAGACCCTTATGGTAAACTGTTATACCATTTTATAACACTCCCTTTAAAAATTTACGAGAAAGCCCGGCATAAAAGTTTATCATCATCATTTATATTCATCATTAAATTCTTGAATTGTTATATGCGATTATCAGGATATTTGAGGACAAGGGAGACTGCCTCTAATTGTGATTTTGGTTAAACATGTGATCTTCATCCAGAGTGGCAAAGATACCTGATTCAGATTGGATAGCAAACAGATCATTTATTAAATCATCAATATCGTTATCAACCAATCCTTTAACTTGCCCTTGATACTTTTTCTTCTCCCTTTTACCCTTTCAGTCTCTTTTCTTAGAATGTTTTTTAGATAACTTTTTTTTTCTTTTAGCGGCCATGGTCACTTCTTGACGAAGAAGAAACATCAGAGTCATATTTCATGGTTGAATTTCCAGCATAATCTGATATAATCATCGTTTGCTTAGTCTAATGCTCATTTTTAGAATTAGTACGAGCTTGTGGGGATTAATCATTTTCACCTTGTTTGTCGTTGTCACCAGACTCATCTGTGGATATACCTCCACATTGGACTTTTCTTTCAATTCTTTTTCAACTTGCCTTTGGGCCCTCATTGCTTCAATTTAAGCACTCAACTGATCACGCTTCTCGTGCATGGATTGTCTTTCCTCGGTATTGTGATTGACATGAGACACAATATCATGCTCATTATCATCTCTTATTACCTCATTATCCTGAGGTGGAACTTCTCACATATTGAAATCCATACCTCAATGACTTCCAAACTTCGAACTGCAATTATGGTTTTGAATAGAGATATTCAGGCACCTCCCGCCTCCCACCGTGGTCGCCAATCTCATGATAATGAAATTTAAGTTGAGGGTAGTTTAAGAATTTGTAGAAATATTAGATGATTCTTAGATCGAGAGAAGATAATCTATCTTTAATGTTTCTAATAAAGAAAATTCAAAATACACATCATAAATGTTGTTTTTGAGTCTGTTTATAATAATTGTAATATCCATTGGCTAATCAGATCGGTTCATGGATTTAAACTAGTTAGATGGGCTTGGGGGGCCAAATTAAAGTGAAGAAAGCTCATAGCTTACTAGACCATGAATATTGCTTATTCATCATGATTTGCGTCAGTGGTCCAAACTACCCTTCAAAAGGAATACGAAATACTTTTCTGAACACACTTCCAATAAAATACGATTATATCACACTCGAAGGCATAACAAGATTATAAACACAATCCATTCGAACGTAATCTATTCGAAGGTATAAAACGTTATATGCACTAGGGATTTTAAAGTAATCCATTCAAAGGCATAAAAAAATTATATACACAATCCATTCAAAAATAATTCGTTCGAAAGCATGAAAATATATACACACTCTATTCGAAGGTAATCCACTCGAAGACATAAAAATTTATATAAACAAGCTATCTTGACGTAATCTATTTGGAGGCATGAAAAATTAAACACACAAATCATTCGAAGGTAATCCATCCAAAGGCATAAAAAATTAAACACATAAATATACAATGAGAAATTTAAAAAAAAAATGATAGACTGATAGTGGTCATGAAACCTCGTTAAAACCTCTCCGAGCCACCAGGGTAGGAAATAGTATGCCCCCAAATATATACATTAAACAAAAATAAAGTAAATATTTTACATAATCACTCAAGATAAAGTCTTAAATGGTCGATGTTCCATGTATACCTTAAGAATGGTGCATTATCAAGGATTGATGAGAAGCAGGCATGCATCTAAAATTCGATGAAGAGAGTTTGGAGTAGAAAATTTGGAAAGCTAGCGCCAAATTTGGAAATTTGGACACGGTTTTGAGGGAAGTATTTGTACATACCAGAGACAGGGAATTTGGAAAGCTAGCGCAAATTAGGAATGACCGTGTACATATGTACAAGTTAGTAGGCAGTTACATATGTTCGCGCTTAAAGCGCCACTACCCCATTGGCGTCATTATCCCTATAATTGTGGAACACGTAATTAAAACGGTTTGACTTAAAAGTCAAAACGTGCGTTACAATATAAGTAAGAAAATGCTTAATCTGATCTACACTTTAAGTCGAGCTGGGCCACTCCTTAAATGCGATCAGGTCTGCTCTGGTTTGTAGAGCTCGAGCTCACTAATCACATGTTCAACTTATCTTCTTTAAGCCGCACTCAATCTTGATCACATGTTCCTCGCGTCCCTAATCTCGCCAATCTACTCTTCCCCTGATGTCTTCGAGCTCGTTCTGCCTCTCATCTCAATCTGCCTTCGAACTCGATTTGTCTTCGAGCTCGATCTGTCTTTGAGCTCGTCAACGCAGTAGAGCTCGTCCTTTTCTTCATTGCTTTCCATAATCCAAGTTCGCGGTCCTCCTGCTCGTGCTCGTACTTATTTGGGGGAATCCCGCCTTATCAGGGATCCCTCCTAGTTTATAGGTTTATTAAAAATATTAGTAAACCTCTAAAATAAAAAAACTATACTATTTAATCTCCTCACATATCCGCGTGGTGATTCGAATCGTGTCGCTAGTGCTTCTGTTGACACGTGTCTTTGATGTAACTGCGATGGTTCTAACATCGCCATTTCTTGGAGACACCATCTGGCGATTTAATTTTTTGGCACAACTTTCAAATAATTAACGACGTCATATATTTATTTGGAAAAGCGTATAGTCATTCAAACTCTTACTGTATTCCTTTGTTAGAAACAATTACCAAGTTCAAAAATTCTTCGCTTCAACTTTGTTGGAAAACCCTCACCATCTTTAACCAAGGCGTCTGTTATCATCTTCTTCAACATTATTCAGGTAACTTATTTCTTATCAAATAAACACTTCTCATTGAACGCTTGGGAGAACCCTAGGTTTCAGGTTTGTAACTTGTATCAGTAGGTTTTTCCCCAAAATCAAATCGCTTCCCCTCGCCAGCTATAATCATTCTGATTCGTATCCTTACCTAATTAAACTTTGTAGAAATACCATGGCACCAAAAAGCGCAACGAAGACTAAAGACGACAAAATTACGGAGCCCCTATACGAAGAAACTAACGATTTAGAAAGCTATTTCTCCCAAATAGCCCCTAAGTACACTAACTTAGACAACGATGGAGTTGCCATCCTCAGGGAAAAATGTAGCATCCCCGAGGATGTGACTATTAGGACTCCCAGTATAGACGAACATCCTAATCATACACAAGAAATGAAGACTTGCCTCTTTACTACCTTATTTGATTGGGGGCTGATTGCCGCTGCCCGAACTCATTCGTGATTATTTTAGTGTGCTCGGCATTTTCCCTAATCAAATGTTTGTGAATTGATGAAGGATATTTCTTAACGTGGTGCTTAGCTCATGCTTGCTTAACACTGAAATATGCCTCTCAGACTTGCTATCCGGTACTGATGTAATCAAAATGGCCAAAACCCCTTTCTTTTACACACACTTTAAAGGGGTTAAGAAAGTTGATGAACTCCCTTCCTCTGATAGGAACTGAAAGAACTCCTTTGTCTTTGTGTTGGGAAACTGGGAACACAACACCCCACCTTAAACCTTCAACTAGAAAGAAAATGGAAGAAAAATTGTAAGTACTGTTAGTTTGCAGAGATAAAAATTTGTACGACCGTAGTAAATTAATATAATATTATATCCCTCTTTCTTTTAGGTGAACTGTCAAATCAGAGCTGGTGGAAAGAAGGGAGACCGCTAAACAACATAAACCCTTTGATCAGAGTCAGTAGTTTAGATTTTGAAGCTTCGCAACAAGATCCTAAGCAAGTTTTCACACGGTACAATTACTTGAAATCAGGGTTGTGGTTTATTCCAAAGCTCAGAATCACAGAAGACGGAGAAGTGAGAAGGCAGACGGTTCAAAAGCTAATATGGATCGCATCAGGTCGTTTTTAGAGCAGAAGCTCTGGGAGAAGAACAATGTCGGCGTATGGCTGGCAGTACCTCAAATGATCCAAAACGTTGGTGCAGCTGGGGATTCATCCTCTGCTCTTGCTCCTTCTTGCGAGCAAGCAAACGATGCCGTAAAAAAAGGGGAAGATTGTCGAGCAATCTGAAAAAAGAAACACCTAAGGTGCCTGAATCTGCTCAGCCCAGCAAGGTCTGAGCATAAAGAGAAGAGGATGTGTTAGTACAATAAACCGAAGGCCTCGTACTACCTGCAATACTTTGTTTTATTTTTTTATTTAAAGAATGGTTTGAATTTATTTATAATTTTACTTCTGTGAATTAGTTAGCACTATAAATATTTATGGAACAAATGTGAAGTATGTGTTTATTGAGCTTTGTGGAAATCTTATAAACCCGAGCTCAGTAGGGTTCATTGCGTAGCTTAGACAGCTTGTGTCATAATAGTGTATTCACGGCGAGGTCTCATAGACCCTATTACATAGTCTGTTCAGACTTGGTCTTTGACCAGTTCGCTAATACAGTACAAAGTATAGACACAGTATGGCCGTTAAGTAGCCCATAGGCGTGGCTAATTAGCTCGTTCGTGTTTATAGACATATAGTATGGAATCAGTATGGTCCGTTTCGTAGCCAAAAACGGGGTGGTCATTAACCCATTCGGTGGTTGGAAGGATGAAACTTTCAACAAACACCCATTGGCGAATGTATAACTTATATTGAAAAATTCAAATATGTTCTTAAATGCCTCATTAAAAAACCTCTCTGCGCCATCAAGGAGGAAAAAGAGTGCATCAATACAACTTAAATATTATGGAGATACAACTTTAGGTGATTGACATTCCAAGGATGCTTGAGTGCTCGACCATCTTGATCTTCCAGTTTGTACGCGCCATGATGCTCTGGTGAAATAACTGTATATGGGCCCTCCCAATTTAGTCCTAGTTTGCCACATGTTCCGCTCCCGGATCCTTGAAACACCTTCTTTAATACTAAATCTCCCACCTTGAAAGAACGTGGCTTTAAACGAGCATTGAAGCGTCCCCTCATTACACTTTTATAGTGATCTGCTCGGACTCTTGTCTGATCCCGTCGTTCGTCTAAAAGATCCAGACAAGTTTATATGGCTACAAGGTTCGCGTCCTCTTTGTAGTGCTCAATTGTATGGCTCGGTATTACGATATCTGCTGGAATAACTGCCTCTGCACAGTATACTAGAGCCAATGGTGTATCTCATGTTGTGGAACGGGGGCTTGTTCGGTACGCCCATAGCACCTCTGCCAATTTGTTTGGCCACTTACCTTGAGGCCCTTACAACTTTTTCTTAAGCCCTTCGAGTAGTGTCTTGTTAGTTACTTCGATCTTACCATTTTCTTGAGGATAGTAGGGGGTGGAGAAGTGATGGAGAATCCCATATCGTTTGCAGAAGTTGGTCAGAATTGAAGTTTTGGAATTACGGGCCGTTATCTGTCATTAGAATTCGTGGAATTCCATATCGGGTTAGAATTTGACTATGGATGAAATCACATTCCTCCTAGGCGCGCGTTCAGAACAGGGCTTTAGCCTCAACCCATTTTGAAAAGTAATCTACTGTGACAATAAGGAACTGTCGTTTTCCTGGGACCATTGGCAAATGACCCACCAGATCTATTCCCCATTTATCAAATAGACATATGACAGTGATGTTTTGCATAAGCTTGCTGGGTATATGTTGTGTATTCGAATACTCTTGATACTTGTGACATTGCAATACAACTCCAATACCAAACTGGCTTCCACATCAGTACCCAGCAAGGAGAAAACAACGAATCAGTGTTCGATGTCCATAATGAGCCCATACTTCTCGTGAATATAGATCAGCCAGTACCGAACTGGCCTCCACGCAGTCAAGGCAAAGTCCTTATTGAATTTCTCCTATACAGGGTATTGTCGAGGGCACAATATTTAGCTGCAACGCACGAGCTTCATTCTTACTTGTGGGCAAGCTCCCATGGTTCAAGTACTCAAAGTATGGATTCCTTCAGTCGACATCATTAGTGATTGAGTTGATATTTGCGGCTGCTGGTATGAGCTCTGTCATGGGGAGATGCTGGAGTAAGATCATGGGATGTTCTCCCGATGCTGCGGTCTTAGCTAAAGTATCGGGTGCCAAATTATCCCTTCGTGGGATTTTCTCATAGAACACACTGGTGAATTTTGACTCGTACTCCTTCATTTCGTCCTGTCGGACATCATAAATACCTTGTGCCTGATTAACCACCAACTAAGAGTCAGATTTGATCTTGATATTTCGAGCTCCACATATCAAAGCAAGCTTCATGCCACAAAAGGCGGCCTCATACTATGCGGCGTTATTTGTTACCGGTAAATTAAAGCGTACAACATGTTTGATCTCCTCCCCGTTTGGAGTCTGAAGTATAATGCCTGCGCCCCCACCTGTCGTGGAAGATGCACCGTCGACCTCAATGATCCACTGGTCGGATTCGATCGCTTGTTTGTCGTTTTTGTCAATCTGTTCTTCTCTGGAGGAGGTGAACTCTGCTAAGAAATCAACAACCATTTGCCCCTTTATAGCTAAGCGCGGCTCGAAACGGATGTCATGTTCACCGAGCTCGATGCTCCACTTGGTGAGTCTACTAGAAACATCAGGCTTCTGTAACACTGTTCGTAAAGGGAATGTTGTTCGCACCGTAATTACATGCCCTTGGAAATATGGCCTTATTCGTCGAGCTATAAGAACCAAACTCAAATCGAGTTTTTCAAGGTTTAAGTATCTTGTCTCCGCATCTGTTAGTGTTTTGCTCGTGTAATATATCAGATGTTGTATCCCAGTCTGATCGTGCACGAGAGCGTAGCTAACAGCAAATGATGACACCGCTAGGTAGATAAATCGGGGCTCCTCGGGGGC
The DNA here is from genome assembly GCA_036936605.1 of Limnanthes douglasii subsp. nivea. NCBI lineage: Eukaryota > Viridiplantae > Streptophyta > Magnoliopsida > Brassicales > Limnanthaceae > Limnanthes > Limnanthes douglasii. The sequence continues at coordinate 101,421,385 of JAUPFV010000005.1, read as the reverse complement.
GGGAGGAGACAAAATCTCAGGGGAGGTGAGATATTGCTTGAGCGATGAAAGCTTTGTTACAGTCGTCTATTCAGGCGAAATTCTTAGCACCCCGCAATACTTCAAAAAAGTGGTGACTCTTGTCTGATGCGCGGGTGATAAACCTCGAAAGGGCTGCTAACCTTCCTATAAGATATTGCACTTCTCTAACATTCTTTGGTGGTTCCATTTGTAAAATCACATTTAGTTGGACGTGATCTACCTCAATACCTTGTCGACTTACCACATAGCCCAAAAACTTGCCTTTAGCAACACCAAACGAACACTTATCTGGGTTAAGTTTGAGATTAAATTTGCGTAACACATAAAAAATGACCTGTAATGTACTTAGGTGTTGCGCTTCGTCATGGGTTTTAACGATCATATCGTCAATGTATGCCTCTAAATATTGTCCCAAATGATCCTGGAAGATGTGATTTATCAATCGTTGATATGTCGATCCTGCATTCTTTAACCCAAAAGGCATAACTGTATAACAATAGAGACCCCACTCAGTTTGAAAGGTTGTGTGTTCCTGATCGGACGGGTGCATGGAGATCTGATTGTACCCCGAATACGCATCCATAAAGGATAACAATTCGCAACCCGAAGCCGAATCGACCAACTGATCTATCTTTGGTAACGGGAAAGTATCCTTAGGGCATGCTTAATTTAACTGGGTGTAGTCCACGCACATTCTCCATTTTCTGGTCTTCTTTTTTACCAGAACCGGGTTGGCTATCCAGACCGGGTACCTCGCATTTTGGATATGCCTCAACCGGCTCAACTTGATTACTTCAGCCAATATAGCAGCCTGCATTTCTGCTGAAAAAGACCTGCGCTTCTGTCGCACCGGTTTGACACAAGGGTTAATAGCCAATTCATGGCTTATGATTGAAGGGCTTACTTCCGAGACATCAGCTTCCAATTCATGGCTATGAAATGTACCTTTGAGTCATGCGACAGCTCCTTTCCCAACCGAAGTACTAAACTGTCAGCTACGATCGTATCCACAGTTGTAGTATCTGCAGTAGATATATCCTCATTTTCTCGTGGAACATCCACTGGGTCTGGAGATGTGAGATCTAATGTTGCTGGCGTAACGTCCCCCTAACCATTTAATTGCTATTGGAGAGGTTTGGATGGGTCTGATGCGATTGCATAACACGTTCGTGCAGTTCTTTGGCTGCCCCATATTGTTCCTACTAAGCTGCCTACCGGATATTTGATGCATTGTCAAAATGTACACGGCGTCGCTTCCATCCTATGAAGCCATGGTCTTCCAATAATGGCATGTAAGGGCTCGACGCATCGGAAATTAAAAACAGTGTTTTTAGTTCCTTCTTCGTAGCTCTGTGACCAACATTTACTAACAGCTCCACCTCCCAAACACATTTAGAGGTTTTTCCTTCATAGTCGAACAACGTCTGCTGATTAGGTTGGTATGGAAGAACATTCTGCATACGATCAAAGCTGCTTTTGAAAATAATATTTGTCGAGCTTCCTCCATCAACCAGTAATCGAGTTACTATTACTCCTCCAATATCTAAATGAATAGTCAACGCATCTTCATGTGATAGACGGACACCTCTGAGGTCATCGTTGTTGAATGTGAGGTCGGCTACCGGGTCCCTGTAGTTTCGATACAAATTTTCATTTATTCCGTACACGTCAAACTCGTTTTTAGCTCGTTTGTTTTGAGCAGACCCTTGACTTGTGGCCGAACTCCCCCTAATATGGTGAGACGCCACTATTTCTTGTTAGCTATACTTCAAGCACTGATGAACTATGGATGCAACAACATACATCCTTGATAGCCAAGATTTTCCAAAAATAGCATTATAAGGAGTTAGCCAATCAACCACTACAAATAAAACTATCACAATCTTTTTTAAACGACCTTTTACCAACGATAGTTTCTCTTTTGAATTCCCCAATAACATTACCAGAATTTTTTGTGAATCCTACTTCAGATTTATGTACCTTTAGTGGCCCCAATCACCACAGCATCCTCATGTGGTCCAACAATATTTCTTAAATTATCCTCATAAAAAACTATGAATAGAGATGGATTTTGATACATATGAGACATTTTTCCTTCTAACGGTGTGGTCAAGTTAGCCATGTGTCTTTTCTAGAGAAGCTTGAGGGAGAAGTCACAGTATCCCCTCCAACAATGGCCAATGATTCAAAAAATTGATAGAACTTGGAGAGTCTTCCACCAAATACTCTGAACTTATGATGATTCTCTATTCACAATTGATACATACGAACAAATGATTAAAAAATATAAATTTGCGAATCAATGGATTATTTATTTTTTTGCCTAAATATGAATTGAGAATCCCGAATAACTGCAGATTGAAAAACAAAGATTAAAAGAAGTATAGGGTACGAATTAAAGGTAATTTTTATTGTTGCTTAAGTCCAAATTACAAATACAGGTAAATATGACTTGCGAAAGTTCAAAGAAATGTAAACTACAAGTAAATGTGAATTGTAAAATTAAAATAAACACGAATCAAGAATTAATGATTAAATAGTCTCGTAAAAGAAAATAAAAAGGCATGATAAAAGGTTTGGGCTAAAATGGGACCCAAAAATGTTAACCATCCCTAAAATTTGAACGTTTTTGAATTTTTACTATTTTATCCTTAGGTCCGTTTGTTCACCCGCCGGCGGAGAACTCCCCGGCGGATGAAATTTTCTCATCCGTCGGGTGAAATCCTTCCACCAGTCGGACCACTTATATTCAACCTGTGGGGAGCTTCCCCGCTGACTCAACCGGCGGAGATTAAAGATTTGATAAGCTTGAAAATTTGTCAAAATTTTGAAACTGGTTATAATTTTTGGTCCTAATTCAACCCAAATCAATTTCTTAAATTGATATTTTGATATAAAAGCTAAGTTTTATGAAAGCGCTCAACGGTAATTGACTTTAATTTGACTATTAGTAACTCATTTTGAAGTATAATTGCGAGAAACCTGACAGTTTATTCGAAATGGAGATTGAATTACTCTTTTATCACCGTTCCAAAATCATGGTTTGATACCATTTAAAATTCAAAAATCAAACTATTATTTATTTATTATCTATATTTTTATATATATTTTAAAAGACTTAGTTTTAATTTTTATATATATGGTCCTATTATTTTTTTAATATTCTAAATATTTTTAATTAATTATATAATATTTTTAAATTTATATTTTGATTTTATTTTCTTTCTTTCTCACTCTAGAATTTAGATATTATCGAGACGATTCAATTTCAATTTGATTTATTGTCCTTTTTATGTGATTTTCTTTGTAGTTTTCTATCTCGATTGTGTTTTTATTTGATTTCGACATTTGGTTATTGATTTCTCATTTATGTAACTCGATTTTTTTTTGCACATTTGTTCTTGAGTTTCAAAGTCTGTGTTACTTGTGATTTTTGGTTTTTCATCTGTTTTTACTTTGATTTTGTAGTTTAAATATTGTATTGTTTTAGGTTTTAGTCGATTGTGTTTTTTTGGGTTTCTGGAAAAATGTGTTTGAAAACGTTTTTATAGTGACACAAAGAAGACGACTGTTGAGGAAGACGTGAAACCATTTTTTGCTAGATGCGAAACATTCTTTTGCTAGATGCAAAATCCTTTTAATTTTTGTATTGCTAGATGAGAAATCATGCCAACTATGATATATGCTAGATTTGAAACCATGCGTAAGATAGATGTGAAACCATATAATGAGAAACATGTAAAAATATAATATTTTAAAAAAATTCAAAACATATTATAAATTGATATAGTTTTGTCCGTCTTTAAAAAAACCAGTGATAATTTTGTATTTAGTAAACGAAGAAGACCACCATTATGAAGAAATGGTGAAATTGTCCTTTTGCTGGATGCGAAACCGTTTTAATTTTTATACTCGTAGATGCAAAAGGAGGCAACTATGATAAATGCTAGACACAAAATCTGTTCATTTATGATATATGCTAAACCAGGTCAACTATGATAGATGTTAGATGCTAGATGTGAATCCATGCTTATGATAGATGCGAAACAATTTTTATGTTCGTCTTAAGAAACAAAACCAATGGTATTTTATGATTCACTTCCCGAGTTACGGTTTAAAAACTATGAACCTTTAAAATTTTAAATTAAAAAAAGTAAAGGAAAGACAATGTGTACATGTGTTTGCTGATTTTAGATAAAATGGTACTTTAGGTACAAATTTTGCTAAATTTGTTAGATCTTAATCAGTAACAGGTATTGATTTGTAACTCTCCCTAAAATCAAAGGATGGTATTTTGTTTTCTTCTTGTTTCGAACTCGATGTTTGAATGTTATATTATTTATTTTGTTTTTATGGCATATCATAATTCTAATTTCGGTTTTAATAAAAAAGTATTAATTAAATTTTATAAAAAGTAACAAAATAAATAAATAAATAACGTTATTGGTTTTTACTATTTCTAAAAGTATTACTCATTTCAAAAAAAACAATTCTGGAAAACCATTACCGTTTGGCCTAGGCAAGAACCGATATACAATTAAACAAATCTATGGAAGAACGGTCTAATTACCTTGTAAAAATGAACACCGAATAAAATAAAGTGTAATAATATCAAGCACATAGAAAGTATTTAATGTTGTTTGGATTATGAAGAAATCGTACATCAATGGGAAATGAACACTATTTTATATATAACAAGGTTACATAAAGACTCTCAAACACAAAGCACTCAATCACTCATTGTTACAAAAGATGACGTGATTCATAGGATCCTCTTTTTCGTTTTTATCTCTCACCTACCGTATCCGTCAAATGACCTAAATTTATTCCATTTTTTTAGGAAATATACAACTCGCATGATCACATCATTTCACATATTGCATGGAAACAACTTCTTCTATTTATAGGTTAGGGAAAAATTCTAATTTTTATTAGAGGATCCAGATTAAAATTCATTAATCAACAGCTGAAATAACTCATAACTCATTAATATAGAAAACCTCATAAATAGGATGATCAAATAAAGACTCGATTAATACAAATAACCTAGGAAATTGGATACTCCGCTTTGGTCCAGCTATAGTACTACGATCCAGCTCACTTTAGATTAGCGTGGTGCTTCTAATCATCTCGCTTCCAACCACCGTGCTTCAGACCAGCCTGCTTTCGGTCAACACATATTTCATTCGATATAATGGTCACGAGTCCCCGACAGCTTGTCTCGGCCCTTAGGATCACTAAACGTCTATGTAACTAATTTATGTCTCAACCTTCAGAGAGTTTAAATAGTTCTTGTCTATACATATCACGACATGTCAAACACCCATGTAGTCCTATGAAAATACATTTTTTAAGGAGTTACTTATAAGCTACACCTACCAATTCTTCACCTAGGCTTAATGTAACTCTAGTATCCGTTGCACGTTATTATATTCTTTAGAGACCAGTTCACCTGCATCTCAGACTTGCACGAGTCCCATGCAGTTTGTAAGCTTTGCAATTGGTAATACCTTGAATGATTTTTCTCGCTAACAATCTTAACCACCTTCACTTACTCATTCTCCACCACGTCTCGGATGGAGTGCAACTTAATGTTAATATGTTTAGTTTCCTCGTAGAACTTCAGATTTTTCATCAAAAAAATAACACTCGTATTATAACATAACAAAAAGACACATATTTCCATATCAGTGAGTTCACTCACCAATAACTTCTACCAAATAAGTTTTTTGTGGCTTCCATAATAATCATATACTTAGCTTTTATGGACAATAGTGTAATCAAGACACCATAAACATATAACCTAATGTGGAATATATTGTGTTGGGATAACCTGCATAATTGGACTTAATATACCATTCATCATTATATCACTCGTATCCTTTTGATTCTAATACAACCCTATAACACTCCAGCTCTTCAAGTATCTCATGAGCCACTCGAGTGCATGTTAGTGCAATTTCCCCTAATTTACATTAATCTTCTCAAAACACTTATGATGTAGGAAATATCAGGTGCCATGCAAATCATATCATACATAATGCTACCAATAAATTGGTATAAGATATCCCCAACATATACTTCTTATATACTGATTCAGTTGGTTCTTGAGTGACACTGATTGTAAAATAGGAACCAATGTGAGTTCCAACCGCTTTAGCTTCAGATAACGAGGACTTCCGTAGGACTTTCTATATATATTATTATTAAGATAAAAATAAATAAACATTCTACAGGTTCCTCTTGATCTCAACACAAAGTATCATCTTAGCCTCTCTAATATCCTTCATCTCAAACTGTTCTTTCAGTTGAGTCTTTACTGATTCAATCTTCCTCTTATCTCTTCGAGCTATTAGTATGTCACCCACATACAACAACTATATGACTTGTATCTTCATGTGTGCTTCCCTTTCCAATAAACACAGTTTTTGTATTACTTACAGACATATTTAATGATTCTAATAAAAGAATCGAATATTCTATGACACTGCCTTGATTATGGATCTTTCAACAAACACACATGCATTTCCTTCCTTTCTTCAAACCCCTTGGATTGATGTATGTAAATTTTATTTTATAACTCACCATGCATAAAGATAGTAGTAACATTCATTTGATCTAACTCAAGTTTAAAGTTGCAACAATTGACAGCAAAACCTTATGGAGATTTATTTTAAAACTGGCAATAGTATTTCATGAAAATCAACACCCGCATTTAGTTTAAAGCCATTAGGTACGAGCTTGTCCTTGTATATGGGTAACTCAACATTGAGAATACTTGTCTTCCTATTGAATATCCATTTACTCCCAGACACCTTTTGACTTTTCGGCTGCTTCACAAGAATCCAAGTGTTCATCTTCTTGAGAGATCCTAATTATTCTTTATCACTTCTCTTTATAACATCGTGATATGTTTCGGGTTCCAAAACATATCCCCGTATTTCAATCAACAAATCATAACCAATTATGTCTGCAAAACCATACATCTACGACAGATTGTTTGGTCTCCATGCTCTATCTCTTAATATTTGATAATTGTCAAGCACATGTTGTTATTGCATATAATCATTTAAAGGCTCGAACAAAAAAACCCTAGGTTTGGTTTGGAGTCATGTAATGGTTGTACTTTCTCTTTATGATCTGAAATGGAACCATGCCCAAAATATTCTTCTACCGAAGCATCACCAGTTTTACTTTGTAGATCGAATCCATTATCAATTTTACATCTTTTCCAGATAGTACTAAATAAAGTCTTCACTGCATTTTTCAATAGAATGTCTTATTAATTGAAACCCATGTCCTTCTTATCAAATCCTTCTGATGTTCAAGTTCAAGGTACCGTAATCTATACATTTTTAATACTTCTGGATAGATGGGGAGCACACATTTCAGTGTTCTTGGCCTACGCTGGTCCTGCTTCATATGTGTGTATATAACATATTTTAACACTCTCAAATGTTCTAATTTAGGTTTCTCTTAAGTCCAAGAATCTTGAGAATCAAGAAACTTAAGAGACGTCTATGGAAACTTATTGATGATATATGCAGTCATTGTCACGACTCCTCCTTGGAATCTTCGACATATTCTAGTTGTATGAAGTATACTTTAAATCCGTTCCAGCAAGGTTTAATTCATTATCTCAACAAGCTCGTTATATTGGTAGTCCCACTTCTTATAGTTCACAAAGGCAGCAAACACTTCATCTTTGGTCTTAGAAAGTAGAACTTATAATTTTTTGGAATAATCATCAATCAACGACATAAAGTACCTTGCACCACCTATGGTAAGCTCTCGTGATGGACCCAAAAAGTCTAAATTAATATAATCAAGTACTTCATTGGATGTCTGGTTGCTGGGAAAAATTTCACCCTCTTCCTCTTACCTAAAACACAACTTTTAAAAAAAGGATCAGCTTCTAAACTGCAGTATCACCTAACAATCATGTTTACTTAGTTCAGTGTATCCATTCTTAGTTAAACGCCCAGTTAATGATGCCACAACTTGCTAAAATCTTGCACCATACTAGACACGGCCTCTACCATCACAATATCGTTAAGAATTAACAAATCATTAGTCATATAGTTTTATAACAACAAAGGAGCCTTGAAATACTCTAAATATGTTATACTCACCCTTATAGGTAAAACCTTTATCCTCTAACATCCCAATAGAAAGAAGGTTATATTTAACTTCAGCTACATACCTTACATTGTTAATCACTGTAAGATTCATCATTCTCAAGGATGATTCTTCCACCATCAAGCATTCACGCGTCTTCAAACCATTGTTTATTGGAAGTCATAGAAATAACTGACCTGAATCTAATACCATTTTATCTTCATACATACAATGATAGGAAATAAGTAAATCATTAACATACTCACAATCATCAGATAGCGTTGGAGTATCTCTAAAATTAGCATTTTGCTAGTTGTTTCACTATCCCTTCTAAAGGAAGTTCTGTTTGATATCTTATTTCTTCTTACATACCCAACATATCACTTTTGAACCCGGTGTAAACCCTTTGGACTTTTACCCAAAAACAATTCTCCTCTTACTTGAAACTCTATTTCCCGCACATCTCCTCACATTCAGCCTGCGCCGTTCAGAGTCACCGTTTAGAAGAGACTATTCTTTTGATGATCTTTAGATTTTAAGGCACATTGACTTGGGCGATCGTCAGGGATTCTTTATCGTAGAGCATAATGTTCATGAAGTGTTCATACTTCTTCAAAAAATAACTTAGGAGGGGATTGTTTGGTCTTCCTCTTCCATTTTAACACTAATTGCATTCAAATCGAGTACGATTATGTTGTAATCATGTATGTGGCTTCGAATCCTTGTGCTATTATCATATATACATCATGTAAATCTATTTATTCATATACAATATGTTTGCCGAAGACTTCTTCATATAAATCGCATCCACCGATTACATATTCCTAACATCGTAGGCTCTTTAGGTACCTTTGGTAGTACTTCATCTGCCAAGCTAAATATGAGGGTACTATGATCTGTAAGCAGTACTAAGACACCAACTTTTGGAGATTTATCAACGATAACAACCCCTAATCCCTTATGTACTAGGTAATCCTTAACTTTAGTTCTCTAGAGATTTAAATCATCATATCTGGGAAATGTTTATCGGCTAACCTTTATTGAAATCATATTTTATAGCTTTCGGTTTCCATGCAAGATTTACTTCTCCAGCTTAAATATAATCGACCAATCTAGTTCTTCTATTATTTTTCCATGCTCACCGTACCACTTGTTGGGAGAACAAATAGTGTTCATACCAAGTAAGAATCAATATATGATTAAACAAACCTATGTAAGAACGATGTAATTACCTTGTACAAGATAATAAAAAAACTAAAATAAAGTGTAATAAAACCAAACACTCAAGATAAACTTAACATGGTTCAAATTATGAAGCAATTGTATATCCACGAGGCAATATATCAGTAGGTTACAGAATGTCTCTCAAACACAAAAAGCTCAAACACATTTTGTTACAAAGTATGTCGTGATTCATAGAATCCTATCTTCAGTTATCTCTCACCTCATTTATCTCTAAAAACCTAGAGTTATTTTACTCTTTTAGAAAATATGCAACTCAAGTAATCACATCACATCGCATGTTGCATATAAATATATTTATTTATTAATATGTTTAGGGAAAAACTTTAATTTTTCATCAGATACTCCAGATTAAAGCTCTTTAATCAACGTCTCAAATAAATTCTAATTCATTAATATAGGATACCTCATAAATAGCAAATCCTAATTAATATAGAAGATATTCTTCATATACGAAACCCTAAGATAAATAAAATAGGAAAACGAATTAGCATACGAGACCTAGAAAACAAAATACTTCGCTTCGGTCCAGCTATGGTGCTACAGTCTAGCTCGCTTCAGATTAGAGTGTTGCTTTTGATCAGCTCGCTTCAGGCCAACCTACTTATGCTCAGTACATATTTCATTTGACACAATGGTCACCAGTCTTCAACAACTTATCTCAAAATTTAGAGTCAATAGGTGTTTTTGTAACTAAGTCATTGTTCAAGCTTCAAAGAATTTGAACAGTTCTTGCATATACATATCACGACAGACCCAACACCTACTTAGTCAGATGACAATACCCTTGTTGACGAGTTACTTTTAGCATACATCTAACAAGTGTCTTTTAACTTTATGGTATAGTTATTAATAAAATACAATGATTCATCTTGATTTTGTAAAAAATAAACATATATTTATCTAACTAATTTTTTATATTAAAAACTAAAATATAAATAAAGTAACTAAAAAAATATAACAGTAAATTTTATAATAAAGTTATATTAGAATTTTAAAAGGACATTTATTTTGAAACTAAATATATCTCATAGAAATTTTTTTTATATGAAAAATTAAATCAAATTATTTCTAACTAACTTTTGTTGATTTTGTTGTATGTAATCTATATTTCTTACTTGTTTGTTGTTATTCTTCGCTCGTTTTACTAACCGTCTTAGGAGTCTGATGCTTAATATATGTTGGTATTTTGGAGCCTCTCACTTTCATTTTTTTGCTTTATTTGTTTTTTGTGGTTTGTTCAAGTCTAGATCGGTTTTTAATCATAATACCACTTTTATTTTGACTTTTCACAATTACTATCCACATTTTCATATATTTCAAAGAAAGACTCATTTAACTCAACTATTTACCACTAAGACCCAATAATACCCTAAATATATTTAGTTAATTATATACATAAAATTATATTTTTTTACTTAAATTTTAGAAAGTAAACGAAGAAGATGATTGTTACGAAGAAGATGATAAACATTTTTTGCTAGATGCTAAACCAGACTAACTATGATAGATGATAGATGATGGATGCGAAACCGGACATATATAAATGCAAAAACATATAATAAGAAACCAATGTAAAATATATTTAAAACAAATTCAAAACATATGATGAATGGATCTAGTTTTGTTTGTCTTAAAAAATGAAAACCACTTAAATTTTCAGATTTTTTTCCGAGTTACGGTTTAAAAGATATAAACCTTTAAAATTTTAAATTAAAAAAATAAAAGAAAAAATATGTAGAAGTGTTTGATGATTTTATATATAAAGATATTTTATGTACAAAATTTGTAATTCTGTTGGGCATTTGTCCGTAATAGGTTTCAGGTTTATGGGTTGAGTCTTAACAATAACTCTCCCAAGAAAATCACGTATCTTGTTTTGTTCATCTTTAAAAAGAAACACTAATAATATTTTTAGATTTTTATTGGGCTTATAATTTGAACGATTTTACATTTTGGAAAAAAATTCTCACATTAATTTTACAACCATATTACTCATATTTTCGCAAACCAAATATAATAAAAAAATCAAATTTTTTTTCATGCTACTTTTATACATTTTAAGAAAACAAAATCACCTGTATTTTTTATTCTTTACCTATCATTTGAAAGGAAATAGAATTCAGAACAAACCTTTAGTAGATAATTTCTTTTATCGGAGGGAATCCGCCGCCGTTACTCAATGAATGGGTACGGGGTAAACCCTAAATTAGACGCAATAGCTTGCACGAGAAGATAAACCACACATGTTAACAAATTCAACCAAAAAATCATTGTAAAAGAATTCGAACATGTCTTACTTTATCCACTTGGGCTACCGATGATTATAGATAATTAAATATTAAAACTATGGATTATTTTTTATTTATTTTCAACCCGTTGACTATTATTAATAGATAGTTTTGATTTGGATAATTATTGTTATGTTATTTTTTTTTCAATGTATTTAAAAAATGGATAATTTATATATTTGTTTAAAAAGAAAAAAAAACATGGGTGGATGATTTATTATAATATAAGAGTCTTGATGAGCAAGAAACTATTATCAATTTAACTTATATATCTTGATAGCTACTTATTTCACGATATATGTACTATCTTAAGTCTATTCTTTTAGTTTGGAGTGCAAAAGTTTTACTTTAACTTTGGGTTTCTCCAAGAGTCACCATTTTTACATCATAGTAGTACTCATAAGGAAAAAAAGAAGATAATTTTCTTTGGAATTTTAAATTTAAGAACAAAATAGTAATTTTCATATTCTATATATGACATTGAATGATAAAGGCAGCAAGTTCAAAGATGTATTAGTTAGCTAAATTGGTAAACTTAATTTCTAGTACAATATTGACATGCTATGTTAGATTCAATGGTTCTATTATATGTACCAGTCATGGGCGCAACTTGACATTTGAAGCACTTTTGACTTGACCAAAGACTAACAATAACATGAAAGAGTGTTCTAGTTATTTTTATTCTTTTGATAGCCTCCGTAGAGAAAAAATTGTCAATGAGTGATTATGTTTCAACGACGCGAAATTGCCTTCGTTGCTACAAAATGGACCCCTCCCTATACCAATTATCGATTATGACTAATTTTAAAGGGTTTTCAAATACTATATTTTTGGTTTATTTTTTCTCTTTTTCAAAATTGGTTGTGATCTTCATTTTTCTTCAGTTCTGTGATAGCGGCGGCAGTCAGTTGACCAGATATAAAAGTCATATCTTGGGGTTGGAATTAAAAAATGAAAACTAATTTTTCTTTGTCTGAATAAAGCTAAAAATGGTACAAGAATTTAAAATAATAAATATAATTTAAATATTGATGATGACCGTTAAAGTTCTCTTACATTTTATGTGATAGAAAATATAGGATTAAAACGATTTTGGCTATTAAATTATTTTATTAAATTAATAATAAAAATAGAAAGTCTGAAATTATGTTTAAAATATCCAAAAATAAAAGAGAGTTTCAAAAAAATTATGTTTGATCATTGTGTTTGATCCGACGCTATTTTTTTCTGGTTATGATGATTGAAGATGTACCCCAACCACAACCTGGATATGAACCTCCAACAACTGATTCTGCCAACAATCCTCCCCATAATCAATATCATCTACCATTTGTTTCCAAAAGTAGAGGCCTAAATATTGTTCAATTGCTTTTGAATCAACGACCCAAATTTGTCAAAAGCTATCGTAGATTACCAACTCAAAAGGAGACTTAGAACTAGAGTGGAGTGCCTCAAATTCATGACTTAAGATTCAATCCAATTGTCGACCACTCTTCACCAATACATCAAGTATCATAGCCTTTACAAAATACTAACAATGTTAAATTTTATGAAGATGTAACAAGAATCATACCAAAAGATTTTTTTCATGACAATGTTCAGTTTAACGACAATGGAGACTATAAGACTATACAATTCTCGGAGAAAGATAAAGAAAATCTACTATCCATATCTAAATTCACTCTTATTACTAAATTATCTTTTGACACAGCTTAACTGAATATAACTTAAAAATTATAGAATTTTTTCATTCTCTATGTGCGTTAATATATTTCTCGGGACCCTATCCTTGTCTTATAGAGTTATACCAACTTGAAGACCTTAGGAAATTGTGAAAACAAATGTATGGACCTCTGACCAACATTCACTGAGGCTTTTAAAATGGTATACAACTTTCAACCCGATCATGAAATATCTCGTAAACCCACTTTGAGTTATTTTCCCAAACTTGCCAGAATACATGTACAACCAAGACACAATTCAAAATATAGATAAGTCCTTAGGAAATCGTTTATCTATCTGGGTTCTTTCTAAGAACAGATCAACGTTCAACTTATTTAAAACCTAAGTTGAGATGAATGTATCCAAAACTCTTATTCATAAGGCCTGGATTGGTTTTGGAGACAAGGAAGAATTCTTGTAAGAAATCATCTATGGAGACATGCCCTCATATGGTTTAGATTGTCAACATCTTGGCAATAAATCAAATGACTGTAAGAAATTATTGCCAATCAAAGTTGGACAGTCTTCAAGGAATAACTACTCATATCCTACTAATATAGCCAATCTCAAACATAACCCCTCTTCCCCAAAAGTCAAATCCATCATAATAAATTATAAGAAACAAAAGGATTTGGTAACAGACATCGAAAAACATTTTCTACAAGAACTGCTAAAATTGAGAAGGTTCAAGAGACTCTAATAATAAGCTCAAGAAAGGAAAGATCATCCTCTAAGAAACATATTCTCACTCCTTATTTACAATAATATAGAAAAAAACCTAAAGGTACCTACTTATGGAAGACATCACAGTACCCAACCAATTCTAGACTATATAACAGCTACCTCAGAGGAAATAAACAAAGAAATGGTTGAAGCTTTACAATGTATAGAATTAAGAACTACATTTACCACAATAAATGGTTTTGATAACCTGGAAATGGAATATGAATCACCCAAACTATCAACTACCGGAACCCTACATTTATCCCTAGCCCTTAGTAAAATAGTTGAAAACGGACATTAAGAAGGCTCTTAGTAATAATATTAATAAAATTAAGATTAACGCAATCAAATGTCTTCTTAACACCAAAGCATTAAACTTTAAAGGGCAGTTAGACCATATAATGCAACCCATAAATGAAAATCACATGTCTAAACTAGAAAATTCGAGGTGTGAGAAATAAAATAACAATAAGAGGAATCAAATAAATTATCAAGGTTGAAAATGTGGATTTCATTACTCTTTACAAGCCTATGATATCAGCGACAAGTTAGAAAACTTTACAATGATGGCGGGTTTTAAAGTTGGTTTCGCCAATGCAAGTAACACAATTTAGATAATATGGAAAGATGATTTTCTAGTGGATATTGATGAGGTCCGATTTCTTCGACATGTGTTTTGGAATAAAGGCTAACATTTGTTTTTTGTTTTTTATTTCCATTATTGTTTTTTATATATATTTATTTACTTATTTTTATATTTTTATATTAATAATTATTAATGGGAAAAGTTCTATTTTCGAACTTTGGTCTTGGCCCATAAATGTGGTTTGGCCCACTAGGCCCAATAGGCTAAAATTACCCTATAAATACTTTCTGAGAACGCATTTAATATGATGGAACTTTATCTCTCTAAATAAAAACTGAAGCAACTCAATTATCTCTTTAATCTCTACCTTACATATATTACATCTTCTCACATTCACTTCGAATCAGATTTATCACAATCAAATTGGCGACCATAGTGGGAGCAGAGGTGCCCAGATAGCCAAATCGAAAACCTAACATAGAAAATTAACCTTCAAAACCCTTCGAAGGATGGATTATGAAATTCATATAGACCCCCCCCCCCCCGAGAGAATGAGAGAGTCAGGATCAAAGAAAAGCATGTCCATGTGTCACATGTGAATGACAAAAATGAAGAAAGACTTCTTATGCGAGAGGAACGAGACCAGTTACAATGATAAATTGAGGCTTTGAAAGCCCAAAGATAAGCTGAGAGGGATCTTACGGGGGAAATTCCATCAGAGCACCAAAAGTTTGACGGGCCAGATGAAAATCCTCAACACAGTCTGATGAGGTACCAAGGGGATAAATCTCCTAAAAGCCATCAAGCCTCTAAAAAATAACATCAAACCAAAGATTACTCTAACTCTTCGGAGTCCAGTAACGGTTCTACTTCAGAGTCTGAAATTTCTTCATCTTCGTTGAGCAATGACCATTATTATAAGAAAAAGAAAGAAATCTACCCCGAAAAGCATCGGTCTAAAAAACATTCGAATAGACACCACAAGTCAAGTAAGTAAGATTCTTCAGGTAAGAAGAAGTACAGAAATGGTAAAGATAAGAAGAAAAAATTTAAGAGAAATATGAAAGGATCAGTTGACCATAAGATACACCACATGTTAAGTGATTAATTTTCTATTCAATCTGAACTAGGTACATTCGCCACTTCTAATGAAGACCATATGTCTAGTCGAGGGAAATATTGTAGGTAATCTCCTTTGACCACCAAAATCTTGTCCATAAATTTACCATGCGGTTTGATATTTCAAAAATGAAGATATATGATGAGAGCAAAGATCCAGATAACCATCTTGATCAATTCAAGAATCTTATGATGATTTTTGATGATGATATAAGCTATTATGTAGACTTTTTTCTCAGAACTTCAAAGATAGTGCCTTGAAGTGGTATAACAGAATACTTCAAGGGTCAATAAAAAACTTTGACATATTTTGGATGGCTTTCCAAAGAAAATTTATGGGAAGCAAAAAGCTTAGAGGAAATTGAGATACCATAATCCAAAGTTGGCAACACCCCACTGAAAAATTGAAATAATATACCAAATGTTTATTAGATACCAAAGATGGCTTCGCAGATTGTTTCAGACAAGTAGCTATAGATTCGTTTAGACAAGGGCTGTTAGCTGGCAAGTTGGATGATACAATAACTTGTAAGAAGGCAATAAATTGGGATGGTTTGTTAAGCCATGTGGATAAATAGATCGCAATAGAAGAAACCAAGAGATTGAGACAACCTCATCAGCCCAGACTTGTTCCTTCTATTTCTCTTCAACTAGCTAGTGAATCACAAGCTATTGTTAGAAATCGTCTAAAGGACTCCAGATAGGGTTCTCATCGACCCAGTTCAAACCAGTCTACTCAAGGGAAACCGTCTAGGCCCAGAAAAATTATAAAAATTATATGCAATTTCGAAGGCCTCCACCCATCCAAACTCCAAGGGAAAATCTAAATACTCAATTTTACAAGTACCATAATGATGTAGGGAATGATACTAAAGATTGTATTGCTTTGAAGCAAGAAATACAATATTTGATTGAGAATGGGAAGCTTACTAGTTTTGTTAAAGCACGAGTGGGTAATAAGTCGTTATCAAGTGTAAGTGGGTGCATGCAGCGTTAACTTCTGTTCAAATGCTAGCAATAGAAGTTCCCAAACAATAAAATCTAATGATAATTAGTGAACAGTTTGATATAAATTCAAAGTATTTGGATCCCGATCCGTATCATGGTCGAGTGCATATGATATATGAAAAATGAGGAAGGGTTTCCAAAATAGGTTAATTCTTTGAGTCATTGACCATTTTTGGAGGAAATACTGTGACAATTCCTTCAAGTTATTCTCCATATAGGCATGTAGTTAGCTTGACCATGCAGTTAGAGGGGGAAATTTATACTCATTTATATCATAATTCAGCTCCTTTTATTGTATTCGATGAGGATGACTTATGAAATATTGTTGGGCCACATGAGGATGCTATGGTGATTGAATGTGCTATTGAGGGAACAAAAATCTAAAGAATTCTGATTGATACTCGTAGCTTAGCTAATATTTTATTTTTTCTACTTAAAAGTTAACGAATAACCCATATGGTATTCTCTGATCGAATAGAACTATAGTGGGATTTACATGAAAGTTTGTTGATGTCATTGAATAATTTGAAGGATAAATTATCCTTGTTAAAATACCATTAAAAATGGTTGTGAGAGTTTTGTTTGTGGTGGTGGATCATCTCACTCCATATAATGCCATTTTTCACAGATGTTGTTATCAATGATGCATGTTGTTGCTTCAATGGTTCCTCAATGCTTGAAATACATTATTGGAGGCTAGGTAGATGTTGTTTGGAGCAGTAAAAAAGTTGTTAGGAAGTGCTACATTAATTTTATTGCTCCCAAAGTGTGACAGATAAAAAGGAATTATCCTCTTTGGATTTGAAAAAGATAGATGATCCGCAAAAGACTCCTAGTGCAGTTATTCCAATTGAGAACGTTGAAGTACACAATTTTCCAAATAGAAGAACTGTTAGGTATGAAGCCAAGCTACCATCCGAAATAAAATAAATATTTTTTTCATTTTTGTCCAAAACTTTGCATGTATTCGCCTAGTGTAATGAAGATGTAACGTGTGTGTCATCCAGTATTATTTGTCACAATTTGTTTGTACGATCCGATGCGGACCCTGTAATACAGAGACAACGAGTGTTTTCTGCAGAAAAATCTGAAGTTATTGTCAAAGAGGTTGACAAACTAACAAAAGTAGGGTATATTGGGGAATCTCAAAAACCGTTGTGGACTCATAATCCAGGTTTTGTAAAAAATAAAAATGAAAAATGGTGGATGTGTATTGATTTCACATATCTAAACAGGGCCTTCCCAAATAATTCATGCATTGTCCCTCAGATATATTAGTTGATGATTTCTACGTCTTGCAATAAGTTGTTATCTTTTTTGGATGCATTTGATAGGTACAATTAGATACACATGGATCCAAAGGACCATGATCATACGATATTCATCATTGATAGGGGGTTGCATTTCTATAAGATAATTCCATTCGGTTTAAAGAATATTGGGGCTACTTACCAATATTTAGTGAATAAAGCATTTTCCAATCAGATTGGAAAAATGTCAAGGTTTATATTGATGATATGATGGTAAAACGTTTGTGGGAAAATGATCAATTTCTTGATCTTAAATAAATTTACTCAAACTTAGAAGTAGTCAATTTAAAGATAAATCCGGAGAAGTGTACTTTTGGGGTACGATCCGGAAACGTTTTAAGGTATGTTATAAGTGATAAATAGATTCAAGTCTACCCAACACAGTTCAATGTATTTCTTACAATGCACCTTTCTAAATCCATAAAATAAGTTCACGTACTGACTAGAAGACTGACAACATTAAATAGGTTTATATCCATATCCTATGACAGATGTGCGCAATTTTTCCAAGTACTGAGAAATGCCAATGACTTTAATTGGTCTCTAAATTGTGATGAGGAATTCCTTAAAATCAAGAAGCATATATCTTCACCCAAAACTCTATCTAAACCGGTGATGAGAGAAAGGCTCTATACTTGGCGGTATCCGACTATGCAGTTAGTGCGGTGCTAGTTCGAGAAGTTTATAATTACCCTCGCCTGTTTATTATGTTAGCAAGAGTTTGTTGGATACTAAAAAGAGGTATAAAAATTTGGAAAATTTAGCATTAGCTCTGGTAATAATAGCAATAAAATGAGACCTTATCTCGAGGCACATTCCATTACTGTTCAAACTTCATTTCCACTCAAAAGTATGCTTCAAAAACCGGATTGATCGGGTCGGATGACCAAGTGTTCTATGGAATTTGGGGGATTATGAAATTGATTTCGATCCTCGAAGTGCAATCAAAGCGCAACCAGTCGCAAATTTCTTGGTTGAATTTCATTCAGAACGATCATATGTGGAATCTTCAATTGATAGGCATACGAAAAAATGGGTAGTTTGAACAGATGGAGGATCTATTACGATGGTCTGTGGGGTATTTACTCTCCCTTTTAGAGACTCAATGTACTAAGCAATACATTTTGGTTTCAAATAATCAAACAATACAATTAAGTATGGGGCAAAAATAGTTGGGCTAATACTTACCCAAATATGTGCTGTCAAAAGCGTCCAATTGTTGAGTGATTCACAATTGATCATACATCAAGCTCAACGTCAAACTGAAACAAGAAAAAACTATTAGTTAAATATCTACAAGTTCTGAAAGAAACATCTACTTTCTCCAAATATGTGAAGTATGATCATGTGTCGAGGACAAACAATTCAATGGCTTCTTCTCTAGCTACTTTTTTATATAAAAATTCGTATGCATGGATTTTAATACACGAGTGCCCTTCAATAAAAACAACCCTAGAAGTGGGATCGAGCATGGAGTAAATTTTCTAAGAATCCATAATAACAAGACAGGACTGGAGGCATGAAATCAAAGAGTTTATTACTAAAGGAAGTGTTCCCTTAGACAGAGTATAGGTAAGAAATTCAAGTTTAGAGCACATGGGGTTATAATCCTAAAAGATATTCTCTACAAGAAATATTTTAGCAGGCCTCTTTTGCGATACCTCAGATATGAGGAGTCTCATGTAATTGTTTTTTCTGAATTACATGATGGGGAGGGCTCTATCCATTGTGGCTATAAATGATTTTTATTATCAGGCTATTACTGGTCTTCCATCATGGTAGATGCTAAAGAATTAGTTAAACGATGTGATCCATGTCAAAGGTTTGGAAATATAAGATATGTGCCACCAGTCCCTATAGATAAAATTTCTAAAGCGACACAATTTGATAGATGGGGGCTTGATCCAGTGGGACCCTTACCAATGACATCTGAGTAATGTTGAACTATTATATTGGTTTTAGATTATTTCTCTAAGTGATTAAAAGTTGTTCCTCTCTCTCGAACTACCTCTAAGGCAGCGATGAATTTTATCCTCTCAAATATATGTTGCAGATTTGGAATCCATATAATTATTACGACATATAATGGTCCTCATTTTGATGATATGGATATGAAGATTTTTTGTACTTCCATAGGAATTTAACATTTTGTTTCTTCACCCTTTCACCCTCAAGCAAATAGAAAATAAAAGTTGTTAATAGAATAATTCTTATGTGGCCTTATCGAACTACTCCCCAAACTTCCACTCAAGAGTCTTTGTTTTCTTTAGTTTATGGGATGGATGCAGTAACGCCAATAGAATCGACTATCCCTTCTTTCCAAACTTAAAATTATTATGAATAGGGTAATGACGCAGCAATAAGAGCTCACTTGAGAACAGTGCACTATCAAGGCTTGATGAGAAGCAGGTATGCATCTAAAATTGGAAGAAGAGAGTTCAAAGTAGGGGACAGAGGTTTGAGGAAAATATTTTTACACACTAAAGATAAAAAAATTGTAAAATTAGTGCCAAATTGGGAAGGACCATATACTGTGAGTGGAAGGATCAAGCATGGAACGTATCGACTGGTTGATCAAGAACGCAGTTCTTTTGAGGCATCCATGAAACATTGAACATTTAAAGCTTTATCTCGAGTGAGTATGTAAAATATTTACTTTATTTTTGTTTAATGTAAATATATGAGGGCATACTCTTTCCTATCGTGGTGGCTTGGGGAGGTTTTAATGAGGTGTCTGGATCATTATTAATCTACCACTTTTGCATTTAAAAAATCTCTTGCAATATATATGTGTATTAAAATTTGTATTCCTTCGAATGATTTTCCCCTCAATGGCTTGTGTATTAAATTTGTCTTCCTTCGAATGGCTTGTATATTAAATTTGTGTGCCTTCGAATAAATTATCTTCAAATGACTTGTATTTTAAATTTATTTGCATTCAAATGGATTACCTTTGAATGACTCTTGTATTAAATTTGTGTGCCTTCGAATGGATTACCTTCAAATGGTTTGTGTATTAAATTTGTGTGCCTTGGAATGAATTACCTTCAAATGGATTGTGTATTAAATTTATCTACCTTCGAATGAATTACCTTCGAATGTCTTGTGTATTAAATTTGTGTGCCTTCGAATGGATTACCTTCGAATGTTTTGTGTATTAAATTTGTGTGCCTTCAAATGGATTACCTTTGAATGGTTAAATTGGATTACTTTCGAATAAGTTGGATTGAGGTATAGAAATAAGGCCTTCTCTAAACGTCGGGCTCGGTCTCTAAACTAGGAGACCGATTTACTATTTGGGCTCGATCTCGGAATCTGGCGAGCGCGAGATCGAGACCTGAAGAGAGAGGAAAGTTGGTGAAAGAAAAATGGTTTCAGTCACACAGGAGAGGTGAGAGAAAAGGAAGCCACGAGAGAAAGGTAAAATAGGAGAGAGGAAGGTTTGTGATAAATTCAATAGGTGTATAGCTTTAGTTTCAAACCTAAATTTAGGTAATTAAATTTCAATTTGTAATATATATTTATTCTAAAATTTAATTTATAATATAATTTAAACTTATTCTACGAAAAAACTTAAGCTATAATAAAAAATTAATTTTGAAAACTAAATTATAACATAAATATAAGTTTAATAATAACATAATAAACTTAAGTTATAATGTAAAATTTTATTTATAATAAATATTTAAATTATAATAAATATTTAAATTTATAAATTAAATTAAATTTTATAAATAGTCTCTACGAATTCATTTATAATAAAAACTTAATTCATATATTGCGGAAATCAAATACATAGAGGTATTAATTTTTTCGAAAATAAATTTTCGAAAAAATAGCAACTGAAACTTGAAAACACACATGCAAAATAAATAAAAATACAAGAAAACACAAATAACAAAGAAACAATTACGATAAATTACATAGAGAAATTATTGAAACCAGAACTTCCACTTGGTCCATCATTTCCATAATCTGTTCCGTCGGTAAATGAAGGTCGATATGTAGCGCGCTCGTTGCGTTCACGTCTGGTTTTCTTTTTTTTGGTCCAAAAGCTTTTCGAGTCCGGAGTCATATTGGTGGTATCAACATTCATGATGCTACAATCATAAGTATCTTTCATATATCCTATCTTAGTCCGTGTAAGATCATTCGCCTCTTTCAAGAGTGCGTTAGCTTCAGCTTGCATTGCTAGAATCTTACCCAAGCCTTTAGTCCTTTCCGCAGATGCATCGCTATCACTTATCTTATGTTTATTTTTGTTCCGACGAGCATAATTTCTACCAATGGGCCTATTAATATTAGTAGCGGGTGGATCGGTATCAACTCCGAGATCAGGTTGTGATTCCGTAAAATGTTCATCAAAATCCGTATTAATAGGACGAGGCTGGTTGGTTTGAGAAGTATGAGAATTTGATGTTGTCGATTGAAACATCACAGAATCCTTTAAAATTTCCCAACAATGATGGAATTGAAATTGTTTTCCATTTGCAAGATTTGAATATAAGTGTAGTTTGAGAATTTCCTAAATCAAAAAATAATAAATAAATTAGTTAATATTAATATATACATGAACATTAACAATTGTTAAATGTTTAAATCATATGTAATAAAAATACTTACTTGATCCGCTATGTTAGTTCCACTAACCGGTGCTCTTTCAACTTTCTTGATCGCTTGGTTCCAATTGTTAACCGAAGTAAAAATATGTTTTTTCCAACGATTGGTAAGACCTTCTTCAGTTCGTTGTACATGGTTGATGTTGTTATCAACATCTCCTAAATATTCATACATTGAATCTTTGATTTGTTTTCCAAAAACGACTTTCGGTTTGTTACACTCCTACATATGGATCTTTAAAAAATTTCCTATAGGCTTTGCATAGAGCTATGTCTTCGTTCGAAGTCCATTTTTTTAATTAAATCATTAATCCCCATACCAAGCACATTATGCACCTCTTGCCTCACATCGTGCGGGAGGTCACAAACCCGAATATTCGGAATCCAGAAAAGATATTGTAACCTGATAGATACATAAGTAAACATTTAAACGCAAACTAAAAAACACCAGAAAAATATAACACAACATTAAACGTGAATGTAAAACAAATACAATAACTTAAAACACAAAAAGCATAAAACAGATACAACAACATAAAATGATCAAAGGAACATAAAAACAACATTAAGCATGGACATAAAACAACATAAAGTTTAATTAAAGTCATATCATTCGTCAATGGTAGAAAAAAACACCTCGCGGGAAGAAACAAATGGAGTGAAAGTTTCCCGCCTCAAAACGTTTTACGCGGGAACAAAAACACCCTTTCTCGGTAATTATTTTAGAATTGAACCACCGACTTCGATTTTATAAATACTAGAATCTGACTATGAAACTAAACATTTAAGTTATAACAATGGGTGATTCATGCTGGAACGTGCACGAAGATGTAAACCTCCTAAGCGCATTTAACTTCGCTAGAGGTACGATGCAAGAGGAGATTCCTGGTTTCATCGATGAGGTTTTGTGTAGAATGTTCTTCAAACACGGTAGGGACGCATCGTGTCCAGGATGTTTAATGCCCCGACCACGCGGACGTGAAGAAGTGGTCGATAGGTTAGCTTATCTTAAAACAGTGACTATACAGATTGAGTCACTTCCTTACGATGTCCGAAGAAAAGTCCGGAATGTATTCAACATGGAATTCTAAAGTACAATTACGCAGGAGATGGTATCACATGCGATGCAGCAAATGGAGCACGAAATAGCCGACGCAATAGCCAACGTCGTTGATACTAACTCAACTCCCGAAGGAAGTAGTGAGGAAGATAAATATCCATTCGAGAAACGCTTTGAGCATGGATTAAACTATCCGTCTCCATAAAACTAAGTGTGCTATGCTAACTCAGGGTTAGCTTATCTATCATTTTTTTTTAAGTTTTTTGCTTATGTATTTCTAATTATGCAATGCTTTTGATTAAAGTGTAATGTTTTAATGCAATCGACATATTAAGAAGTTTAAGTGTTATTGTTTTTAAGATAAACATCCAAAGTTTACATTCATTACAATCGTCTAGTCATCAAGCAAAGGTGGATAAATTGAAACAACAACCCAAACAACTACTCAAACAACGAGTAAAAACATCAAACAAACATAAATCAACTCCCGCAAAAAAATACCAACCAATATAAGACACATGCCATAGAAGGTAAGAATAATGACAAAAGCCTAAAACGATTCCCGCCGATAAAATTACTCCCGCCTAAAAGGACTCCCGCCAACAAAATAAACTCCCGCCTAAAAGGACTCCCGATAATCTATTCTTGGTGTTCTCCCTCTTCTCCCCATCTCGTTAGACGCTACGTAAATCAAAAAACGTAACGACTTTCGTGTGGTTTTCACATCTCACATTCTCGGTCTTTTCAAGATAATTATTGTATATTATAGTTAATGCAATCAGTGAAATGTCACCTCGTAGTAATTTCAAAGCGTTAAAATTTTAGAATTTATGAATAAGACGACATTTGCTTAACATCATTGAATTAAAAAAATATTAATATTAATTATTAATTAACAATATAGGTTAAATTGTTTATTATAGAATTAATAAATGTAGGATGATAATGTAAATATTGAGAGAGTGAGATAGAATGAGAAATAAAGCGAGTCAAATGAATAGTTAAAAGATACATATTATTTTATTGTAAATAAAAATTAAACACATAAATTTATAACATAAATTTAAAATAAATAATTTTGTTAAATATTAATATCAATTAACAATATAGGTTAAATTATTTATTATAGAATTAGTAAATGTAGGATGATAATGTAAATATTGAGAGAGTGAGATAGAGAGAGAAATAAAGAGAGTGAGATGAATAGTTAAAAGATAGTGCAATTGTTTGAATTGAATTTTTTATATTAAAAGTCTCCGGAATAGTAAAATAACGGTTAGAAGTTGTGTGGCAGATCTGTAAATAAATAGAGGTCTCCGAGGCTGGACCAGGTCTCCGGGGAGACCTACGGTTAGAGATGGCCTAAGAAGCTGTAAAGAAAAAATGTAGAACCGTTGAATTAATAACAATTACAAAGTACCTTGGGTGACCAAAAGACTTAACAAAATCCGGATTAAACATTACAAAAATGATTTGGTCATGCCTAGGACTTAGGAAAGAACATCCAAAAAATATCACAAAATTCTATGTATACAGTAAGGGCTTGCACTAAACAACATGATATAAACCTATTGTCTTTTGGCCTCTTTCCCATTGATATTTTCTTTTTCTTTTTCTTCTTTTGAACTCCCACTTCAAGAGTCCTTTGCATCAATCTCATCAAAACCATCATTTGGAAAATCTATAAATATACCTAACTGATCAGCTATGGGCATATCATTGGGCTACAAATATGTTTGGAACCAACTCCCACAAAGACCCAATGACTAATATAGGGAATGCCTTGTGAAATTCCAAAACCATCTCGGATTTGACTAAGGAATCTCGTTTTTCTATAGAATCTAAGATCCCATCGGCATATGCATCTAATGCATCATCATTTTCTTGTGTGGCTTGAGCCTTAAAAAAGCCATCTCACCCCTGTATTTTTCAACAAGGGCCTCATAATATTTTTTTTCTTCGATAAGCGTTCTATAGTTAACCTATCAGTAGTCAGTTGAGTTTTCAGTAAGGTGATTTTTCCAGAGCTGAATGACTGTACCATTTCATAAGAAACATTTTCCTGAGCAAGTTACTCTTTGATTGACTTGAATTCATCAACTAGACGATCAACCCGTGATTTTTTATCTTTAATAGAGGCCTTAAGATTCTTATTCTACTCTTGAAGAGAAATAATGGTCTCTCTATGGGACCTCACCTCTCTTTCTAGCTCAAGATCGGGCCTCACAAAACTCAGTATTGCGTACCCAATGTGTCGGTCTCCTTTGATAATTTGAAGGGCTCAACATGAAACACCACATTTGTGGCATTACTTGTAGATTCCGAAAAATCCTTCTCAAAACCCTCAAAATGGAACCCCCACCCCCCAATGTGATCTATCAGATTGGTATCTCCAAACATCATCCTCTCGAGCATTGGGAGTAATCAAGAAGGGGTGTCAGACACTAGAATTACATATTACAGGTGGATCAACAAGTGGAATGGTAGGAGGGATAATCTTCGAATGGAGGACAATCTTCGAATGGATAGTAGTTTTCTTTCTTTTTTTGTATCTTTTGTCACTACCATGTTTTATTATCTTGTGTGTATACTTCTTATTTAACACAAGAAGCTTCACGGATGCGTCACCCTATTCGATAACGGCTAGCAAACATTCATCAATTTCATATGGGTGCTCCGCGGTTTCAGCTTCGACAACACCTTTTGTTGTTCCTTGCTTATTTTTCTTATCTTTATTATTCCGATGACTGGGCTTTGGTTTTGGTTAGAAGAAATACCTTACCATGTGCAGTTTCAACTCTCTTGAAGATAGCCGATGTACGAGGAGGAGTATTCATTTGCTCCCATTTTTACTCTCGTTTGAATTTAGTCTTCTAAAGATGACTCAAAACCAAATTAGTGGGAGTAAAACAATGGTGAAAGTTGTTAGACCACTTATCCTCGAGCCACTAGTTTATTTTCTTGAAAGTAACCTTTGAATTTTCCAGATGATACATATAAGGCTTCGATATAGCTATAAAAAGAAAGATATTAGAGACAAGGTATAAAAATACATATGTAAGAAAGAGTAAAAGTTTGAAGGGATACATGTATTCTTCCAAAACCTAGTAAGTCAGCCCAAATTACCTTGTTCTTGGCATTCTCCCATCAACCATTGATGAAGATAAATTGCATCTTCCATATTTTATCAGACTCCAGTAAGTGATCTACCAATTTGAATTATTTCCCCATGTTGAAGAAAATGAATATAAGAAGTGCAAGACAGTCCCACAATAGCATCAAATTGCTCTATTAACATAAAAAAAATGATAACCCAAATTCTATTATACATGCCATCAAGGTAAACAAAGCGTTCAGACTATCCTGACTTGGGATACACTCCTACAAAGCTTAAGTAGTTCACAATATCAATGTGTAAGGGAAACCGAAAGCCACAATTTAACACATTCAGGTAGATAACTAACTACATCGAATCGTAGCTTATCGGAGTCTCTCCCAGTGTAGGAAGTTTGAATCCCCATTTTGCATGAGTAACCTCTAATTCGTTCTCATTAAAATAAACGTAAGATATTTTTCAAGAGATAAAAGGTACTTGACGCTGACCTATGAGAAGTTTGGCCTTACGCGTCCGACCAAGGATGAAGTGAGCGCTTCAAATTCTGTCTCAGGGCCTTGAATTTACCTTTACCACTTTGACTTCCTTTACTCTTCGAAGTTCTCTTCCTAACTGACTTCCGATTCTCAACATTCTCCCCAGTTTTACCAGATGTTTACAAGGGAGAGTCTTCACAAATATCCTTCATGGTGTCTACATCACCTTCAGACTAGATCATGAAGTTTCAATATGTTGAGAAGTTGTGTTCTTCTCTTTGTTTGGTTGTTGGTGGGATATCATGATTAGATCATAGGGCTCAACTAGTTGGGGTACAATGTTCCCCTCTCTTCTCGGATTCTATAAAGAGGGATCGTTAGAAAGTTGTTTTTGTTAGGCTGAGCCTAGCTCCTCGGAAGGATTTGCACCACTTTTGTATTGTCTCGTCAGTCTTTAAGGTGAATTATCTTCAGGATCACAACCCATTGTTTTAAAATTTGAAGGACACCTGCGGCTAGTGGATCTTTGAGATTGTGATGGTCTCGATGAACGACTTTAAGAAGTAAATGACTGAGCAGTCGAAGACGGTTCCTTTGGGATGTTACGTCTGTTGTATGGAAATAAATACTCTGCAATAAATTATTTGGTTAACTATAACGGTTCTCTTAGAGGCAGGTATAACCCAGCAATAACTCTAGCTCTCTTATTCTCTTTGTCTAGTTTAGACAGATTCAACCAATCGTTCTCGGTTGCAAACACCAGAATGTCATCAGAGATAGAATTTACGATAATGAAGATGATGGAGGAGAAGAAAATATGACCAACAATTAGCTTGATATTGATCATGAAGTCTAATTTATCTATCTAGTAATTGAAGTTTCTCTCTCTAAAATTCTCTAAACTGAAAAAATGAAAGGGGAACTTATTAAAAAAATTGTAGAAGATCGTTGGATTCTTTTCTAGGGAAGTGGAAACGCTACCAACAACTATAATTCATAGAAAAATGGAAATGTTTTCGACTGTTGGTTTTTCTCACATATGGCAAAGCAATATCACGGGTCTAATCAAATAATGACATATGCCATGAGGTATGATTGGATAAAAACCACAAATTTGAACAACAGCCATATCCAAATTGCGCCATCGAATATAAGTCGAATATGTTTATTTACCAAACTTGAAGAACTCTGAAGATTCATATTAGAAAATATAGAATAAAATCACTTCGGAAAATTCCTTAGTTAACCCTCCTAAAATATCTTTGAGAGGATTAAGGGGGCTATGTGATGAGGTCAGAAATCTTTAACGGGCTAACACCCTTTTTTTTTTAATTTATTATTGTTTTTTATAAACATTTATTTATTTACATAATTATATATTAATAATTATTAATGGGCCAAATTGGATTTTTAAACTTTGGGCTTGGCCCGTAAATGTGGTTCGGCCCATTAGACTAAAGTTAGCATATAAATACTTTCTCATAACGGATTTAATAGGATGAAATTTTTTCTCTCTAAATAAGAATGGAAGTAGCTCAGTTATCTCTCTACTCTCGACCTTACATTTATTATACCTTCTCACATTACTAAAATACCATTCGAAGCTTTAACAGGATGAAACTTTATCTATCTAAATAAGAACTCAAGCAGCTCAATTATCTACTCGACCTTACATTTATTATACCTTCTCACAATACTAAAATACCATTTAAATCATATTTATCACTATCAGATATTATAGCTAATTATGACCAATTCATACATCTAAAAATAAGGCATTTTACTCACAACAAGGAGTTCTTGATCACTGTTGTTAACGCTAAATGCATTAGAGATCAAATATTAATCTTTTGAGATATAAGAGAAGTATCTCATAGTTGCAAAGAGTGGATATCCATGGGTGACTTTAATACCATCACTAATTCTCAAGAACAACTATCATGTTCTACTATTTTCCATAGAATTTTAAATTACTTTAACAACACTATCCTAGACTACCAACTAGGAAATGCAAGTTATTCTAGTTTTAAATTCAGTTGTACTAACAATAGAAAATGAAAGAGATTGGATAGGTCTCTATACAATGCAGCTTGGAGGGACTACTTTGAAAACACACTGGCTCATATAATTCGATGTTGTGGATATTTATTTCAATTAATCATGTTAAAACCATATTTTCTTTTAAGTTCTTAAACATGTGGACCATGCTTCCTGATTTTTTAAAATATTTAATCAACATTTGTAAAAGTATTCCCCCCCTCCCTCGTTCAAGTTTTATGGAAAAATTTAAAAGATTGAAACATAAACTAAAAAATTGGAACTAAAAGATATTTGGAAATGTCTTTCATGAATTTGCATAATCTATAGAGGACAATAAGTACTTAAATATACGTTTTGAGGAATCCAAAAGTACTAAAGATAAAATCAACCTTTCTAAACCTTAAGAAACTCAGCTTCATCTCCTACAAATGAAGAATCATTTTGGGAGCAGAAAAGTTGTACCAATTGGTTTAAGAATATAGACCAAAATTCATCAAGTTTTTATAATTATGTAAAGAAAAGAAGAAAAAATAATAAAATTCATGGTGTTTGGGATATAGACCCATGGATTGAAGAGCAATATATCTTAGGAAAATATGCTTAAGAGCATTTCAAGGCCATATTATCATCCCAACCTAATACTAAGGAACATGAGGATCTCCAAAGCACACTATCTAAACTTATTACTGATTTAGACAACCAAAATCTTATGCTTCCTCCAACTGAAGATGAAAGTTATAACTCAGTCAACATTAAGCCCCAACAGTGTTGTTGGTGTTGATGGTTTCAATGCAAAATTATATTAATCTTGATGGTCTATCATATCTAAGGACATATGTACATCAATATTAAATTGTCTCAATGGCCACACTGCCCTTTAAGATATATGTGTCATTGTTATATACATAATTCCTAAAGTAAACTCTTTTAAAACTTAGAATGACTTATGATCTATCAGTCTTTGCATTGTGTTCAATAGGATAACATCTAAGATTATTTTTGAGAGATTAGATATTGTTCTTCCAAAGATCATTTCGGAGAAATAATGTGGTTTTTTCAAAGGCACAAACATACATGGGAATATTATGTTAACTCAAGAATTAACACATTATAATGTTCAAAATTGATATGGACAAAGATTTTGACACACTATCTTTTAGTTTTATTCTCCATATAATGAAAGCCATTTGGCTTTCATAAAAGTTTCGTAGAGTTCATTAAGAAGGGCATTAACTTAGTATATTTCCCAATAATCATAAATGGTGAACTACAAGGTTATTTCAAATCTATCAAAGATGATAAGCAAGGGGACCCTGTATCATATAACCTATTTATTATAGCAGAATAATACCTTATTAGAGGTAGTAAAAAGCCATTTGATGAAAACAGAGACATGAGATATAAGATTAGAAGCTCAATGAACATACCTTGTTTTGAATTTGCTGATGATTTCATCATTTTTGCAAATAGTTCCTCAACTAACATCAAAAGCCTCAGTATTTTCCTGTAAAATTACTAAGATATATCAGGAAAATTAATTAACAAAGACAAAAATTTCTTTATCAAATCTTCAAGAATGCTTCAAAACATAATCAAATCAATCAAATCTCAAACAGGTTTCAAGTATAATAATATGGCTCTCAAATATCTTAGAATTACTATACACACAAGTAAAAGGTCATGTTACTTTCATGAGTTGGTAACTAAAATTAGGAATGAAAATCCAAGAATAAGACAGTAAACTTCTATTTTTATGGAAGATTAACCCTCATTTAACCATTATTTATGGTTATCCCATCTTACCATTTTCAAAGTTGTCTTGTGCCTAAAACTGTTATTTTTAGAATAGAAAGGCTGCTCAACAAATTTCTATAAGAATCAACTGAACATAATCAAGCAATAACTTGGTCAAGATGGTCTAATCTATGTAAACCTTAAAAAGAAGGTGGATTAAACATAAGTATTCTGTAAAACTTATTTTCATATAAAGTTTGGTTCAAATTGAGGGAGAAAAAATCTTTATGATCAAAATTAATGCATTCAATATATTGCTCATCACATCATCCTCTTTAAGTTTAAGACGCAACTAAAGGCTCAAAAATTTGGAAAATAATATTAATCATCAGGGATAGTGTTGAATGTTATATCTTCGAGAATGTGGGTAAGGGTGATATTGACTTATGGTTAGAGAAATGGAGATTTCCATCCATTTAACATCGTAACAGATGATACCAACAACAACTGGTACCTTAAGGACACAATTTATAACTATTGGCATGAAGGCGCCTGGAACTTGAACAAACTGAAAGACGTTGTTCTTCCCTTTAATATTGAGAGAACAAAAAAACTCACTATACATGAATATAAAGAATACTAAATCAAATGGTATTTATCAATCAATAGTGAATTCAATAAAAAAAGAAAGTTGAAACAAAATTAGAGATAAATATCTGATTTTCAATTTTTTTTTAAAATATATGGAAAAATATTACTCCAAAGAAGTGTCCATTCATTATTTGGAGGCTGCTGAATGGTTGGATCTTTGTTGATACTTATAATACAAAAAAGAATTTCAGTCTTGATTCTAAGTGTAAGTTTTTTATGGCACTGAATCAATCAATCATTTGTTTGTTCATTGCTCCACAACCTAGGAAGTTTGGAAGTACTTTGGAGGCTTGTTTGACATCCTAATAGACAGTCATATTAATTTACATCATCTTATTAGATGTTAGTTCTAGTCCACTAGAAAATCCAGTCATATCAGAACCATTATACCTTCTATAATTTCGCGGGTTATATGGTCCTCTAGAAAAAAATACATATACTAAAAGCAAAACATCTCTGTCAAAACTATTGTGGATCACATCATTTTCATTATCTCTAGGAATGACTATGCTAACCTCCTAAAAAAGCTTACCTTCAGGGTGGCATTAAGGTATCCTATGAACTTGGATGTTTCACCATTTAAACAAAACAAGTATGGTTATTTCTCTCAAATGGAAACCCTCAACAAACAATAAACTCAAACTAAATACAAATGGCTCATGTTACCTAACTGACGAATCTAGTAGTGCTGGTCTTATTAGAAAATAAGCGTGATATGTTTGTTGCTTTAGGATGGAAAACAATATGCTATTGTAGAAGAATGTGGAGCCCTTTTTAATGACCTTCTTTTATGCAAGGAAAAAGGTCTTTACGACTTAAACATCAAAACTGATTATATCATCCAGTTTGAAATGTTATCAAAAAGGAAAACTTTATGGTATTTGGCTCGTATCACTGATTATTGTAGAAAACTTATAGTTCCTAATATGAATCTAGTACACACTTTTAAGGAGAAAAATCAAGTTGTTGGTTTGATAGCCAAATGGATATTAAAGTGCAAAATAAAATAAGACTTTAGCCAAGAGCAGGCTTCTGCTCAACTAAGGGCCATTAAATTACTTGAAAGTCTTGATGTTTGATACTTAACGCTTGAGGACTGATAGACTTTTTCTATCTTCTGAGTCATATAATCTTAGAGCTCGTACAAAGAGATTGTGGATACACTAGTCTGTTCCTACCCTCTTTTACAATACTCAATGTAGCTTCATTTGGTCTTATTAATTTTAGAATTAAAGTTTACAAGTTTTGATTTCTTCATCAAGGTAAAAACTATTCTAATTTTCTGAAAATTTTACCAGCAATTGAATCAACTCATTAAGTTTGAGAGTATACAATATTAACTATCAATGACTTAACTCGTTGTTTCTAACATTCTTACTAAGCAAGTATCCATACCGACTATATCTGTCCTCGTAGACTTTTGATTTTTCTGGAACTAATTATCATCTTATTAAATTCTACCCAAAAGAATATCATGGAAAATCTCTCGGGAAGACTTTGATACCAATAAAACTGAATCCTACAAAAACCGAAGAACTTGATTAAAAAAGACTTGATGTCACTCCAACATCTAAAGAGATTTGATGGCTTAACAACCTAAAATCTCTTTTATCTCTTTCTTAAATGAAACAACATCAACAACAAATCTCTAATAAGAACAATTAATTCTGCTCACAAACCAAAATGATAAAAGATAGCTTTTGGATAAGAAATCGAATAATTACATGAAAATATATCTAAAAATGATATTTTCCTACACATTTTAAACCCAAATCTTCAAGACATCTCTTCCCAAAGCTAAAAATAAAGATAAAAAGATAAATTATGTTATACGTGGCGCATTTTTAAATTAGAAACCAAAATAAAATTCGTTGGCGCCTCCTTAGGATTTAGAAAACCTTAGCAAGCCACCAAAAATTTGTCTT
Source organism: Limnanthes douglasii subsp. nivea (assembly GCA_036936605.1). Taxonomy (NCBI): domain Eukaryota; kingdom Viridiplantae; phylum Streptophyta; class Magnoliopsida; order Brassicales; family Limnanthaceae; genus Limnanthes; species Limnanthes douglasii. The sequence continues at coordinate 101,387,625 of JAUPFV010000005.1, read as the reverse complement.
TGTTAGCATATATAATTGTTTATATATTATGTTTGTATCATACATCGTTATTCTCTTATTTTACTATTGGTTTCTCTATTTATACATATAGAGACCTTTCTGCCTATTGTATATATCTTTTAAAATTATAATAAAAACATAGCCTAATTTTTTTGTTTTTAAATTTCCGTGTCTTCACATATGTCGGCGGAGAATTGTTTTAGCTGTCCGCGGGAAGGACAAAAAGAGAGAGAATTTTTTTAGTTTTTGGATTTGTTATGTGCAACCACAATCAACAAATCTGATCGAGAGGTAAACATTATTCGTTTTTTGTTGAATTTCAAGACGCGTGTTCAGGACATCTAATCCTTCAATATGATTGGTTGAATTATGATTTGATGCTACGATTTGAGAGAAATCGCTCATGGAATAGTGCAGATTTTGGTAAAACCGTAGATTTAATTTTGATTTTGAATTTGAATTTATATTTGGTATTTGAATTTAGTATTGGATTTGGATTTGCTATCTGAATTCGGCATTTAAATTTCATTTGCATTTCGTTTGACGTATAGATTTTGGTGATTTGAGATTTACAATTTAGGATTTGAATTGGAATTTGGAATTGGAAATTGGAAAGCGGAAATTTCAAAGTGAAGATTTGACATCAGATATTTTAGATTGAGATTGGAGATATGGTCGAAGAAACGTGAAGAAGAGGATGCGTAAAGAAGATGCGAAGAAGTAATTGTTTGAAAGATACGAAGAAGATGATATTTGAAGGTCGTTTGAATATAGTTTGAAGATTGATGATAACTTGCGGATTTTTTCACAAAGACTTACATAGGTTTTTTTTACAAACTCTTGATGTTTCTCACTGAGCCATCCTAAGCTTGAGAGGGGATACCAGCATATATAGTATTCTTATATTATGTTTATAGCTCATATCGTAATTCTCTTATTTTACTATTTGAGTCTATATACAAAGAGAGAGATTTCTACCTATTGTACATACCTTTCAAAATTATAATATAAGAACAAGAAGAAGAAGAAAACCACAGCGGAACCATCTCAGCAAGTCACCGAAGGGGTCAGTTCAGAAAACCAAAGAGGAATCAACGTTGCTTTGCTAAAGGCAGTTGAAGTTACAGTCAAAGACGCTGGTGGATCGGATGATCTGCCTCAAATCACAAGGAAGAATAAGAGACGTAAGTCAAGCAGTGATAATAAAGCTGCAAAGAAAAATAAAGTTACACTAGGATCAGAGATAATTCTGCGTCCTTCTGAACTCCCTTCTCATATTCTTGCTGATCCTACTTTGCAAGAAGAAATTACACCTAACCTTCTTTCTCAAACACTCATTCATTCCGGACAGGAAAATGTGGAAGGAGATGTCAATCCAGATGCATTTCAGAATATTAATATGTATTTTAGTGATCTAGACAATGATGATTTTGTGGGGCTTTATCCTCATGCCAATTCAGCCAACGTTGTAACCCATAACGGTGAGGCGTGCGTGATATTAAGCAAACAAGACACTCTGAGTCATGCCCTCTTAGATTATATCCGTACAGTAGTTGACCTGGAAAGGCAAGTGATGGAATAAACAACTACCATAACCTCCCTGACTATAGAAAACCAGGGCTTGACGAATAGTCTCTCTACCGCTCAGCAAAGCATGGAATCCTTAAAGAAGGAAAAAGAAGATTTAGCTGTCGAACTGCGCAAGTCACAAGATTCTCAGAAAGATCTCCAGACCAAGTATTCCATACTGGAAACTTCTTCCTCTAACGAGATCAAAATTTTGAAGGAGCAACTAGATGCTAGAGATAGTACTGTCAAGACTTTATCCCAAGACAAAGTCATCTTGAAGAATCTTCTTTAGAAGAAGACAGAGTATAATACATCTTTAGTAAACAAGCAAGCCGAATAGATAGTTGCAGGAATAGAGAAGTATGCTTCTCGAGTGGTAGAGTCTGACATGGTCTTGCTATTTCACGAGACTTTTCTGAAGAGGACCCTTGGTCCTTTGTGGAAATTCTTGGAATACAAAGACTTTCCTTTCCATACAATAGAGGATGGTGACAAGCATGGGTACGCAAGTGGAGAAGACTCCAAAGATAATGAAGGAACTAGTGAGAGTTTGAGTGTTGAACTCAAAAATCCTAAGAAAGTTAAAAGTGATGAAGAAGCTGAAAGGAAAAAACCCTAAGGTTTTGTTGTTATTTTGTGTGTAAAACTAATGTCCTTGGACGACCAAGTCATTTGTTGCATTTTCTTTGAATTTCTATCTCATGAACCATAGTCCTTGAATGGTCAAGGAATTTGTGAACTGTAGATCGGGTCTATTTCGATCAAGTTTTAATATCATATATTTCTTTGTGTGAATCTCGTTTATATCTTTGTAGCCGATGTTTAAATAGCCTTCAATATTTCTGATTAGTTAAATAAGTGTTTAATAATCATTAAATGATTGCAATCACAAATGTTTAATGAATATGCTCAAGTGTTTAACAAATCCGATCAAGTCAAAGATATTGGAGAGCCATGGTGTTTAATCGGTATTTAATATTCGAACCTCATACTAAGGTTTGGTCAAAAAGAATTTTGCACCCAGACTTTTGAAGAAGGCATAAGATATTATTAAAAAACCCGGATACCTCACTAAAACCTCCCCGCGCCACCAGGGTAGGAAAGAGTATGCCCCCCTAATATTTATATTGACGTATAAAAAAGTAAATATTTACAATAGAGTTTTATTCTAAGTATAACATGAGATGTTCAACATTCCATGGGTGCTTTAGTGTCCTACCCTCTTTGTCTTGAAGTCTGTATGTCCCTGGTTTGACTTTTTCAGATACCACATAAGGACCTTCCTAGTTTGGAGCCAGCTTGCCGAACTACTTCTCCTTAGTGTGCAAAAAGACTTTTCTTAAGACTTTATCTCCTAATTGAAAATATGTTCTTTTAAATTTGGAGGCAAATCTACTCTTCAATATACCTTGATAGTGTGTTGTTCTTAAATGCGCTTTAACTCTTCTCTCTTCAATCAAATCCAACTGATTCCTAACTGTCATACCATTTACTTGTTTGGAATAGTTCTAGATTCTGAAAGATGGTAAAGTAGATTCTATAGGTGTGATTGCATCCATCCCATAAACGGGGGCAAAAGTAGATTATTGCGTTGCAATCCGAGGAGTATCGGTAAGACCACAGTACTTCTTGCAGATAATTTGATAATTTTCCTGCAGCTCCCTCCAGATTTTTCTTCAGCCCAGACAAGATTATTTGATTAGTAACTTCAACTTGCCTATTGGCTTGAGGGTGGAATAGTGTTCCATGTCTTTATTATCAAATTGTGGCCCATTATTTGTGGTGATCTTCCGGGGAACCCCAAATGTACAACATATGTTGGATAAAATGAATTTTATAATTTCCTTAGAAGTGGTTCCAACTACGGGAGTTTCATCTATCCTCTTAGAGAAATAATCATAGCAACTATGACAATTCGACATCCACCGGATTCCATGGGAAGAGGCCCAATCAGATCCAACCCCGGTCTATCAAAAGGTATTGGTTCAGATATGGACTCCATAGTAACTGTTGGCACCTGGATTTCATTTTCATATCTCTGCAAAGGATCACACTTCTTTACCATAGCCTTGGCATCTTCCATTATCGTTGGCCAATAGTACCCTGCTAATAAGAATCTTTAGGTTAGGGCTTTGTAGCCACAGTGTGCCGAACCTTCCCTGTCATGTAGTTCGGATAACACATTCTGGAATTCTTCAAATACTAAGCAACGCAAGAGGGGCCTACTAAAAGATTTCTTGTAAATAATTTCTCTTAATACCAGGAAACACGAGCCTTATATTTAATTTTCTTATCCATGGCATTATCCGGAGGAAAAATTCCATCGGAAATAAACTGAAAATATCATACCTCCAGTTTTTGGGTTGAATGACAAATATGCTCATAATGTTTTTATTCTCTTTACCTTTTATTTGTCCTGCTTGTATTGATGGACACTCTAACATCATAATCCAAGGGTAAAATTCAGAATAAGATATGGTTTCTAAAGATTCTGCCACGGTATTCTCCAATCTAAGGATGTGTTCATAGTGGATACTCTTGAAGTTTGCAGCAACTTCTCTCAACATAAGCAAATATTTTACCAATTGTTCTTTCTTTGCACCAGATTGCCCCTGAGTATGGTGAATAGCTAGTTGGGAGTCACTCATTAATCGGACTCTTTTGGCAGGGCTAGCTTGAGACCAGCTATAGTTGCTTTGTATTCAGATTCATTGTTAGAGGCTCTGAAACCAAAACATATAGCCTGGTACATAGTATCACCATAGGGAGAAGTTAAACAAATTCTAGCCCCACACCCCATAGTACTAGATCCGCCATTGGTTTGGACTACCCATTCTTTCTTGGACTGGTTTTCTTGCATTTGTCCGGGGACCTATCAGCATGGAATTCTACCAAGAAGTTGGCCACTGATTCAGATTTAATTGTCGTTCACGGCGCAAAATCAATATCATAATCAGCCAGCTCAACTGACCACTTGGTCATTCTGCTTGATACGTCAACTTTCTGGAGAACATACTTCAAGGGAAAAGATGTTCGAACGATAATTGAATGAGCTTGGAAGTATGGTCTCATTTTTCTTTCCGCAATTACCAAAGCCAAGGCCAAATTTTCTAACTTCAAATATCTTCTTTCAGCATCCAACAAATTTTTGCTAATATAATAAACCAAACGAGGGTAATTATCCATTTCTCTTACTAGCACAACACTTAGTGCGTATTTTGATACAACTAAATATATGTAGAGCTTTTCCCCCTAAACAAGTTTAAAGAGAGTCTTGGGTAAAGACAAATGCGCCTTGATTTCAAGAAAGGCTTGATCACACTGTGAAGACCAATTAAAATCTTTGGTATTCCTTAATACTTGGAAAAATTGAGCACATTTGTCTCATGATCTTGAAATAAACATGTTTAACGTAGCCAATTTTCCGGTTAATCTTTGAACTTCCTTGGTTCTCCGAGGAGGATCCATAGCTAATAGAGCATTAAGCTGATCTGGATCAGGTTGAATTTCTTTTTCACTTATTACATAACCCAAAAAACTTTCTAGACCGGACCCCAAAAACACAATTTTCAGGGTTTAGCTTTAAATTCACAACCTCTAAGTTGGAAAAAATTTCTTGGAGATCGGATATGTGCGTATTTTCTTCAAGGATTTTTACCATCATGTCATCTATATAAACTTTCATATTTCTACCAATCTGGCTAGCAAAAGCTTTATTTACTAACCTTTGATAGGTGGCCCCAATATATTTCAATCCGAACAACATCACTTTATAACAGTGAAGAACTCTATCTGTAATAAAAATGGTGTGATCTTGATCATTCGGATCTACTTGTATTTGGTTGTACCCCGAAAATACATCCATAAAGGACAATAACTTGTTCCCTGAGGTGGAGTCCACCAACTGATCTATCCGAGGAACATGATAAAGATCTTTAGGACATGCTCTATTAAGATCAGTGAAGTCAATACACATGTGCCACTTTCCATTCTTTTTCTTGACCAAGGCAGGATAAGCAGTCCATAATGGCTACTGAGATTCTTTGATATGGCCTATTTTGGTCAAGCGATCAACTTCTTGAACAATTAAATTTGCTTTTTCTTTAGAGAATGGCCGTTTTCTTTGTTACAACTGGTCCAACATCAGGTCGTACAAACAACTTATGAAAAATTACATCAGCAGGCACTCCGGTAACATCATCATTGCACCATGCAAATACATCTAGATTATTCATTAAAAAGATAATAGTATGTATTTCAGACCTGGCGCCATCTTGGTACCAATTTTAATACTTTTTCCCTCAGTTAGGGAATGAATTTCAACTTGCTCTATAGGTATTATGACACTGGGAGCCTCCCTAGGATCATCAATTTCATTCTCATCGATGGAAGGCTCCAATAGCTGCTAATCTTTTTTAATCTTGACTGCATGCACAGACTTAGAGGCCAGAGTTATTGCATAGCATTCCCTAGCTACCTTCTGACTGCTCCGGATAATACCTACTTGTCCCTGGACAACATATTTTAAACATTGATGGATATTAGAGGCCATATCATGCATTCTGGAGAGCCAATACCTTCCAAATATCGCATTATAAGATGTTGGGCAATCGACCACCACAAACAATAACCTTACCATTTTCTTAAAAGGTCATTTTCCCAACAAAACTTCTTCTTGGAATTCTTCAATCACATTTGTCGAACTCCCCATGAAGCCCATAATGGTTCTGTTCGAACGTTGTATAACCGAAGGGTTTCTCATCTGCTTGTAGGAGATTAAAAACAAGATGTTTTATGAATTACATGTGTCAATCAGGATTCAAAGTATATCATTCCCTCCTATAGATGCCCATATCACTACGACGTCTTCATGAGGTCCTGCAATGTATCTTAGGTCATCCTCATCGACACTATAAAAGGAGCTGGAGTTTTGTACAGGTGTGTGGACATCCTTCCATCCAACTAGGTGGTCAAATTATTGACATGCGTCTTCCTTGAAGAACTAGAAGGTGCAGTCACAATATCCCTCCAAAAAATGGTTAAAGATTTAAAATACTTAATCAAACGAGAGACAGTAGTAGTCTTGTCTGTTATTACCCCCACCCGATTCCGACTTGGATGCGGATCAAGGTACTCATAGTCTACATCAAATCTTTCAGTAATTACCATAGTGTATTCATGTCAAGATGTTCCAGGATTGCTTGAAGAAGTAGTTTGGGGAGTTTTGGCATTGGATTGTGAATTATCCGGTCTGCTCCCCTCTTGTTTTTTAACATAACCCCAACTTACCCCTTTCAATGAGGTTATGGACCTCTTGCTTCAAAGCTATGCAATCATGGGTATCATGCCTAATATCATTATGGTACTTACAGAAACGGGTACTATGGTTTTCTCTAGGAGACTGCAACGCTGCTGGTTTTCTAAAATGTACTTCATTATTAGTTTTGTCATATATTGTAGCCACGCTTTCCCCCAATTCAGCAAACCACTCAGGTTGAACCCAAGGTCCCTTTTTATTTCTAACATGTTGGTTTTGGTTCTGGTTGGACTGGTTCTGCCTTGATCGGTTAGATCTCTGTCCAATCTCCTTTAATCTGTAACCGGATTGATTAGTAGCTTGAGGTGTTGATGTTGTAGTGGTGGACCTAATCTGGCGAGGCATTCTGCGCTTTTTTGTTTCCTCAACATTAATTTTTTTTCCAACCTGATTCAACAACCCCCCCCCCCCAGGTCATAGCCTTCTTCCGAGTCACTGAATCAGCTAAGTTTCCCGGATTCAAATCCTGTTTGAGGGAAGCAAATGCAACTTGTTTAAAGCAGTCTGTCAACCATTCTTTATATTCACAAACCGGTTGTATTCTTTTAGAGACTCATTTGGATACTAAGCGCAATGGATGATGGCATACCCATTACCCTTAAGCTCTTTTCTTCCAACGAACTACCTCCGGAAGGCAACCCAAAATATGTCCAAAACAAATTATAGATCCCTGAGGGAGACTATTATACCACTTGAGGACACTTCCCGTGAAGGTTTGTGAGAAGGCCCTACACAACAGTCGGTTGTCGTCGTCAAAGTTCATAATAAATTTTTAAAACTGCTCAAGATAGTTGTCCGGATCTTTGCTCCCATCATATCTTTCCATCTTCGAGTTGTCAAACCGTTTAGGAAGATGTCCGAAGAGTATTTTTGTAGATGAAGGTGATTGCCTCCAGTTTTTGTTACAGCTAAACACAATATCCTCATTTGGAGTAGCAAAAAATACCTGGTTGGGACTGGAAAGCAAAATGATCAATCAGCAAACGGTCAATGTGTTGATCGGTTAAACCCTTTATCTTCCCATGATGTTTCTTGAGCCTGTCATGCCTATCCATTTTCCTTGAATGTTTTTTTAATAAGTCTTATCTTCTTTTTTTACCGTCCTTTATCAGTGTTGTAGGAGACTAACTCTTCAAGCTCTGCATCATTAGGTGAGCTGCTGGAGGATTATGAAATGAAGCTCTCCACATATTTAGATTGATGCGTTTTCTTGGAGCTGAGACGAGTCTTTAGGGATTGTTCGTTCTCTCCAGGATTGTCAGTATGGTGAAGCACCGACGCACCAGATTTTTTTTTACCCCTTTGTCTGCTTGGTTTAGCGCTCTCAATGCCTTTATCTCAGCCCTAAACTGATCGCGCTCCTCAACAGTGTACTCATTGTTTTCTTTTCCTACTTCCACCTTAGGAGGTGAAACATTCGGTGCATTCGGATACATCCGAACTACTGTGGTCGCCAATTTGGTGTGGGTTATTTCTGATCAAGAGTAATTTTGTAAAGTGTTTTGGAAATTTAATGTTTAAGGTGAAATGTATAAAGATAATTAAGGTATGTGCTAGCCGTAAATTCTGATTACCCTTATTAATGAAAGTAGTTGGAGTATTTATACTTAATTAATGAGTCATGAACCTTTCACGTCGGATTATAGGCTTAGGTCAAATTTAAGAACTCATGTCAAATTTAAGAACTCATTATCCCAAAAAATGAAAAGATTCGCACCTAGCGGAGTCATGTTCTACTAATTAATTATTTTCGGTTGGACATGGTGCTTGTTTTGTCCGAACTGCCATTCGGATTAGTACAAAGGGTATTGTCAAAATTATCCAATGTTAACGATACAAATATTAAAATTATGAGATATATGTTCCGGAAACAAATTAGAACCACAGAATTATAGGCACCATGATCGATTAATATTACAAGGCCTAAGATACTAAAAACCCAACTACAAAAGATTTTAAGTTTCTAGGATTGGAGAGGCCTCCAACAAGAGAGAGCATATATAACTCTGCCTTTCCAACCTTGTAAGATCCAATTGCCATCTATATCAATCAGAAAATCTTTATGATAACTATTCCTCACCATTGTCTTTATCTTCTTTAGTATTCCTTCATCCAATTGCATCTGCTCCAACCCAGCTCTCTTGTCCCTTGCCTATAATAAGGAATAGAACATATACAATAAGGATATTAGTCAATTTCTCCATTAGGTTGTAGTTTAAAATATCTTAGTCTAAACTTATATATCAATAACTAGTCAAACTGATTACCACCATGGAATCTAGCTAAAATAATATTACCTGCCATTGTTTATACGTCTCCGGCCTATCTATTCTCTCTATCCCCTCGCACGCGATTACATTCATTGCCTCGCGACCATAAACTTCCTTCTCAAACAACAACCGATTCGGATCTTCCCTTGTCATGGTGGCCTCAAACATATCAAATAAAGCCGAATAATGAGAAACCGCCTCCCTAAACCTCGAAGCAAAAAAAGTAGCATTGTAATTGGCATTCACAACTGCGTGAACGAAAAGATCCGGTTTTATCGACTCAATCAATTTCAAAACCAAATCCCGAGGTGAATTCGTCGAAACGATATTGTCCGGAATATGTCTCAACCGATACAAACTATTTACAACTGTAAATTCATCTCGGTCGATTTTCAAATCCTCGAGTTTGATCGTTTCCCATTTTGCGGCAATGAAATTGTATTCAAATGGAATATTGAACCGTTCACAGTAACGTTTTAGTCTTCTACCCGTTTCTTCGACCCGTTCCATTGGACGGAAACCCGGTTGAGGCAGCTCGATACCTGTTATCCGAAGTGCAGGCGGCCCATTTGTCAGTTCGGACAAACTTTGTATAAAAGACGGCCACTGGAATCCGTATAAGATACCAAAATCGACAATATGTATTCTGTTGGCGTTTTTGGCAGCTTTTAATATATTATGGTTTCCGAAATAATTAGACACTTGTTTAAAAGGACAAGACGTCACGTAAACCCGATACGCATTTAAAATGTCTGAAACCGGAGTTCTGTTACTTTCCAGTTGAGTGTACGCCGGTGTTCTTGTTCCGATCAGTCGGGCTTCGAGTGCATTAGATAAATAAAAAGCCATTCTTTGTGTTCCATCGCCGAATTGTGAAGAAGATCTTCTGATCTGATCGACTAAATCACAAGCTGACTTTAGATCGAAACTTTCAATAGCCTGTGCACATTGGGCTAGCAATGTCCACAGATCAACAATTTCGGCTTTGTTTCCGTTTCGTTTTGACACTGATAACGGTTTCGGACAATTCTGGCTACCGGCGCCGGTGGCGGGGAAATTGTCGTCGCCGGGAATAGAAAGGAGAATATTGTCGAACGTATCGGACTGTTCCAATTCCGGTAGAGAAAAAGCGCACAGTTTGTTACTTCTCATCCATGATTCAAATTCACCATCTTTCTCTGCTAAAGAATTTCTATCTCTTCTCGAATTTTCTTGATGAGAACTTTCTGGGCTGCCAAACAGATCAGAGTTATCAAAAGAAAGGTGTAGATGAGGATTTGAGTCGAAATCAAGATCTGGGTTTTGATTGTAGATTGGTGAAGATGGAGAATTTTGAGTAAGGATATCAAAGAAAGTTTTTTCAGCTGCTTCAAGATCTAAACAATCTTGTAGCATATCAGTTTGTCCTTGTAGGTCTTCTTCCATTAACATATAGTTTATGTAGTTAAGAACAGCTTGAGGGTAATCATCGTTATTCTCAAAAACTGAGTCTGGTCTTGTGACTTTTAAAGAAGGTTGATCCATTCTCGAATTTTGAAATTATCTACTAGAATTAAAAGAAATTGTAAAACGTATAGTTTAAAGAAAAACGATTTTGAAACTTAAAATAGCAGAGAAATTGAAAGATTGAAACTTTTTGTATGGTGAGTAAAGCATATGGGAGAGAAAATATGAGTACGAAGTTGTTTATTACGTGACTGTTTTTGTTTTTGTTGGTAAGAAGCTAATGGGGGGCTTTATAAGAAGGAGTCGGCAACTAACAAGTTTAGTCTTTTTTTCAAAGATGGTGTCGCAATATTATTAACTTCGTATTTGTGATGAGGCATCATATTCATATTCATATGCGGTTTAGAGTCTGCCTCTGCGGCTCTGTCACCTTTACCTCTACTGTCCAGGTTTTCAAAAGACATGTGGAGCCTAAACCGACTTCCATTCACGTGGCCGCTTCATCAACTTCTTTACCTACCTTTTATTGCCACTAAATCCAAAAATAACCTCTAAACTTTGGTCGTGATTTGTTTATTTCAGAGTCCAAAGAATCAGTTCCCAGATTTACCTTTAATACTTTAAATATTCCACGTCCATGTAGATCGCCATTGCCGGTATCATTGCATTATGTTTGCATCCGATTGCATTATAAGGTTTTTTACGAAGCATTTTTTTGGAATGAATTTTTTTTATAAAAATAAGCTAAACAATCCGAGGAAAAAATTTCATTTGATAGGATTGGATTATGTTGGAGACAAAACCAGTAACGGTGGTCGAATTAAAAAAAAAAAATTCAGACCAAATAGTTAAATTTGATGAATAAACAGTATGTTTAGTGGCTCCGCTATGTGCCTAGTACATTTGCTTATAGATTTGAGGACTCGCAATATTGATTCAAACATATGACCCGATCTGAATAGCTCATTGATAAATAAATAGAACTATAAATAGCTCGGCAAACAGCATTAAAGGGGTTTGACATTTTTCTATCTCTAATAAATACAATCATCTATATTCTCTATTTAAAATTTATTACTACACAAACTAAACAACTTCCAAAACTACCCTCCGATCGGTTTTTACGACCACCATCGTCTATTTAATAATACTATTTGCTCGCTTTTAGTTTCCACTTTAATAAACTAAGCCAATGAATTTTTTTAAAGAGTAAAGAAGAGTATTATCATGATTGAGTGCAAACTAAGTGTTTCCATTATTCTAAATGATGTTTTATATATTGAGTACCATCATACTTGTCCATCCGATATGGGTGCAAATGTATATATAGTTAACTTTGGGCTTTAAATGTTTCTTGGAACTCATTTGTTATTCTTTTATTTCTTTTTTAATTCACTTCATTACCGAGATGTTTGTTATTTTCATGGTCTTTATTTTGTCCTTGTTTAATTTTTTTTGAACATTTATCTCGTTTTAATTTTCATTTATCTTTGTGTCATATTTTCTAGTTAATAATTTCAAAGTTTTTTTAGTAATTTCTCCACTTTAGTTTTTCTTTCCTCATCTATTGATTTGCAACAACTAAATTTATATTGCTCTTGTTTCAACTCATTAATTTGCAATATTAAAGCATTAACAACAAACAAATTCTCACATTCGCGTGTAGAAAAACTCTACCTAGATGACCCTGAACCAAACATAAATGGTTGAATTAGTGAATTATTCACTACATTAACAAGTCTAGTCTGTACCTCCTCAACTCCATGATTGACTTGGAAAACATTCAAAGATTTATACATCACAATTTCATTCATAAAAATATGATATATTACGTTAGGATTACATTGTATTCCTTCGCTTCAACGCAACGATAGACGACACTTGAATTACTTTGAACCACATTATTTTCAGCAACCGGAGACACAACGACACTAACACATGAAACGATCATTGTGGAAATTTGAGCCAATAAGTTTTGATATTAATTCCTCTCAATTTATGAACGAGTCAACACCTTTAGTTAAAATGATTCTTTGCAGAATAATTTCTCATAATCGTGTGCCAAAAATGATGAGGAAAAATTATTAACAAAACACTTCTAATAGAAGTAAACTAAACAAGTCAAGAAAATAAGGAGTACTCTCATTGCATTATATTTACTTTCAAGATTAAAAAATTAGAACCCTTTACAATAAGGTCAATACCTTTATTTATACTACAATTCTAGACTTAGTCTTAATTTTACAGATGAATGACATGTGTCTTTATGGCTACATTACATTCATCCATCAAAGAATTTGTTACAAACATTATAAGATTACACTTTAACCGTCTAGGATATTTTAGTAATATTAAATAAAAAATTAAAAGGTTTTTAAGTGTTCATTTTAATACGTAGGCTTTTATATTTGCTTCATCTGCCTACCTTATTCCATTTAACTTGATCATCATATTTGGGTCATATGTACCTTGTTAAACATATTCCTGCCTACTTTGATAAATTTGAACTTCACACTTAGGTCGTCATGTTACTTACTTGCTTAAATGAACATGAACCTTGCACTAGGTTCGCCATATACCTTTACCACTTTTGTTCTACCTCTTTCATTTTTCTACATCTACGTCGTATTTAAATTTACTTGTTATTTTGATGATCATTTATTTATTATTTGTTTATGTTATTTTCTTTATCTACTTAATATTCTTTAATGTATGATCTGGATTCCTTTATCTACTTTGGATCGTCACTATTAACACAAACCTTTTTATTAAGCATGACCCTGTATTGTCCAAGGACCTTCACCTCTTAAATAAAGACATAAAAACCACTTGAGAATATAACATTTTGAGGGATCCTCGTACTCCTTAAGTATAATTTTATGTTTAAAGAAACTGAGAAAATTCACGTGTTATTAATCTTTTTAAGTAAAAATAATAATTCATATGTTTTAAAATTTTGATTTAATTAAAATTTAAAGTTATTTATCTTCCAACTTCGTTTTTTATGAACACGGATTCTCAACATTAGTCTCTAACTTCATTCACGGTTCTCATTTTACATGTATTATACGTATAAAGATCTTAGAATTTTTCTAACTTCCTTGCGATACTTTACTTCTCAATAATATATTCTCTATGTAATTCTCTTTTGCGATCCTATCTTATATTTTTTATTTGCTCATATACCCTTGGTCTTCTTTTTCTTCCTTTTAAAAAGTAAATCTACAGTTTCACACTTATTACTTGTTACTTATTTTTATTTTTTATGATAGGGGTAAAAGTCAGGATTCTTTAGAAACCCTTTATAATTCCTAAATATTATCTCATAGCATTAACCAATAAGATTATCAAAACGATATTCGAAGTGTATCGTTTGGTACTTTAAGATCTAGTAGTGTCAGTTTGTATCATCATAATATTGGCTCTATTAAAAGAATATTCATAAAAACCAAAACAACATCGTGTAATAAAATGAGATACTATCTTCATACCTTAGTAAAAACGTTAGCACTACAAAAATAAACCACTAGCCGTTGTTTCCCTTGAAATTTTGAAAACAAATATAGTCTCACTATCCAACCATCCATAATACCATGTCCGTCAACAACTAATCAGATGATGTAGATGAGAAGGTTTTATTGTTTTCTCCTCCTTACCTCATCACATCGTATATCTTGACGAACTTGAAGAGGAATAACAAGAATTAAATTATGACTGGGGCATCCCTGAGTCAATCTATATTAAACTTCTAAAGAACATAGGATTTCTCATCATATGAGAGATGGTAAAGTATGTTTTTTCCATCACTCTTTTGATTGGGGGCTAAGGTTCTACTTCACCCATTAATAACTGATTTTTTTCAAGTACACTAATATGTTTCCCTCTCAACTACCACCAAAGGTTGGAAGAATCTAATTACTATATTATTAGCTTTCAATAGTTTTAAAATATCAATATCCACTAAGCGTATCATACTTTGTTTCAAAATTTAAAAGTAAAAAATCAATCATTTTTATTCTTATGCTCTTGGTCAATTCGAATGCGTCTTTAAATTTTAAGACTCAAACCATGACTAGAAGATGAGCTTATTTTGTAGGTACTAATTTGGAATCATAACAAACTAACATTTATTTTGTTTTTAAATGTAGTTGTTGCTCGTCTAACAAAAATATTTTCCTCCATCGAATGTGAAAATATTTGCTTTAAAATGTTATATTCATAATAATTAATTTTGTTGTATCTGATATTTGATTGCGGTATTTGATCGCTAAGGGATTTGATGATGTCTACTAAATGAAAAAATATCATCGAGAAAATTGAAGTTGAGGCTACCGAGGAAGATATTAGCAAAGTTTGTCTCACGTTGATGGGTAGTGGTTAATTAGTTGGGTTAGATCTACAATCTCCTCATAAGAAGTAATAAAAAATATGTTGCAACACTAATGAACGTCTTACCCGGTGAAAAAACACAAAAAATCTACCATGGGAAAAAATAAGAATACTCCCAAATCTTCCCAAAAAATGCCCATACTACCTAATTTTCTAAAAACCCGTCTACAAGAAGAGTCATCAACAAGTCAAAAAATAACTCTCCTACTATACAAATTTTTAAAAATAACTTTATATCTATATCTGGTACTACACGATTGTCTAGAGAGATAATCAAGTCGTAATTAGTCTTAGGTCTACATCTGTTTCTTGGTCGCCAACTTGCATTATGTCCAACTATTCCCATTGAAAGTTTTGTATCTCCAACTGACATTCTTTAATGTCAAACTTAAATTTTCTTAAAAGTATTCTATTCTTTTACTTTAATTATTATTGTTATTATTATTATATATTTATATAACATTGATTCAATATATTAATTTTAGAGCTAATAGAAACCTACTTTCTTTGCTGATAAATTTATGTCATCTTCTGACATTCAAACTTTGAACTCTCGAGTTAACTCCCTTTGGAGATAGCTTGTTTGCCATAGAAGATCAAATGAAAAATCAAGAGGTTGAATATGATAACTTGAAGGCCTCATAATATAGTTTGATTAAAAAGAATAACAAGCTTAAGAAAATGAAAACAAAGATAGAGACCTTTAACTCTAAAATTTTAGGCTTCGAGAAACGTTAGATAAAGATGACAAGATTAAAGATTAAGTGATTCATCATGCTCATGATAAATTCAAGCAAATAGCCAATGTCGCATGTAATAAATATCACAAAAAATTGATACTTGGCAACGAAGAGCTCATCATGGACTTCACTTAGGTCCTCTGATAAAACATATTTAATAATCATTCATACTAGGATGGCTCAGAAGAGGATGAAGAACTATCATATAACGAACCAGCTTCTGTAGATGAAGTTTTTAAAAACTTGGTTAATTTATTGACGAACTAACTCATTTCCTTTTTAACCGTCATGGATGGTTGGTTGGGTGGCGTCCGGTTTGTTTAAATATTTTTATTTAGTATAATTTATTTGGATATTTATGTTTCTTATATTCCAATTATCATTTCTTCGTATTATTTATTTCTTATTATTATTAAGTTACCATATCTTGTTTATCTTTTGCATCTTTTGTAACTAAGTACTATTAGATAGTCGTTAATCTTTATTATATTATTTATTGTGCATCTATTTTATTGAGTTAGTCATGTTTGAATCATCAAGTTTGGATCGTCAAATTAGTTCAGATGTAATAATAGCTGACATAGTAATCAAACTACGATATGGGTAATGTTTTAGCCTATGAGGCTTGGCTTGCAGCCATATTCATGATCTGACATAATAAGCAGGTCAAAATATGGGAAATTGCGTAGCCTTTAAGGTTTGGCTTATAGCTAGGTTCGTGTTTGATATAATAATCATGTAATATTGTGGGAAATAGTATAGCATATGGGGTTTAGATTATACTCATGTTCACAATTTAAAAATTAGATCATATTCATCTTATATATTATTTTAAACTCCTTATTTATCTTTGATAATTTGTTCTTTAATATATTTGTTTTATTTTCAAAGAATATCAATGTTTGTCAAATCTTGGAGATCACATGTTCTTCAAATTTTAAATATTATTAAATTACCTTCATATTATATACTTTCCACTTCATAATTTTCCAATTTTTAATAACAATAAATTAGTAAAAGATCTAATACTTATTTTAATGTCAAAAATATTATACTAATAATGACCATTATGGTGTCTCATTTAAAAAAACATTTTCACCACCAAAGAGAAAGAGAGTAACCAAGTCCAATTCAGACCTTGGAGCCCATTTTCTACCAAGCGAGTAATTAAGTCCAATTCAGACCATGGAGCCCATTTTCTACGAAGTAAGTAATTAAGTCCAATTCAGACCTACACCTTTTGTGATTAAGCCTCGCAAGAATAAAAACAATAAGTTATCTATGTACCACAATAGATTTGAATAGTGTACGAAGTATTGCACGACCTTGAAAGATGATATGCAAGGTCTAATAGACATATACGAGTTGTTATGGTATATGAAAAACGATGGAAACTCACAATGGAACATCAAGGCTAAGAGGGTCTGCTGAGGCAAGTACGTCGAAGATTTAGTGAATAGAGATGGAGCATATGCATAATGGGGAATGACATAATATTTATTTTTGTTGGCGACCACTTGGTATGTTACATGGGTCGTTGTGAGGATTGAATCGGCTTTAAAGGCAAGTTCATGGATTCTTATCCTTAATATTATGTGATCAGTATCAATTTAGCAAGAAAAATTCCCTTGGTAGAGTAACATTATCTAGGTAGATTCGGAGTAGAATGAAAACTTGTAAGAACGACTCTTTTGCCACAATTCGTTAAATTTTTTAACTTTTATAGTTAGAAAAATCCCTTGTTTTCTCTTGGTAGTGAGAAAGAGTTATTTACCTTTTTGTTTCTTTAATTATTATTTAAATTTGAAGTACTTGGATAGACAATGCAAACTAAACTTTGTTTTGTTAAGTTAGTATACATTTGGTTGATTTGAAGCTTTATGATTATAAATTTATCTTCTTATTTTGCTCGCTAACATGAGCTAGGGCATCAACAATACGTGATTTTAGCACAATTTTTCAGAGTGGAATTTATACGCCAGTCTCGTAGAGTTGACAAAGGATATATCCAAACTGCAGAGGGGGATTCGTACGAGGTTGTTTTCACAAAGCTGTGGAACCAAACTCTTTCCAAGTTCTTTTATCGAGGGATTTGAGTAAAACCGAACTCTCAACATATTATATAAAATTTCCCACATTAGATGGATCATTTTTAAGCTCCTTGCTCGATGGGTTTAGATAAAATTAAACTCCCAGATCTCTTGTGAAATTTCCCACATTAGATGGATTTATTTTCAAGCTCTTTGTTTGAGGGGTTTGGGTAACCCCGAACTCCCCACATCTCCTATGATGTTTTACAGATCATATGGCTCTATTTTTAATATTTTCCTCGATGGGTTTGGGTAAAACCAAACTCTTTACATATCATATGAAGTTTCTCACATGAGATGGATCTATTTTTAAGCTCATTGCTAGACTGGTTTGGGTCAATAGGAACTCCATGCATGTCCTATAAAAAAGTTCAGATCAGATAGGTCTATTTTTTAGTTTTTTTCTTAAGGAGTTTGGGTAAAAGCGAGCTCACCGCATCTTCTAAGAATAAAAATACTAGTGAATATTAGAATGACAAATGAAAGTTTCCATGGCCTAAACGATAGTTATATTATGATCACGACAAAAGATCTCCGTGAGAATCGCAAGTGTTGATAGAAACATACTACAAAATAATTCTTCAATTGGAGGGTAAATGATGGTTCAAAAATACTAATAGTTGAACCAAAACGCAAGTGGAGTACACCATAAAGGAAAAACGGGTGACTTCTAGATAGCAGGAGCAACAAAGAAGGCATCATCATGTGTGAGATATCACTTAATCTAGATTGTTAGGGCCATCAGATTCCGGCTTGTCAGGGTTTGGGGTGTCCGGAATCAGATAAGTTTCAATTTTCTTTTTAGATTCTTTTTCTCTTTTTGTCAAGTTCATATATAAAACTTGGATCAAACACCAGCAACACCTCTCGAATGCGTTTCTCTCTCAAACAAGTTTCCCAAAAGGGACCCAAATTAAGATCAGGGATGCATCGGTGGAAATCCAATACCATTTCTTTTTTTATTCCGACACCTTTGGTCATCGCGTATTTAACGAAGTCCTGAGCATCCTTGATGTGCTCTTCTTTGATCTTTTTTATTTCTTCTTCGATTGCGGAAAATGTATCCAAAAGGTCAGCGATAATATGGTCATCTAAAACATGGTTTTGGAGTTGGATCCATTTACACTCAAACATTAATTTATCCATGTACCGTCTTGCTTTCTCGGACTCCTTACCATTGACCACCCATATGATAGATCTCTTAAAAAATAACCCAAATGTTTTTTAGATCCAACGGATATAAAAAATATATTTAACAATGAAGTAGGCATGACACAAAAAGGGTATTAGAAAAAAAGGACTATCGCATAGTGTAGAGGTTAAATGTTAGGTCATCGCATCAAGATTGCAACAGATCGGTGGCTGCCATAATACATGCCAAGGTATTTTCATATTGGCAAGCAATGTCAAGTAGAATTCAAAACCCTACCGTGATCTCATGCGTTTTCCTTTTTAGATGAATTTGTTTGGAAAGTTTTTATAAACTAGGGGCCACTTCGGTTTTAAAGGGGCAGCCCTTTACATAGGGTAGTCTGCCAATAGATATACCTTTTGGTAATATTGGTGTTATCTCCCGTTTTGACCCATCAAAAGACTCTGAAAATCCACCTTGCTTCGTTTTCTTTCACGAACGCTCAGACGTTTTTGCTTGAGATGATCGTTTATTTTAAGTTTTGTTGGAAGTGGAAAATTTGAGGGTTTTCTTTGAATCAACCTTGAGCTTGAGAATGAAAGCCTCATTCGTAATGTGGAATTCGTCATAAATTTTTCATAATTTTGAGTTGAAAAAAAAATTGAGGATGAAACATTTGTGAAATTCGTAGTCTCATGCTTTCTTGGACGATTCACTCAGCTTCGAGAGATGTAATTTTCTCGGCTCAAAGTTATCCTAAAAAACTTCATATATTCTTTAAAAAAAACCCTATAAAAATATAATAATTATTAGTAAGATAAAATAAAAGAAAACATCGTAAATTAATATTGGAGTGTTAATATTGGTCATTCACTTTGGCTATCCCATGAGTTTGTGATAGAGCTCTGATTGGTCGAACCTGTGGGAGTCTCAGTTTCTTGTGTACCTCGCATGCATACAAATCGTCTCATTTGTTATTAGTCATTTTTGGTAGATTGGTCACCACCCTAAGGTATTTTTGGACGATGGTGTAATAGTCGGGGTAATTCGTTTTATTGTAAATGATTCCATTAGAAATTAGTTTCTCTGTTAAGATCGAAATCCTCGACAACTCTCAAGCATTTATGAAGGATATTAAGGTCCTCTAAGAATTCAGGCTGATATGGTTGAGAAAAACGTCCAATACGTTAAAGAACTCCCTAAGTTTGGAATTGAAAGAGAACGAGAAGCCAGAATCAAATATGTGAGTAAAGAAGACGCTTTCATCGGACTTCACGGAGAAAGAGATTTCCCCTTCCACTGGAAAAATAATCTTGACGTTGTTTGGAATTTTTCAGGAATTTTTCATCGGACCCTTATTTGGGGAAGCTTTCTCGGGTTGGATTATCTATAAGTATTTTCATAAAGACGTTGTAATATAGAGGATGGACATTAAAAGACAAAGACGACTACTCGACTCAATAGGGGATCCTCAAAATGATTAATGTTTGGTTGGCAAAATGACCTCCAACGACTATCAGGTCATAAACATTATGGGGGGGGGTCCCCGTAACGATTGACGTCTAGTCATTACAATGGTCTTCAACGGCTTCCAAAGTGGTATCCTTTTTGCAGGGAATGCATGTGTGGAGATGTTCAAAAACGGGAGAAGCAGCTCAAAAAAGAGTGAAGATTTGGCAAAAAATGATTGTAACTGGAGGCAACATAGATTTTCTTTTTTCTAATTGGGAAACTATTATGGTTAGAAATAAACTGAATAGGAAAATAGATTGTAAAGTGCTATAGTACCATAGCATTGTATTTATAGTAAGAAGTTTTATTATTGCGCTGACATGTGCTTCATGTCGATCACCACGAGAACCTCAAGAAGTCGAAACGATAGAAATCCTCTGTATGTGCCTCACCAGTCTACGAGAACCTAGTCCTTAGGTCAGGAAAAATATGACACGTGGAAGGGTTGGACAGACCTTGCAAGGATAATGTGGATTTTTGAAGAATCGGTGATTTATAATACAATCAAAGCTCACATCATCACTCACAAATTAATCATGGTGAACATTTCAAGAAGGCTAAATGTAAGGAACGTACTGTGCATGCACCACATAGCTATAAATAGATCATTATCCGTAAGTAATAACAAAGATGACACATGACACGAATCTGGAAACTTGGTTTTGGAAGATTAAAAAAGGCAAAACTAAAAAAAAATTCGATTTATTTAAGAGAAGAAATTTTTGGTGTTCACTCTGAAAAGAAAATATCATCGGGGTCCAGTACTTTGAAAAAAAAACGACTCAACTGAAACAGAGAATCGACACGTTTAGGGTGGAACAGTCCATTTCAAAAGTTTCTAAGTACTTTGAGGTGTTTTTAATCTGAGTCCCTACTTCAGGTAAGCTCGAACATCGTCTATCGCTCCGGAGTGAAGTAGCCTACTTTAACAGTAGAAGAGTTATCAGGCTAGCATCTGCGAACCTTCCTATGGACCTTTATGTATTCTCGCGTCGACTAGTTCGACCAAGAATATGAGGGTTACTGAAAAAGAAAATATATAATAACCAAATATTAAGTTTTGGACCAACTTCATGCCTTTTATTAGGTAAATAGGCTTGAAGCCTTGTAGGGACTCTATGTATTATGGCCCAAAAGAGCTCAACAACACACTTTGGCACTATAAATGTAAGGTTTCACCCTCCCATTAAATGGTGAAACAATCATTTTTACCACTTAGGACTTATTATTTTACTTTCTCTCTATATACAGTAGACTATCGATTACAGGAGAGCCTGTTTTAGGCTCAGTAGTATGTTTTGTGAAACCTAGGTGGATTTGATGTCTTCTATATTACATGTATAGTCATTGGCTATTTGAGAAAATGGTTGCGAGGTAGGGGATGGTCTTGACAATATACTCTTATTACAAGTAATGTGGTCAGTAACGCCTGAATAAAAAATCCAGATAATTTTAATGATATAAATCAATCAGAAATCATACATGGTTAGTCTGAATTAGCCTTTGAATTCTATTGCTAAGAGGTTTTGTTGACACGGGAAAAACCTAATTGCTCAAGTCGTTAAAAAATTATAAAATTTTGATATGAATTAGTGTGTTCATTTGGGGATCGCTCGACATGAACCACTTGAGCAGGATAAAAGTATGGTAGCAACATGAATGTTTTATAAAAAATAAATTGTTTTGGAAGATATTGATTTTGAAAAAAATATTTGAAAAAAATATTGGAAAAAATTTCTACATCTAAAAAAATAAAAAATAAAAAACTTGAACATTTGAACAAAAAAAATAGATCTGAACAAAAAAATATTAAATTTGAATGGAAAAAATAAAGAACAAATACATAAAAAATTGGATCTAAAAAAAAGAATTGAATATGAACTTAGATGTTATAGAGTCGGGTGGTCGTGGAAGAGATGATGTCGTTTCAAAGGTTGGTTCAGGTGGCACAAGAGATGTAAAACTGTCATAGTCCTACATAAGTTGAACAAAGTTTAAATTTTCAAAAATTACAAGCACTGAGGTTTTCATTAATAAATATAAGAATCAATGAATTTTTAGTCTCGGATTACTTTGGTCACTTTATTGTCTTATTGTTTTAGAGGTTGGATATGAGCTAAACAATCAGTTTGTAGAGTCATCCAACTTTGCTTACCAAATGATGAATATGTTATATACAATGGATAGATTGTTGTTAAGAGTTATTTTGGATGCATGAAAACTTGTTAACATATGAAATAAGATTAAATTACAATAAAACCTACTACAACTCATAGTGTTCATTTATTAATGCAATAAATAACTTGAATACAAATGTTTACATACTCTAAAATATGTTATATTTTGATATAGCTAAGGTCAATCTCTATTATTTCTAAAAGATATGGTAATATGTTTTTTAAATACAAATAAGTTGATGAACCTTATAGACTTTTATACTTAGATGTATTTAAACTAAATCACAATCATAAAATATCATAGTGTTTATCCTTTAAAATAAGATCTAAGTCTAAAATAATAATTATAAGTTCTGGTACAAATTAATTTTATGTTTATATTAAGTACAAATTTTGTTCATTCTTTTTTTTTTTATAAATTTTTCCAATGGTCCATTTATTTATTAAAACCCAATATATATTTACACGCTGCAAGCAGTTCAGAGTAAAACTTCGCCCTCGATTCTAATAAAAAAAACTTAGAAAATCAAGCTTTTCTTCTTTCCAAATCTACACTGAATCAATCACAAATTCTTACAGAAACACTTCAAATCACTTCCCAGAACCTTCAAACCAACGAACAACCTACGCAAACCTTCAATCTTCAACAAACTAGAAACTCTTGATACAACACCCAGAAATCAACTAGGAAGAATCGACAAAGCAGGAGAAACGATCCCAAGAGCAATCAATCCCAAGACCAGGTGTTTCAATTTAAAGCCAACATATTATGCATGCATCTCAAGAATTGGGGTTAGTCCTAATATGGCTTACCCCCAATCCTCCGAGAAACACAATAGCATTTAGAATATAAGGCACATCCTTGTTATCAAAGTCCCGATTTTCAGGATCTTCAGAGGCAGAATGAGCAAGCCAATTTGCTGCCTCATTTTTCTCTCTGAAGATGTTAGTAATTTTCATGGTAGGAGTGGGAACTTTGTAGCATAAATCGATTGAGGACTTTAGGTACCAAGGGGACTTGTTTGTGAGAATCATCTCACAGACTAGAAGAGAGTCTGTCTCTGTGTCAATCTCGAAAAAAAACCCTTAGAACGGCATAAAAGAATACCATCCAGTAGAGCCCTCGTTTCCGCAATTAAAGGATTTCCTTTACCATAGCTTCTGCTGAATGCGAACGCCATTTGGCCCTCACTGTCTCTGAGAATCCTACCACCAAAACATTAACCAGATATGAGACACGATACATCTGTATTCAACTTGAATCTCCCCAATTTTGGGCAAACCCAACTCAGAGAAATCGGAACATATTTCTTGTTGAGAAAATTCACACAGCCAAGAGACAACCCAACTCTGCTATCGCGACCCTAGTGCTTTCTTTTGAGCAAATTGGCACTATCTAATGTAGTGAGAATGTAGATTGCCTTTGCTATCAACTCCTCAGTCTTTAGATTTTTGTTCTCCATCTTGAGCTTATTTCTAGCTAGCCATAGTACCTAGAAGATGATTAAAGGCAGTAGATGACCAAAACCAAGTTCTGACCAGATGAGCAATCGTCATATTCTTTGTGATATAGATATTGAAATGCCCAACAAAGAACGCCCAAACAGTCCTGGATTTCTGACATTCTACAAACACATGCTTCATATTTTCAGTATTCATACAATTTTGACATTTAGAGACTAACTAAAAAAAAAATTTGCATAATCGAATCACTTGGAAACCGGCCTTTCAGAGCTCTCCACAGCAAAAAAGAATATTTGCGAGACGTAACTTTGTTCCATACTTTATCGAAAAGGTAAGAATACTGCCCCTTTTACAAATCTTTGACCATGTCTTTTTGGAGTTAAACAAACTGTCGTCACTTATAGCCCATAACGTACTAAATTTATTCTTATAATATCTTTCTACCTTCGGCACGTATAAATTTAGTTAACAATATCTTTATCATCCAAACTTATAATTAATTGCGTAATAAAATTTGTGCGTTTCAACGATTCGATAAGTTAAGTTTTTGTATAATAATAATTTAAATTATTGTTAGACAATTAAAACATTTTATTCTAATTCTAATAAAGAAAACCATTAAAAATATATTTCATCAATTTATTGTTTTAAATGAATATGTTTAATTTGTTTATTTTTTTCTATTGTGTTATTTCTATAAAATTATGTTTAGATTTTTTTTAATAAAATATTATCATTAAATTAAAAAAATATTGCAATCGTATAATTTTAATAGATGAGAAAATTAAAAACATCGATTAAATGTTTTCGAAATTAAATAAATAATTATAAATAGATTGATAAAGAGTGACCCTCTCATTATTACTCAAATATGTTTGAGAAGTAAGTCTCCTTAGTATCTTGAAGGTATTGTCAATTGATGTCGAAAGCTGCTCTCTTCAGACATGAATTTGAAACATATCTTTTTTGAAACATATCTTTAGAGAGGAGAATGAAGCAGCCGATTGGGTTACTAAATCTACTTTAAAAATAAAAAAAAGAGATGGATTTTAATTATACTCAAGCCCCAACAAAGCTAAAAGCCATTGTTTTCCTTGAAGGAATTGGGGTTGAGTACCTTAGGGTTGACACAAATCACTAATTTTACCTAAATTGAGTTTAGAGATTTAAAGTTTACATTCAATTGCTTGTGGGAAGCGGACTTCAGAATCTAGGGTTTGGGTCGCTTCTTTTGATTCAAAAAGTTGTTTGTTCTGAATTTTCTGTTGGTATCAATTGGTTAGTGGAGGTTTTGAGTTTAAAGGTGTAGATTGAATTCGAATTTCGAGCTGGTTTGATCGGGAGAATAGGGAAGAAGAAGATGGAGAAGATGAAAAAGCTTCTGGTTTCGATCCGATCAAATGTAAATGTAAAGTATGGGTCGTAAATGTAAAGTATGGGTCGGTTGAAGTAAATATATTGTTCCTAAACGATGTCATTTACCATTTCTAATAAAGCAAGTTCGATTTTAAAAATAAGTAAATAAATCGATAAAGAAAATATGAAACCTTTTTTACGGACGCGATTAAATAGGTATGGCTAATCTCCTAAATGAACTACCTACCACGTTTTCCTTTAGAGCCACTATTCTCAAAATCTTAAACAGTTTAATACAATTTCAATTAAGTCTGCATCAAAGAACATAAGATAAGAACAATTTAATTCAATTTCAATTTTAATACTATTCCCATATTTTGACGTGAGGTGCTAGGTTCGATGGTTCAATTGGCAGCAACTTGGAATTTAAAGCACTTTAGTTTTGACTCGACTCATTCCCACCACATAAAATAACATGATATAAGTATGAATTCTGTTTTGAATCGCCTCCGATAAAAGAAGTTTTCTATAAAGCACGACGAACGAGAGACCAGAAAATGGTAAAAAGTACGAGTGCACGTCCGATGTTTTATTTAACAATTTTAAAATGTGCGTAGAACTAAGCATGTCGTATGTAGCTCATTTAATAGATTTAGACGGTTTCGGGACTAATAGATTGCAGATTAAACATGATTTTTTTATAAATATGTTGTCATATGTAGCTCACTGTTTATCAAATTTTAGAAACAATTATTTAAAATTAATTTGTATTTGTTAATCGAATTGAATTTGAGTAACCGATGTATAATATAAACGGAATATTTAGACTATCATATTTATTTATTATATTTAGATATTATATATTTATTTAATATTAACTGTTAAACAAGTTATAAAAAAAATAAACAGTATTTATTTATAATATTTAATACTTGTTGGAATTATTAGATCTTTCAAATATTATATAATTTTATTTTAGTTCTTTAGATTTTTAAAATTTGAAGTGTATATGTTTAATTGTTTGTAAATAGTTTATTGTATTTCCGAACCATTAGATATTTCAACTATAAATTTAAAGTTTTTAGAATTGTATAAATGTATATGCATACGTATATATTACTTGTAAATAACTAAATAAAAATTTAAGAGATTTAATTAACATTCAATATTAAATATAAGCAACACACACAATTCGTCAATGATAAAAACGAAACAAATATCATAGTTGTTTAATGAAATAAAAAAAGAGAAACATTACAATTAAAATGCTTAATACAATCAAATGTAAAAAAACTAAAGAGCTTAATCTTCGTTGTTGAAAGGTGGTGGATCAGTACGATATTCTGGTTGCAAATACATGTGCTCCATCATAAGTCGTATGTTTTTTTATTGTTACGCTTGAGAGGTTTTCCATTGATTATTTCATTCATCTTGTCGACCATGCCACTGCTCGTATTCACCATGTCGCTGCTCGTTTATACCATGTCAATGCTCCAGTTTACCATACCATTGCTCGTGTTTACCATGTCACTCCACGTGTTGACCATGCGACCGCTCGACATACTGCATTTGCTAACCATGCGCCCACTTAGCATATTCACGATTAGAAAGTCCTTGTTGTTGTTGTTGAGAAGAACTATCAATAGACATGGGATCGGTCGGCGCCTGCACTTCCATCTGAGAGTATCCAGGAGGTGGATTTGGTGGTTTGGCAACGTTGTTTGCTCTCCATATCTAAGGAAATATTTTGTAATGGTGACCCCATGCCTACCATTTTGATATCAATTCTTCACCCCAAGAATATATATCTTGTAATCTCAAATAGTGCCTACCAATAGCACAACGTTTCCTAACCTCGATTGGAGTGTACATACTCACATAAACCCCTTTCTTAACGAGCAAATGACTTATTAGCACCCCATAAAGAAAATTGACCCCTCTAACTTTTTGAGCCATATGTCGAATCAACAAACTAGCCAAATTAATTATTCCCTCATTTGTTACCACAAAAGCAGTTAAAAATGTTTGAATATAGGAAAGTTGTGAATCATTGTTACTAGAATGAATAAAACAACTGTTAACCAATTTCAAAGCTAATTTTCCATGAGCAACCAAATTAGTCCTTACGGCTCTGCGTTTACCGTTAATTTCTTGTTAGGGCAGATCACAACCCAAAATCTCTATTGCGCTCTGGAAGGACATAGGTCAATCATCACCCCAAACCATACGGGAATAAGATAGCCATGGAAACTTATGACCAGTATACATATATTTAAATAGAATGAAATATTCATCTTCAAAATCAATTTCAAAAAAACTATAGGCAACACCATTAATTATACGCCTCATCTCTAAACCTCGATCTTGAGGATCATTCTCAATTAAACATGCATGAGCATAAAAATGTTGTACTACTTCGATATACCAATCTGATTTGAACTTAGCAAGATATAACCAACATAAGCCTCTTGGAGAATCTAAAAGTTTGAAAAAATCTTGCATACCTTCAACTTGGATTAATTCGTCGTAATCCAAATACATACCCTGGTAGATTTTGGTTACACCTCGTGGTGCTAGCACCCTGGTAGATTTTGGTTACACCTCGTGGTGCTAGCAGGTTATGAATGCAAACCTCTCATTCGTCTAGATGTTCGAATGTCTGACTCTCCGATTCTTCTACGTTCAGATGCGAAGAACTTCTTTTGGAAGTTGTTCTTCATTTCGACGATGATGAATCATCTCCACTTCTCCGGACCTGCTTCGATTTTCTCGAAAGAAGACATTAAGATGAACTTTGTGGTGTTTTGTGTTTGAAATTTTCAAAAAATATAGAGAGAATATTGTAGTCGATTGAAGGTGTGAAGAAAGGATTGAAGGAGTAGGGTATTTATAGAGTTTTTTTTAACTAACCGTTTTTACTGACGTTGTTGTTGGTGTCAGCAATTTGGATATACGAATTGCTTATTCAGATATCCAAATTGAAGCGGTTGGTTTGAAAAACTAGTCGTTGCTCAATTCGAATATCCGAATACATAATCCTGATATTCGAATTGGAAACTCATATATATGAATTGAGGTATTTTAAAAAAAAACAAATTGGTGATCCTCCCCTATAAATAGAGGAGGATCAATCCGTAATCACTATCTCTAACTATCCCTCTAAAATATCTTTACTAATTCTACAACTTCTCTAAAAGCATTTGATCTCAGTTATAGACAATTTAGTTCTACTTTCGAAGTATTTAGTTTTTTATATTAGTTTTTATTCGATAAAAACAATCAAATAATGTATTGGTATAACATTATGCTAGCTGAATTAATAGCTTTGAATAATTTATCGACTTATTATATTGTTATTCGCAATTAGGTTATAGTTGTTATTTGTTTATTAGTTAGTTTTACTCTAAATTTCGTTAGTATTACTCTAAATTTATCGTTTATTAAGCGTGATATTAGTTTCTATTTGTGTTTTATTGCATATTTAAAATAAAATCAAACATTGTTTTAAGTTTTTAAATGGCTCCAAAACGTTGAAATACTAATGTTCATCCACCCACTATTATAAATCTCAATACGATGGATGGTAATTCCTATAGATTCCCCTCACAATGAAATACTCTTCTCCCAAGAAAGTGTTGGTGGTGGAAGTAATAGTGGTGGATCGAGGTCTCGTAAGAAAACATCTTGGACTTGGGCTTATTTTAGTGCGAATTCTGAAAATACATCCACTATTTGTAAAATTTCCGAAAAAAGTTTTGTTTATAGAGGAGATAATAAAAAATTTAGCATCGGAGGTACGGTTAGACATTTAAAAAGTCATAGTATATTCGACCCTTTAAAAATTAACGAATATGGTAATACTTTTATAGACCCTCAAACCGGTCTTCAATTTGATTTTAACCAAGATAGGTATAAAGAAGAAACAATGATTTAGGTGATTGGTAGTTTACAACCTTTTGGTTATGCGGATAGTTGGAGATATGAAAATTGGATGCAAGTTGGGGTAAAATCACAAGCCAAACGCATTCCACGTAACTTTATGCGATCACTAGCCTTTAAATATATTTAAAAAAATGATTATCGAAACTAGGCTAGCTTTGCCATGGAATGTTTCTATTACTAGTGACATAGCTATTTTTCCTGATTTTGATATGCTATGTGTTACCCTTCATTGGATGGATCCTGAATGGGTACTCCAAAGGAGAATTGTGTGATTTGAATCTATTGGTCATCATAGCGTACAAATAATTAGAGAGATTATAGTAGAATACATGAATAATTATGATATTAAAAATAACATTATGTCTATTTCGTTCGACAATGCATCTGCAAATTACAATGCTATAAAATTTCTTAGAAATGATTGCACTCTCATTTTTTCTAAATTGTTCTACACTAAAATTTTATGCCATGTATTTCAATTAGTTGCGAAAGATGGAATAAATATGATTTTGGAAAATTATATTGCTCCTACTAAAAATGGGGTCCTATTTTACACGACCTCTATTGCTAAAAAAAGAGCTTTTAAAACACTTGTTATTGAAA
Organism: Limnanthes douglasii subsp. nivea; assembly: GCA_036936605.1. Taxonomy (NCBI): domain Eukaryota; kingdom Viridiplantae; phylum Streptophyta; class Magnoliopsida; order Brassicales; family Limnanthaceae; genus Limnanthes; species Limnanthes douglasii. The sequence goes on along the minus strand of JAUPFV010000005.1, from coordinate 101,357,618 downwards.
ATGGGAAAACATATAAGAAACTTATTTTAGATGTCGAAACTAGATGGAATTCTACTTATATGTTGCTTGCGCGTGCTAATATATTTAAAGAAGATATTATTACGCTTTATATAATTCTTATCCGACTACAAGTCTTGCAAATCAACATTGGATTTATTGTGCTACCATGTTAAAGTTTTTAAAATGTTTTAAAGATGCAACTAAAACCTATTCTACGCAAAATAATCCTAATGTTCACTCGACCATTTTCACGATTACTAATCTTGTCATGCACATGAATGGATATAGAGCTCATAGTGTATGTGTAAACATTGTGCCCAAAATGGAAGCAAAGTTTAAAAAGTATTATAATCTAATCTAGGTGTCTTATTCAGTTGCATGCATTTTCATGAAAATCCCAATTTGAATTGATACTTGACTATTTCTATAAAGCCTTGCAATTTCTGAAGGTAGTCCATCCGAAGAACCAGTTAACCCTACGGGGTATATTGCCGAAGCATATGATTTATGGTTAATATGTATAATAAGTATGTTGAAAGATACATCTTCTACTAACTATGTCCAGTTGGCAATGTTAAGTAACGATCAATTTATAGAAACCCATCAATCTGATAATGAGTTGTCTAGATATTTGAGCATTAGGTTTGATTTAACAAATTATATCAACCGAGATATTCGTGATATCATAAGATGGTGGAGTACCAAAAATGATGATTACCATATTCTTTGCAGGTTGGTTAAAGATATTTATGCAACACCTATGTCTATAGTTGTAAGTGAGTGTGCTTTTAGCCAAGCGAGGTTGCAATACACGACTAAGCGAACAAGAGTGACATGAAAAGCACTTGGAGTGTTTGTAACGATCAAGGATTGGACCGCGAATGATAAAATGATGCAAGATAAAGAGTTTAGAGACGAAGTGAATGTAGACGACATCTTCAAAAATTATCTAGAAGATTATAAAAATACACTTGAACAAGAAATTATGGATGAAGATGAAGCTGAAGGTGAATCAAGTGAGTTTGAAGATTATGATTACAAAGAAGAACTTCAAGAAGATGAATAATGTTTGTAATAAAAAATTTAGAGCTTATATTTTAATTTGCAAACATTCGTACAGCTCCTTGCCCGCAAGAGTATAAACTGTGAATGACTAAATAAATAAATAAAAATTATTTACATTTCATTCTAATCACAACAATTGGACTAATAAATACTATCAAAATACAAAGTATTTATAATATTTATAACCAAAACAAGTTCAAAATATAATAATAAAATTATAATTATATAACTTATAATATTATAAAATTATAATATGTGGTTTTAGTTTATGAAAAAATAATAACACTTAAAATATTAATAACCAAATCATAATATTACTAACCAAATTTTAATAATAAAATTATAATCATTTACATTATATTGTTTTAAAATTATAACTTAAGATATGATTTTGATTTATAAAAAAATTACAACACTTTAATATTTGTAACGAAATCATAATAATAAATATCAAAATGTAATAAAATTATAATCATATAACTTGTAATATTGATTTTAAGATATGATTATGGTTTATTAAATAATAACAACAATAATAATATTAATAACCAAATAATAATAATATTCAAAATGCAATATAAAATTATAATCATACTTCTTATAATATTTATAATTAAAATATATAATTTATATAATATTAAGTTCATAAATAATGTTTTTACTATCAAGTTTAATACAAAATTGATTCGCACAACTATTGGCATGACTTGACGTGTGACTCACTGGATATTATTTTAAATGGGACTTTGCGTGTACATGACTAATAGATCGCGGAACTGACAAGTAGTTGCTGAACGTGACATTTTTGTAGGTACTCATTTAAGTTCTGACGTGTTCTCATTTATATCTAGTAGGAATAGTCTCGTTTGTCACCCCTGGGTAAAAGGTTAGCCTTGGCCGCCGGTGGCTAGAACTAGATGTGGCAGACGTGAGTGTCCATAGATTCCACAATTAATTTAACTGTTTTTGTCATAGTATTACTTGACTTGAAAAGATGACCTAAAAAGATTATTATGACAACGTTTCAATATGACACAAGTGATCGTGTATTGTTTTACATAACATTGTTGTCCTAAGTGACAAATATAATGCGTGTATATTGCATGACATAACAGATGCATGATTATCCATGCATGATAGTTGTGACGTGTCATATTTGACTTATTGTTCATATTTTTATACTTATATTAAAATTTAATTTGTATGTCTTAATTTATTATAGGGAGACTTACCATTTAAGCCTCATCCAACAAACCTATTACAAATAAAGCGCAAAGTTTTTAAGATATTTTATACCTAAAATACCCTTTAATATAAAATCCAGAAAACAACTTCTCTTTTATTTATTATTTTTAATTTGAAATTTTAAAAGTTCATATTTTTTAAACCGTAACTCAAAAAAATCCAAAAATACCATTAGTTTTGTTTTTTTAAGACGAACAAAACTAGTACCACTCATGATATTTTTGAATTAAAAACAAATTTACATAGATTTCTTAGTATATGGTTTCGCATCTATTGGGCTGGTTTCGCATTTACCATCTATCATAGTGGGTCTAAATTCGCATCTAGCAATACAAAAATTTAAACATGTTTCGCATCTAACAAAACAAAGAAGGTTTCGCATCTAGTAAAACAAAAACAATTTTTCATCTAGTAAAACAAAGAAGGTTTCTCATATAGCAAAACAAAAAAGGTTTCTCATCTAGCAAAATAGAGAAGATTTTGCATCTAGCAAAACAAAGGAGGGCTATCAAAGAAGGTTTCACATCTTCTTCGTTTACTACAAAAATTTAAAATTTTAGAAGTCTGTATCTTTTAAACTGTAACTCGAAAAAAAATCTAAAAATACCATTGGTTATATTTTTTAAGACGAGAAAAACTAGTACCACTTATGATAATATTTTACAGATCTCAAATTACCTATGAGTACAAAAGAATACTAACGTTTTGCATCTATCAATACAAAAGAATACTGTAATTTCGTATCTATCAAAAGCATGTTTTACATCTACCATTCAAGAGAATCAATACGTTTCGCAACTACCAATACGTACAGACACAAATCGTTAGCAACTCAAAAATTTCATAACCGTTCTACTCGAACAAAAGTTTCATAAACTTAAAAACATATTAAATATCTACTAAAACCTAACTCAAATACAACAAATAAAGTACATCAGCAACGTAATACCATATGAATACCAAAAATCAGAAAGAAAACAAATATTGAGTACCATAATATTTCGAAATCAAAATTCACGTTACCACACACACAAATCGACTTATAAAAACATATATCCAAAATCAAACTTCGAAATCAAGTAAAACACAAAGAAAGTCATACGAAAACAAAAGAAAAATAAAAAATCACTATAATGTAAGGCATTGTTTTATTCTGGCACAGAGAAAACAATTAGGGGAAAAAGGTGAAGTATGAGTGTTAATTGCTTTTATATAATTGAGTAGGAGTATTTAGGATAATAGTGAGTCTTAAATGGTAAATATTTAATTAAAATGTGTCTTTCTCAAATAAACATGAAAATATGGGTGTTAAGTGGATAATAATATTGCTTTTGGGTCTGTAGTAATATTTAACCCTTTATCCTAAAATCAATAATTAATATTCATAAATACTTGTAATATTTATTTGTTATTTTTTATAATTATTCGTAGATATATTTTATATGTTTATTAAAGATTAATTTGTATGCGTTAATTTATTCGAGTTTCCGTAATTACTATATGAATGTCATAAACCAAAATATTTTTATACTTTTATATTTAGATATTATAAATAATTTATTTCAAATATTCTAAAAACATTATTTATATTATGTAACTATTAGATTTTTTATATTATTTTTATTTATGTTTAAATATATTTTATATGTTTATTAAAAATTTAATTTTGCGTTAATTTAGTCGAATTTAAATAATAAAGATATGTATATCATAAACAAATACTTTCATATTTTTTAACTATATTTAGATATTATAGATAATTTATTTCAAATATTCCAAAAAATATATGTATAAATTATTTATAATATCTAAAAAAATTGAAATAAATTATTTATAATATCTAATATTAGATATTAAATATTGTTTGTATTTAGATTTAAATATATTTTATATGTTTATTAAAAAATAATTTGTATGCCTTCATTTATTTGAATTTCAATAATTAAGATATTTATATAATAAAGGAGATACTTGTATATTTATTGATATGTATATAACAAATTAAAATTTAGAATATATTTAATTAATAATAAATAAGAAATACAATGTTAATATATATAAAACAAAACAATTCATTAATTAAACCAAATAACAACGTTGTTTAATAAAATAAAATAAAAAACATTACAATAAAAATTATCAATACAATCACATAAAAAAAAATTGGAGCTTGATCTTCATAGTTGAAAGGTGGTGGCAGAGGGTGTGAAAAATGAGGAACTTCAGCCTCCATATGGTTAACAATCACATTCAAATTAATCTTCTCCATCATCCGTCGTATGAATTCTTTTGGTTCCAAGTGAGTGGCATGGTCTTCATTATGTTACTACTCGTGTTGATTATGACACTGCACGTGTTGATTATGCTCATGTTGATTATGACACTGCACGTGTTGATTATGTCAATGAACACGTTTACAATGCTCTCATTCCATGTATTATCGATCTGAAAGTTGTTGTTATTGTTTATAAGAACTAGCCGCATTGGAGGCGGTCGGCTGATGTGTGGTTTGTTGAGGGAAACCATGACGTGGACCTACTGTTTTGGTAAAACCATTATGTTATCCTATATCATTCAAAAACTCGTAACATTTGGTATATACCTGTCATTTCGATCACAACTCTCCTTCCCAAGAATATATCTCTTGGTGTCTTAAAGAATGCCTACATATACCAAAACGTTTTTAAGTTTACACGGTGTTCACATACTCATATATACCCCTTATTTAATAAGAAAACGACAAATTATCATTCCGTAAAGTAACTTTACCCCACCAACTTTTAAATTCATATGTCCAATGATTAAACTAGCTATATTAATTTTATCATGCATTCTTACTATAGCAATTAAAAATGTTTGAATATACGAAAATTGTGAATCATAACTAATTTCAAAGCTAATTTACTTTGACCATCCAAATAAGCTTTAATAGTTTTACGTTTACCATTAATCATTGGTTGCTCATTACCACAACTCAGTGCTTCAACTGCCTCCTCAAATGATATAGGTCAATCATTACACCATCTCATACAAGGAAAAGTAAGGGACGATAATTCTCACAACCATATAAAGCGCGAGTTAAAAGGATAAATTCTTCTACTAGGTTTGTTTTATAAAACCTATACTCACGATTATCTATTGTGCAACTCATTCCGAAACCACGATGATCATTATAAATTACATGTCCAGTTGCATAAAATTGTTGAACTAATTCAATATACGAATCACAATTGAACATAACAATAACTAACAAATCTGAACCTATATCATTATCAAGTAAATATAAAAAATGCATATTGACCACTTGGATAAGTTCTTCGTAGTCTAAAAACATACCCGTGTAAATTGTGAGTCCCCCTTATGGTTCTAGATAGTTTTGAATGGGAACATCTCTTTCAGGATATATTCAATACTCTCGAATTGTTGTATATCTTGCAAAAAATCACTTCTTTCGGATCATGTTCTTCTTCTCCATGCGGATGTTTAATTTTTTCCTCTTCGGATATTCTTTGATTTTTGTGAAACCATTAAATAAATGCAACAATTTTTTGTGAGAGATTTTAGAAGTGTAGTTGTGATTTTGTTTCTTCGATTGTGTGAAGAAATTCCAGGATTTAATGGGGTATTTATAAAAAAAATCGGTTTGGAATCGGATATTAATTTCGTAGCCAATTGGACGCCCAATTTGGAAAATCAGATGTCCAATTGGCTACAGGTATTTAAAAAAAATAACTGACCGAATTAGACGTCCAATTTGGTATTTTGGTGTCCCAATTCAAGCGACTAATTGAAAAAAAAATAGTCATTACCGAATCAGATGTTCGATCGGCAGAATCGAACGTCTAGTTTGGGTCGGAAGTTCTTTTTTAAAAACTTTATTTTGCATTTATTTTCTATAAATAAAGGAAAAAATCACTCAACTCTCACTCATCTCTCAATCCTTCTCTTAGACCATCTAGTTCTACTAAAAGCTTTCAAACTTACTAAGTTCTAAGTTTTAGTTAATTTATATAGAGTTTCTCTTCTACTTCTTCTTATTTTAGTTTTCGATCATAATTTGCAATTGATAAAAGCAATCAATTTTGGTTGAGGTAAGATTATAATTTATGATTTAATAGCTTTGTATAATCTTTCCATGGAATGTTTATATTAATAGTGATATAGCTACACTTATTGATTATGATATATTCATTTTGATACTCCAAAGAAGAATTGTGTGGTTTGAATCTACTGGCACAACGCTTATGTAATTAGAGAGAGTATCATTGAGTGCATGAATGGATTTGAAATTAAAAATAAATTATGTCTATTTCGTTCGACAATACATCTACGAACAAGTTAGCTATTGACTATCTTTTGTTTTTTTTAATGAAATATTTATTAAAATAAAGGCTTATTTACAAAAGCGGGAATTCAAATTTGAAACCAAAATGCGCTAAACAAAAAACCCTAAAGCCCAAATTGAATCAGAACATTAATGAAACCCTAGTCTATTCACTAGCCAAACTATATCTTCATATGCCAAAGACTCTTCACCATCTTCAATTCATCACAACAGCGAACTACTCAGCCTTAAAAACATCTTCATGCAGAAACCCACTTCACATCAGCAAGCAATCCTTTCCACTTCAAAACATCAAGATAGCAAGAAGGAGTAGCAACCATCTCCAAATCAAAGACAAAGAAGCAAACATAATGTCTCAGAGCCATCCAGCAACATTAAGAGAAGAGATCATCCACGGACAAGGAAATCAAAGCAGCACCAAGAGTCACAGAGAAAGACTTAAATCGGTTCAACATTCAAGAGTTCAATATGCAAAGATTAAACAGGTAATTTATCAAGAAGTTATATAGCCTAGACCTAGAGCCTCCAGAATCATAATAGTTTTTAATTCATTAGGGATAGAACTAGGAGAGATGTTATAAATAGATTTTTGTTTAATAGTATATTGAGCAAGCCAATCAGCATCATGATTTTTCTCCCTGAATACATGAGCAATAGTCATGCTGCTATGAATCAACTTACGAATGCAGTGAATAATAGGACTAATAAACCAAACTAAATCTCATGTCTTATTGTTAATCCAATTAATAACAGTTAGAGAATCAGATTCTATGTCTACTAAAGACCAGTTATTCACTTTACATATCAGTAAACCATCCAAGATAGCTTGAATCTCAGCAAATAAAGGCGAAGTCTTACCATAAAGATAACTCTGACCTTTGATCAGGTTACCAGAACTATCACGAATAATAACTGAACCACTACCCTCACCACTCCTTAAACAAGAAGCATCCACATTCATTTTTAGCCTCCCAGAAGGAGGCCAAACCCACTTGATATACACAGGTCTATTAGCCACTCTAATATGATTGCTACAACCAAAACTGATAGCAGCCTTAGGACAAGAAAACCAATGAGCTTTGTTGATAACCTTATTCTTATCAAGATTGTGAATGATGGAATTAATATGGTTAATGGTTGCAACACTGGATGTTTTAATACCTTTATTTTTAAACTGATTTCTAGCTTTCCATATATTGTGTAAAATAAGAGATGGGAGAATACTTCTAACCTGTGTTTTAGTAGTCTATGAACCTTGCCATAACTTGGATATATACTTGATAGTCATCTGCCTATTCATGTATATTCTAAAAATAACAGCATAATGGATCCATATTGACCAGGAAAAATCACATGAGATAAAAAGATGATTAATAGACTCACAGCAATCACAGAACTGACACTTAGAAGCCATGATAACACCTCTATTTTGAAGCACAGAATCAACAGAAACAAAGTTTTTAAGAATCTTCCAATGCATGAATGAGCTTTTACTAGGAGTTAAGGTATTCCAAATTTTGTTAAAGATTGAATCACTACTAAACCTAGTTCTAACACCCTCCCAAGTATCTTTAAGATTATAATTCCCATTCTTAGCAAGGCTCCATAACATTAAATCAAGCTTCCTATCATCAATATGTAAACTGTTTATGCAATCAATGATATTAGGATTGATAAAACTATAGACAGAAGATAAATCCCAAGAATTATTAGACCAGTAAGATCTAACCTTCTCAGGGGTGAACCAAAGATTATTATCATTACTATTAAAAGTTAGAAAAGGCTCAGAATCAGTCCAATTATCTAACCAAAAATCAACCAAACCATTACCAATTTTCCATTTAATAAAACTTTCAGCTCTATCTCTAACACTTATCATTCTTTTCCAAATCAAAGAACCAGTTTTCAAAGGACTGACTTGTAAAGGATGATGCTTTAGGCAATAAATGATATGCATAATGCTAGCCCAGAAAGAATTATTCTTCCTAAATGCAACCCAAAGATTGAAGGAAACAGTAGTCTGAATATCCACCATATTTCTAATATTAAGACCTCCTTCACTATAAGTTTTACATAAACTATTCCATTTACACCAATGTACCTTTTTATCAGATTGAATAGAACCCCAAATGAATTTATTCAAAATGATTTCAAGCTTATAAATGATACCTTTAGGAATAACATTAGACTGCATCCTAGTAAAGAATTATGTTTGAAAGAACAGACTTAACAAGAGTAAGTCTACCTGCAAATGAAAGCTTAGAGATATTCCATTCTTTTATCTTGTTACTGACCTTACAAACAAGTTTATTGTAATTGTTGATTCTGTTATTAGTGTTGATTGTAACTCCAAGATAATCTGTAGGCAAATTACTTGAAGAGAAACCAGAATGATTAGCAACAATATCAATCTTATTAACCTCCATACCTTTAGCCATTAAGACCTTATTTTTTCCTTATTCACCACCTGACCAGAAAGAAGCTGATACTTATCCAGAAAATTACAAACCTTATCAATAGTAGTGTCTTTGTAATTCAAGAATAACAATATATCATCAACAAATGCCAAGCTATTAACACATATATTACTTCTACATTTATATTTCATCTCCTTATTATTTTGAATAACAGTATTTAAACCCCTAATGAACAACTCCTCAGCTATAATAAACAGAAAAGGAGAGATAGGGTCACCTTGCCGCATTCCTTTGGTAGTGTTAAAGTAACCAAAAATTTCACCATTCACAAGGATATAAAGATTAAGAAACTGAATCATTTTCTTAATAAGACAGATGAACCTTGAAGAGAAACCAAACTTGTCAAGAACCTTGAAAATAAAGTCATGCTTAAGCTTATCAAACGCTTTAGTCATGTCGAGCTGAATCACAATATTATTATACTTAACCTTTCTATTCAAGTCACATATAAGCTCTTTGCAAATCAGAATATTTTTATGAATATTCTTACCAGGAACAAACCCCCTTTATTAGGAGAAATTAAGCTAGGTAAAATCAAAGCCAACCTAGAAACAATGATCTTAGACATGATTCTATTAAGCACAGAACAAAGACTGATCGGTCTATAGTCTTTCCAACCAATATGATTAGTAACCTTAGGCAACAAACAAACACCAGTATAAAAAATACCTTTAGGGATACCCCTACCATTTAAGAAATCATTCATTGCATTTGTCATATCCACTTTAATGATGTGCCAACAATGATTAAAGAAATTAATAGTAAATCCATCCATACCAGGGGCACTAGAAGGATTCATCAACTTGATAATACTTCTCAATTCACTTTCATCAATAGGCTTAAGAATGTTTCTGTTGATGTCAGGTGTAACCAGACTAGGAATATTGTTAAATATATCATCATTAAATCTACTATCTCTTCATCATGAGAATCAGAAAGAGCATTTTGAAAGAAAGAAACAACAGACAGACCAATTTCATTAGAAGAAGAAAGCCATACCTCACCACTCTTGATACCTTTAATACTATTCCTTCTTCTTTTCTTTTGAACAAAACTATGATAGAAGCTAGTGTTTCTGTCTCCCTCAATCAACCGGTTACTATAACATTGCTGCTTCGAATAAAGCTCCTCCATTCTATGAGATTTAATAAGCAAAGCATTAGCCTTAACAAGCTCAGACTTGGACTCAGCAGACTGACAATTCTGATGGTGCAACTCTTTTTGCAAAACCATATCTTCCAAGCTTTGAACTTTACTAAATATATTACCCACCACCTCTCTATTCCAAGTTTTTAAACCCTTCTTAAGTATTTTAAGCTTGTTCCAGAGAATGAATAAAGGTTCACCAACCAACTCACATTTCCAGTTATCCTCAACAAAAGGAAGAAAAGACTCTTCCAAGAACCACATTTCCTGAAACTTAAAACTAGATTTGCCTTTCATAGCATTGTTAGTAAAAGATATAATCATAGGAATATGGTCAGATCCCGTTTTAGCAATATGATAAACTTTAGTATTGTTAAAATTACTGATCCAGTTATTATTAGTAAATACACGGTCCAATCTCTTCCATTTGAAACCATTGGACCAAGTAAACTTGGACCCAATATAACCAGCATCCTCAACATTACAGCAACTAATCATGTCATTGAAGTTATTAGTGCTATTCAAACAGAAAGAACTACAACCCAATTGATCATCAATAGAACAAACAACATTGAACTCACCACAGATTAACCAACTTAAATCAGTATTAGCTATACTTTTCAGAAAGTTCCAAAGATCAATTTTGTTGACTCTTTGGCACTTAGCATAAACAATAGAAATCATAACCTGCTGATTTTAATTAACCAGACTAACTTTAATATTAAGAAATTGATTCATATCATTAAGAATATCAACAGAAATATCATAATGCCAGAAAATCCATATTTTGTTAGTGACTTTAAAAGCAAAGTTATCATAACCAAGTTTAGCAGCAATGCTACCAATACTGTTTGAATTCACTAGAGGTTCCTGAATAGCAATTAACTTAGCTTTATTTTTAATAGCAAGAAACTTGAGCCTACGAATTGAAGCTTTATCCTTAATTCCACGAATATTCCAATTTATAATACTAATCATTAAGAGAGTTTGTGGATTTAGATTTACTTGAACCATTGAACTGCAATGCCTTAATGATCTTGCTCCTAGTATTCTTCTTGCCTTTAGCTATCTTGATCTTTTTATCAAAGATCTCCTTAAAGCTAGATTCACCTTCTTCTTCATTCCTATTCTGAGCACCGAACTTACTTCTTTGCTCATCCTCCTCCTCCATAACATTCTTCTTCTGATCTCCTTCAGTCTGCTTATTTCTTTCTTTTTGAATACTAGTCCTAAGTTGATCAATTTGAGCATTATCTTCCTTATTCTAAACTGCCTCATTAATCTTTTGAACTTTATTACTGCGTTTCTCACTACTGTCCTGATCATTCTGCCTTTCTTCACAATAAAACTCAGGAGAATTAGAAACCCATTTCTTATTGTGGGAATGTTGAAGACTTCTCAAACTGCCCTTAGGAAATTCTTCATCTTCAGAAACCATATTAACATATCCATTATTGTCCGTTAAACCCAGATTTAAAGTTTCAATGGCCTCAATTATTTCTCCTTGCTCAGGAGTTTTGAACCCTTCAACATCAGTACCTTGCACTATATTTTATTCTTTCTTCAACCATTGCTTAGTTATGATTGACTTAACCTTATTATTCTTAACAACTTCTTCGATTTCTTGAGCTTTAGTAACTTTCTTGCAACCATCACTACCGTGTCCAAGATGATAACACCTATCACAATACAATGGCATATTAGTGTACATTATCTTGACCCAGTATCCAAAATTATCTCCAAACCCAACCCAGACATCAGATGGAGGATTAGAAGTAACATAAATCTCAACCAAAGCTGAGCAGGATGAAAACAGCCTGTTCTCTTCTGGGATTTTCACCACTAATATCTCCCCTAACATAGAAGCAATTGATCTAACCACACTCTCATCATATAAAATTTCTGGCATCTCAAGCTTAACCCAAACTGGCGCCACTAATGATTCCTTTGAAAGATCACCACACCACTTTAAAAGACGCATAACAACATTACCAATAGTCCAAACAGCTCTTTGAAACAACTTTGCATAATCCTGCTTAGCATTAAATTCGAAAATAACGTGCCTTGAATCCCATATTCTGAATCTAAACGATTTTTTGAATTTGAACGATTCAAGAAACTGATTTAAAATGGTTCTCTTAGGAACACCATGAGAAAACTTTTCAACAAGAGAATGCTTTGACTTAGCTTTCAGTGTTTCCAGTGTTCCTTCATCAAACTGAATTGAAAGATGATCATTCTTGAATTCCTTAAGCTCTGGTTCGAATTGAACTTTCTCCTGCTTTCCCAGATTTTTCTTTAATACTTCGACATATGAATTAGACTTTCTCACCACATGATCATCGTTGACTGAATGATCCATAATAGCAGCAGATAACAAGAAATTTCCAAAAACAGAGAAACTCTGTTACAAACCCAGAAGAAGTGAAAAAGATAGAAGAATCTATCATAAACAAGGAATCAATTAAGAGGAAGAAGATCAATTCATCAGAGAAGATGAATTGATATGCAAAAAATTAAAGTAAGGAATCTTGATTCTTGGAGAAACTCTGTTTTTCATTTTCTACTGTTATTATAAATTCCCTCTAAATCAGTATAGTTCAATGCTCTATTTTCCATGGATCGTACAAGATCCATAAAAAGGTACAAACATTAACTAGAAGGTTTCTACTTATTGAGATCTTCCTAGCTATTGACTATCTTAAAAATGATTGCAATCCTATATTTCATAAATTGTTTCAGAGAAGATGTTTATGTCATGTTAATCTTATTAAAGTAGGGATTCCATATTGCTCGACCTCGGGTTCTAAAAATAGAGTTCAAACATGTTATTTTTAGTGGAAAAAATATTTTTGAAACTTATTTTAGATGTTGAAAATAGATGGAAATCTACTTATCATCTTCTTGCACGACTATGATTTATAATAGATCTTCTCCTTATAGATTTCTTGAAAATCAAAATTGGGTTTATTGTGCTACAATGCTAATTTTCTTAAGGATTTTTAAAGATGCAACTAAATTGTTTCTACGTAATATACTCCTAACATTCACTTGACTTTTTAAAAATTAAAAATCTTGCCATGCATATGAGTAGATTCATGGATAAGAATATATGTGTACAAATGGTGCTCAATATGGAAGCAAAATTTGTTAAATATTTTCATTTAATCCCGATGACTTATGATGTTTGGTGCATTTTTTTATCCTTTTAAACGACAAATCTAATTTAAATTTTTAGTTAATTGTTTCTATCAAGCCTTAGAATTTTTTTAAAATGTAACCATTGACTCTGGAGCATATATTCAAGAAGTTGATGATTATATTTATACAATGTACAATAGGTATGCTCAAAGATACGTGCGAACTAGAAATGTTACAAATACACGTGTAAGGGGTAATAATAATAGCGGTAGAGGTAAAATCGTCCTAACTATGTACAAATGGCAATGCTAGATAACGGGGATATATGAAAAACCTATAAAGTTGATAATAAGATGGCTAGATATTGGAACACTAGGTTTGATTTAATAAATTATGACTCCAAAATCCCGCAATATATTTTAAGATGGTGGAGTACCAAAACAGACGAGTTTCATATTCTTTGTAGGTTAGCCAACGAATGAATTTGTAATACCTATGTCTACAATTCCAAGTGAGTGTGATTTTAGACAAGCTACGTTGTAATGCACGACTAAACAAACGAGATTGACGGACAAAGCACTTGAAGTGCTTGTTGCAATCAAGGACTGGGTTGCGGCTGATTATAGGATGCATGACCAAAAGTATCAAGAAGAAATGAAAACATACGACATCTTCGATGAATTTCCAGAAAATTATAAAGGTGCACTTGAAGAAGAAATTACGGAGGAAGATGAGTAAAGTGACCTTGAGGATGTTGAATCAGAAGAAAATCAAGATAAATAATATTTGTAATATAGTAGTATTAGTAGTTCATTTTGCGAACATTTGTACATTTTTTGGCCCGTGAGAATATAAATTGTGAATGGCTTAACTCAATAAAATTTATTTTTAACTTTCAATCTCATAACAACACTTGTACTAGTAATAATATCAAGATATAACAAGACTTGTAATATTTAAAATCAACCCACAATAATACTCAAAGTCTATTAATAAAATAATAATAATAACCTTATTCTATTATTTTTAAATTATAATATATAATTTATATAACAAATCGATTATCAAATAATAACAACACTTGTACTAATAAATAATATCGAAATATAACAATAATTTTAATATGTAAAATCAAACCATAATAACAATCAAAGTCTAACAACAAAATTATAATAACGATATTATATTTTTAGATCATACTATATAATTTATATAAAAATTTATTTATCAAACAATAACAAAACTTGTATAACAAAATAATATCAAAATATAACAACACTTGTATATAATTAAAGTCTAATTATATAAACATAATAACCTTATTCTATTATTTTAAAAGTATAATATATATATTTTATAACAATTTGTTTATCAAACAATAATAAATACTAATTAATAATATCAAAATATAACACTCGTAGTATCTATAATCAAACCATAATAATAATAATTAATGTCTAATAATAAAATAATAATAACCATATTCTATTTTTAAATTATATTATATCATTTATATAACAATTTGTTTATCAAATAATAACAACACTCGTACACATAAATAATATCAAAATATAAAAACACTTTTAATATTTATAATCAAAATATAATAATAATCTTATGCTATTATTTTTAAATTATAACATATAATTATATAACAATTTTTTTATTAAACAATAAAAATACTTCTACAAGTAAATAATATCAAAATATAACAACACTTGTAATATTTATAATGAAACCATAATGATAATTGAAATTTAATTATAAAAAATATAATAATCTTAGTTTATTAATTTAAAATTATAATATATAATTTATATAACAATTTGATTATTAAATAATGTTGTTTACTATTAAATACAATATAAAATTGATTGACATGACTAATACTCGCTTTTCCTCGGAATACTATTATACTCTTCACTAATTTTTCAAGTTTAAAAAAACTTGGACCTGAATTGCAGCTTGTATGACTGGAATTTTATACGATAAGTTTTTCGATCTCTCTCTTCTAAAATAATTTATCCGCTCATATATTTAAGTAAAAAAGTGTTAATGAATAAATGCACTAATTCAAAATATAATTTCAAAATATATATTAAATATAAGTAGTAATATATATATATATATATATATATATATATATATATATATATATATCGATATTTAATTTTAAATATAAAAAAATATAAACTGTAACCCCTATAATTAGTAATTTTGTGATTTGTATCCATAAGTATTAAAATATATATATATCAGGAACTTATGATTTTGTGATTTTTATCTACAAATCTTTGTTCGGGAAAATCTTATGCTTGGTAAAGACTTTTTCTTGGTAAAGGTTTATGGTCTTGCTCATACTTGACAATGGATTATGCCCGGTTTTTTATCACTTCAGCTCGATACTGCTTTGATCAAGCTCGGGCTAAGCGGCGACATGTGTTCGGTTCTTTTTGTGATGGCATGAACCTTGATCATTGCAAGACGATCACTGATGTTATTGTGGAGCCTCTTATCGGTTGTTATAGTAGTTTCGTTTAGCAACTTGTATGTTTTCTTCACCAGATATCGATAACCATTGGCTTGACGTCAGTCTTCTGTCATTAGTTTCTCGTCTTATTCACATCTTGCTTATCGATCTTGGTGCTGGTATTACCGACCTCATCAAGGCTCCCCCATAGTCAACTGAGTAGCTTGGTTAAAACGTATTGAATAGAGTAGTATACAATGGTCGAAAAGATGTGAATTCCAATATTCGTGTTGTGATGACGTGCAGAGAGGTGTATATATAACGACGACGGTTATACACGTGTTGTTTGTAATCTAGTTTTTTCTGACACAAAGATATCCAACCGATCATGGCGCTTCAAATTTTGTGAAACGTGTTAGACTTAATTAACCAAGTAATGACAAGTAAAGTCACATCAGGCATGTGGCAAAAGCATTTCAAGTGGAATGGTCATTCTACCATAGCATATTTGAAATTTTTTGAGTGAGTGCAAAATAGAGAAAATAACCTTCATTCGTGCTCTTAAGTTGAGAAAACTCTTGCTTCATTGTCTCCTGGAAGTTCAGAAATTGTTAAGGTACGTTTGTTTTTTTTATTACCTTCATTAACGGTATCGTATGTAGTTGATATATGGGGACATCGTCATGGTTTTTTCAAAAATTTCTATGGGTAGTATTTTCAGAATTTGGCTGTAGGAGGGCTCATTGCTGGTAAATATTTGTGAACCATCATAACTAGGGTTAGAACTTTCCTCTCATCAATGTTGTTGGATAATTACAGTCAGTCCAACAATGGCGCCAAAGAAAAATAGAAATAAAAAAGACAACTTTGTTGATGACGAAGATTCAGAGTTTGAGATTGCTTCTTTTCTAAGATATCGTATTAAGTACGGTTATTTTATAGAAGAAGGGCTGCATGAATTTAGGGTTAGATATGGAATCTCGGAGGGTGTGACGATTAGGGTTCCCACATTTCGGGATCAACATTATCATGGTTGGCATTGTTGCTGTGGAAGATGAGGTGGTTATTGAAGGTAATGGCGCCAAGAGGACACCAAAAACGCAGTCCTAAAAAACATACATAAGCATGTGACCAGTGACGAAGGAGATATGAAAGACAAAGAGAATTTAACCTCAACGAACCATGAAGCCATAGAAGATGACCCAACATCCTCTAAATATGAAACATCAAGTAGAAATATGTTTGAGGAATCTGAGGGCTTGTGAAGTTCCTTAGATGAATCCTCTGAGGCGGGCTCCGAGGACACTCCTGAAACGTAAAAACACTTTGTAGTCTCTTTATACAAATTATCTTTTTGTGTCCGTGAAACACTTGTAATTTTTGTTTTAAAAAATTCCTTATGTGGTCAAGGCATTTTGAATAAAAGTTTTCTTCTTTCTTGTCCCTTCTTTTTTTACATGTATTTGTTTTTTTAGTAGAAATGTGTGCCATCGTGTTCTCCCCAGTTGGAGGTGATCAGTTTCCAAGTAGTTCATGAGGCGATCCTTCAAATAAAAAAAATAGTCGAATATTGCGATGGAAGACCACTCAGATCCAAGAGAAAATATAGGTTAATGTTGACCAATTTTTATTGAAAGATCCCCTAGATCCAAAAAATTAAAAGAATAATATTATCCTCAGACTTGTGCAAAAATGTAAAATGACAAAACGGTTTCATATTCACAAACCCGTTATATAGGCACCTCGTTAAAACCTTCATGAGCCACGAGGATAAGAAAAACGTATGTCACCAATCATTACATAACATAAATAAAAACTGTACAACTTCTATATATTTATTATATATACAATTTAAGATGGTTAATATTCTACGGTTTCTGAAGTGCCTTCCCTCCCTCTTGGTCTTCCAGCTGGTACGTTCCACGTGTTAACCTCTTAGTTACCGTGTATGGTCCTTTCTAGTTTTGTCCCAACTTCCCGATCCTTATCTTTTATATGCAAGAATTCTTTCCTTATTCTTCCACTTTAAACTCTCTTTGCCTAACCTTAAATACATATCTACCTCTCATCAGTGTCTGAAAATGCAGAGAATCAAGCTGTGCTCGCCTTCTTTTTTTTCTTCAGTTAAGTCAAGTTTGGCTTATCTTCCCTCGTCTTTATTCTCCTTGGCGTAATTTTCAATTCGATATGAAAGAATAATTTCCTCGAATGGTATCTTGGCGTCCGTCCGATAAACTAACACGTAGAGTGATTATTGTCTTGTCATTTGAGGAGTGGTTTTGTATGTCCATAATACTTTTTGTAAATAATCTAGCCACTTTACAGATTTTCCTTCTCAATTTATCTTAAGCCCATAAATGAGTGTTCTGTTTGTGATTTCAACTTGCCTATTAGCTTGCGGGTGGAAAGGCGCCGAAAAAGATTGTTGTATTCCACAATAGGAGAAAAAAACATTCAAATATTTGTTATAAAATTGTGGACCATTATCTCCTCAAAATTCCAAAACGAAATCATATGTTTGATAAAATGAATTTAATCTCATCTATTTGCATTCATTCCGGATAGGAGCTCGGTTTCTATCTAATTAGAGAAATAGTCAACAACTACTATTATAGTATATCTTCCTCCGGAAGCCATTGACAAAATCCCAAGTAATTCAATACCCCACTGATCAAAAGGTAATATCTCGGACATGGACTCGAGCGATACTATAGGAATATGTATGGTGTTAGCAAATTTTTGGAAATTGTCACACCTTCTAACAAAATATCTCACATCTGCCATAATTGTGGGTCAATAATATCCTACCAACAAACTCTCATTGTCAGCGTGTTATACCCACAACGCGCCAATCTTTCCCCGTCGTGCAATTCAAACAATATCATTTGTGATTCATTTTCTCTGATACATCCTATTCAGGGTCTGTTGAACGATTTCTTATGAAGGATACCCCCAAGGATCGTGAGACCGTGTGCTTTAAGTTGTATATTTTTAATTACTTGTTGAAATATGGAAAGCCTCATCTGAATTCACATGCTTCTCATAGATTTTTTACTATAGATGGATTTTCTTATGTGAGTATCCAAGAATATCCTTCGGAATATGCTATAGTTGCTAAAGAATCAGACATTTTTATCCTTGTGAACGTGCTCATATCTCACACTTTCAAAAATATCTGTTAATACCTTCTGAACTTTCAAATATTTTACTAAGCGGTCTAGCCTAAACTTGGATTATCCCGAAGCATGGTTCACCACAAGCTGCGGATCGCTTCAGTCGAACCCTTTTGGCATCGCAAATGTGTGCAAGTCGCAACCCTGCTAAAGCAGCCTGATATTATAGTCTGTTATTTGATGCTGAAAATATGAAACATATGCCTTAATACATTACTATTCCAGTGTGGGTGATAAACTAAATTCCTGACCCAAAACCCAAAGCACTCAACCGTTCATCGATCTTGAACGGTCCACTCGGCCTTTACTTCTTCCTTATCTATCTTGATATTTGGCTGCTTGGGGTAGAACTCAACCAAACAATTTGCCAAATTTTGGGCTTTAAGCACTATTCGAGAATCGAAATTAATGTTAAAATAACCTAAGTTTACAAACCACTTAGTCATCCGTCCCGACACATCAGACTTGTGTAATACATTTTTCAGAGGAAAAGAGGTATGAAGTACATCAGTCCTTTGTAATACATTTTTCGAGCCACGATCACCAATGCGAGAGCAATATTTTCCAACATTAAATATAGTTTTGATCCATACATGAGGATTTTTCCTATATAGTACACCGGCTGAGGATAATTATTAGTCTTGAACTAACACCACACTCACCACGTAGTTGGATACTACTATGTATATGAATAGCCTCTCTCCCGGCCTTGGCTTTATCAAGATCTCTGGAGAAAATAAATATACCTTGATTCGGATTAAGACTGCAGTATACTATAGAGTCCAATTGAAACACTTAGCCTGCTTGAGCACTTGAAAAGATGGAGCGCACTTATCCAAATACGTAGATATGAATCTATTTATGGCAGTTAACCTTCCAGCCAATATTTGCATCTTCTTAATGGACCTAGGAGGATTTATAGTATTTAAAGAATTCTACTACACTAGATTGATCTTTATCTCCCTTTCACTGACTATGTAGCCCAAACATTTTGCAGATCGGATTCCGAACGTACACTTCTTTGGGTTCAAATTTAAGTTCATCTCTTTCAAGTTACTGAATGTTTCCTCCAAATTTGAAAAATGATGTTCGTCCCTAACATTTTTACCACTATATTATCGATATATATCTCAATATTGCGTCCGATCTGGCCCTGGAAAGCTTTGTCTACTACTAACCGTTGGAAAGTTACCTTAGTATTTTTTAACCAAAATGGCATGAATTTGTAACAATGCAAGCCCCTTCTAGTTATGACGACGTGCTTTCCTGGTCTTTCGGATCCAGCTTGATCTGTTTGTAGTCTACATAGGTATTCATAAAAGATAATCATTTATTTCTTGAAGTAGAGACTACGGATTGACTAATGTTTTTAAGGGATTGGATATAGATCCTTCAGACAAGCTCTGTTTAAGTCAGTAAAGTCCACACACATCCTCTATTTTACGTTCTTCTTCTTTACCAAGATTGGGTTTGTTGCCCACAACAGATACTAAAATTTTCTTATATGGCTTACTTTCGATAGCCGATCTACCTCAGCCAAAATTGTCTCAATTGTTTTGTAAGAAAAATATTTTCTCTTTTGAATAATTGGACGCACGTTATGCCAAATAATTAATTTGTGGCAAATGATCTCCTCGGGTACCTTTTTAACATCCTCGGTACACCACGCAAACATATGTAACTTTGTTGACAGAAAATAAATTAACTTCACCCTCACATCTGGAGATAACATAGTTCGAATCTTCAAACTCTGGCCGACTAAAAAAAATATAATTCTTAAAATTTTCATTTGGGACCAAGAATCTGGCAGTCTTCCTCGGATCATCAACACGATCGAACCTCGAGGTTGACCCCACTAACTGCTAATCCTTCTTTGGTTCGACCCTTCTGATTTGTTATGGGGTCACCGTTGTTCGATAATACTCACTAGCCATTTTCTGGGTTCTCCGAATGGTTCTTACGTTAATTTCTACCACATATTTCAAGCATTGGTGAACTGTTGAAGCCACCGTATGCATTCTAGATAACCATGACCTACTAAAAATTACATCGTACGATGTTGGTGCATCAACCACTATGAACAACACTGTAACTTTCTTCTTAAAATGCCTGTGACCTAGCTATACCCTCCTCTTTGAACTTTCCGACTACTTTATTAATTACTCGTGTAAACCCATAATCGTCAGACTGGACATGAGGATACTCGAAGGTTTTTTTATATGATTGTAGGTCGTCATGAATAAGATGTTGGCATAGTTACTAATGTCAATAAAAAACCTTCAGATCTCATCTCCAGCGACAATTGTCACAATTACTACAGCTTCCTCATGTGGCCCTGCCACCTCTCTCATATCACCTCCATCGAAACAGAGCAACGTGGATGGGTTTATGTACACATGGGGAGGGGAACTCACTTCCAACTCGATAGAATAGCTTACAATGTGTCTTTTGGGGGAATAAATTGTAATCTCTAATATAGAATCTCTGTAAAAAACTAATTAGATATTCAAAGAATTTAAAAAGTTCACTAACCTTCCCTCTAGATTTAGAATCATCTAAACCACTCTTTGGTTTGATTCGGGATCCAGATAATCTTTTGAAACGTTGAACAAATCTACATGTTTGAAAATCATTAAAATATTTTCTTGCTTCAGAACCAATACTACTTCCCTCCTCATTAACTTTTGTTGCACATTTCTCTTAACAAACATCATCAATTTCAAATTATGAATCAATACTTAGATTTCTTTCTTTAGTGTTATGCAATCTTTCGTCTCATGTCCGATGTCATCATTGATGAGTCCGAATTCAGAATGCTCTCTGTAAGGGCAGACCAATGTAAATCTCCCCGGAAATCGGACAGACACTAAGAACTTAAATCGGACAGGATTTTTGGACCGGACAGGTGACTTCGAAAACTGTGAGCCTAAGGCAGTTCGAACTATGACTAAAGTACTAAAAAACCTAAAACACTTTCTGACTAAGCTACCTGCCCACTTACTTAAAACTCATGGGTCTTTAAACATGACCCGGGTCCATTAAACATGACCCGAAAGCCCATAAGGGCCCAAATAACATACTATAAATACTCAACCACCAGCATTAACTTCTGGTAAATAGAAATTAACTGCTGCCAAGCTGCTTAATTCTCTCTCCACCTTGAAACACCCTTACACCACCTTGAAACACCCCTACACCACCTTGAAACACCCCTACACCACCTAAAAACTCCACTTGAAATTACTAGCCTACCCCCAGGCTATTTTTATCCTCACCAAATTGGCGACCACAGTGGGAGGCGACGGTGCCTGAATCAAGTATTCGAAACCAAGCAAAGAAATTCTGTCCGAATGAATCCGGATAATCCAGAGCTTCCACCAGCTTTGCTCGAAGTGGTGGAAGAAAACGATGAGTACACTGTCCAAGAACGCGACAGGTTAAAGCTTGAAATAGAAGCTCTAAGGGCTGAAAATGCCAAAATGGGTGTGAAAGAAAAATCCAAGGCCTCGGTTGTTCATCACACCGATAACCCCAGAGAGCATGAGGTTTCCAAAACTCATGTGAGCACCAAAAAGACTCGTGCTAGCTCTAAAAAGTCTCACCGGTCCAAGCCTGTGGAGAGTTCTGACTCGAGTTCAGAGTCTTCGGACAGCTCTTCGGACAGTGAGGGAAATGAAAAATCCTTGTCCTCTAGCAGTGATGAGGGTCGAACCAAGAAGAAACAAAAGCAAGTTAAGAAATATTCAAGAAAAATAGATCACCATGGAAGAATGAAAAGGCATATTGGAAAAGGGTCATCTCACAACCGAAGGCATGTAGATCGGATGCTGATGGATCCTTTTGCCTTCCATGATGAGCCAGGTATCTTTACAACTCCTAATGAGGATACTGTGTTCAGCCGTGGAAGGAATTGGAGGCAATCTCCATTGTCTTCTAAAATTCTGTCCGGGAACCTCCCCAAGAGGTTTGACAGTACCAAGATGGAGAAGTACGATGACAGTACTGATCCGGACAATCATCTGGAGCAATTCAAGAACTTCATGATGAACTTTGATGATGATGATAAACTACTCTGTAGGGCATTCTCCCAATCTTTCACGGGGAGTGCTCTGAAATGGTACAACAGCCTGCCTCAGGGTTGTATCAAAGACTTTGATACTTTTTGGGTGGCCTTTCGAAGGCAGTTTGTAGTAAGTAAGGAGCTGAAGGGTAATGGAGATACCATAATCCATTGTGCCCAGGAGCCAAATGAGTCGTTAAAGGAGTACAAAAGTCGTTTTGTAAACACAAAAAATGGGTTGGCTGATTGCTTCGAACAGGTGGCAATAGCATCCCTAAGACAAGGTTTGAACCCAGGCAACCTGGCTGATTCGGTAACCAGGAAGAAAGCCATGACCTGGGGAGGATTGCTAAATCAAGTTGGCAAGCAAATAAATGTTGATGAAACAAAAAAGACCAGGGTGCACAGACAGGTGAGATCCACCCCGGTGGCACCAACTCCAAATCAAAACCAATCCGGGAATAAAGCCAGAGAAACCGGACAGGGGCATGGTAGGGGAAAAGCTCAGTCTCAACCAGCTGCTCCTGCTCAAAGTCAACAGTCTAGAAACAAAAGAGGGCCATGGGTCCAACCGGAGTGGTTTGCAGAACTCAAAGAAAGTGTGGCAACCATTTTCGATAAAACAAAAGATGAGGTACACTACCGGAGACCAGCAACCTTGCAGTCTCCCCGAGAGCATCGTAACAACTCCTTTTGTCAATACCACAATGATATTGGCCATACCAATGATGATTGCATAGCATTGAAACAAGAGGTACAAAACTTTATTGAAAGGGGAAAGTTGGGTGCATACGTTAAAAGAAGAGGAGGCAACAGGCCTGACAACACTCACCGGGTTGGTCCGAGTAATGCTGCCCCGGAGGGGGCTATGGTAATAGTTGAAAGGTTTGATGTGGAATCTGAATACTTGGATCCTGATCCAACACGAAATAAGGTGGGTGCCATAGAGGAGTATTCTAAGACAGTCTCCGGGCTCATTAAATTCTTCGAGTCACTGACGATTTTCGGAGGGGACACAATGACTGCTCCTACTGCTTCTTCAAGAAAGAGGCATGTTAATAATTTAGCCTCCCAACTAGAAGGAGGCATGACATCCTATCAATCTCCAAACTCATTCCCATTCATAGTCTTCGATGAGGATGATTTGAGAGATATTGCTGGCCCTCATGAGGATGCTGTTGTCATAGGAGCATCTATAGGGGGCAATGAGATAAGGCGAATTTTGGTGGATACTGGAAGCTCTGCCAATATCCTTTTTCTAAACACTTACAAGAAAATGAAAAATCCAGCTGTGATTCAAAAGTCGGACAGGTCAATTGTGGGTTTCACGGGCAGCTCAGCCGATGTGATCGGGGAGTTTGAAGAAGAAGTGTTACTGGGCAGGGGCCCTTTCAAGAAAATGGTTAGAATTCTCTTCATTGTGGTGGATTGTCCCACTTGCTATAATGCTATTTTAGGGAGATCTTGGCTCTCTAGGATGCATGCGGTGGCTTCGACAGTCCACCAGTGTTTAAAATATGTTGTTCAAAGACAGGTTGGGGTTGTCCGGAGCAGCCAAAAGATTGCAAGAGAATGCTATGCCACTGCCTTGACTCCACGAACGCTGGGGGCAGTCCGTATAAATGATCAATAGCAGTTTGAGGGCCTTTCTAGGGGTGAGGGTGAAATTGATGACCCCAGAGAGACCCCTGGAGTGTTGATTCCAATTGAGGAGGTTGAAACACACTGCTTGGAAGAAGGAAAAAGCGTCAAGATAGGGTCCAAAATGCCACCAATGCTGAAAGAAGGAATGTTGAAATTCTTGAAAGACCATCAGCATGTTTTTGCTTGGTGCAATGCTGATGTAACTGGAGTTCCATCAGAGGTGATTTCCTATCACCTATCTGTCCGGAGAGATGTGGCGCCAGTGGTACAAAAGAGGAGAGCTTTCTCAAAAGAAAAGGCTGATGTCATAGTGCAAGAGGTTGACAGACTCACAAAGATGGGGCACATTAAAGAATCTCAATACCCTTTGTGGACTGCCCATCCTGTCTTAGTAAAAAAGAAGAATGGAAAATGGCGTATGTGCATTGACTTCACAGACCTCAATCAAGCTTGTCCAAAAGACTTGTATCCGGTCCCCCAAATAGATCAGTTAGTAGACTCTACTTCTGGGAATAAGCTACTCTCCTTCATGGATGCCTTCTCCGGGTACAATCAGATCCAGGTGGATCCAAAAGATCAAGAGCATACCACGTTTGTCACTGATCGGGGTCTACATTGCTACAAGGTGATGCCCTTTGGCTTGAAAAATGTTGGGGCTACTTATCAAAGGTTAGTCAATAAGGCATTTGCTGATCAAATTGGAAGAAATATGGAGGTTTATATTGACGATATGATGGTAAAAAGCGTGGATGAGCAGTTGCACTTGTCCGACCTCCAAGAGACTTTTGCCAACTTGGCCAAAGTAAATTTGAAGCTAAACCCTGAAAAGTGTGTGTTCGGAGTGCAGTCCGGGAAGTTCTTAGGGTATATCATAAGTGAGCATGGAATACAGCCCGACCCGAACCAACTCAATGCTTTGTTCCAAATGGAGCCTCCTCGAAACATTAAAGAAGTACAGCGATTAACGGGGAGATTGGCTGCCTTGAACAGATTCATCTCCAGGTCTTCGGACAGGTGTGCTCCATTCTTTCAAACCTTGAAGGGTGCAAAGGGGTTTGAATGGACACCACAGTGTAATGAAGCATTTAATGAAATCAAGAAACATCTTTCCTCTCCCAAGACTTTGTTCAAACCAGTTGATGGGGAGACTCTCTTTGTATATCTGGCTGTTTCAAGTTATGCCATCAGTGCTGTGCTAGTAAGGGAGTTTGATGGGCATCCTCACCCAGTGTACTACATCAGCAAAAGCTTGATTGATGCTGAGAGGCGTTACTTGAAACTCGAAAAACTGGCATTGGCTTTGGTGATAGCTGCAGGAAAAAGGAGGCCCTACTTCCAGGCTCATCCTATCATTGTCCGGACATCCTTCCCTTTAAAGAATGTCCTTCAAAAAGCAGACATTTCAAGCAGAATGACAAAGTGGTCAGTAGAGTTGGGGGACTTCGACATAGACTTTGCTCCCCAAACAGCAGTAAAAGCTCAAGCTGTGGCTGATTTTCTGGTTGAATTCCATTCTGATAGGGATTCCGAACAACCTACTGATTCAAAAGACAAGAAAGTATGGATTGTCCGAACAGACGGAGGATCCAGTACCATGGGATCTGGGACAGGAATATGTCTCACTTCCCCATACGGGGACAGCATGTGCCAAGCTATTTGTTTTTCTTTCAGGGCATCTAATAATGAGTCTGAGTACGAAGCAGCTATAGCTGGGTTAAAATTGGCTTACATCTGTGGAGCTAAAAGAGTCAAGCTACTAAGTGACTCCCAGTTGCTTGTCCACCATGCCTTGGGCCTATCAGAGGCTAGAAAGGAGCAATTGGTCAAGTATTTACTCCTCCTCAAAAATGAAGCGTTGAAATTTAAAGCTGTTGTCTTTGAGCACATTCCCGGGCAGAAAATGAGCTAACAGACTCATTGGCAACGATAGCATATACGGAGTCCTACCCATGGATCCATGTGCTTGAAAGCCCTTCTATTCAACTCAATGAAGGTATAAAAGAGGAAGTCTTTGAAGTACAAGTGAATCGGCCTCAAGACTGGAGGTCTCCTCTTATACAATATCTGTCCGATGGCATCGTGCCCTTGGATAAATCACAAGCCAGAACGCTGAAGCACAGGGCTCGTGGTTTCCTAATGTTAAGAGAAGTGTTGTACAAAAAATCCTATAGCAAACCTCTCCTACGTTGTTTAGGGGATCATGAATCACAGACGGTTCTCTCCGAATTGCATGATGGTGAGGGATCAGCCCATTGTGGATTTAGAGCTTTAACAAGAAGAGTGCTACTCTCCGGATACTATTGGCCATCGATTATGAAAGATGCTAAGGAGCTGGTAAGAAGGTGTGACCCGTGCCAGAGGTACAGCAATGAAATTCATGTACCAGCCATTCCTTTGGAATCAATTTCTGAGCCCATCCCTTTTGCTCGATGGGGATTGGACTTAGTTGGGCCTCTCTCTGTGGCGTCCGGAGGGCGTAAAACTATAATTGTAACTATTAACTACTTCTCGAAGTGGATAGAAGCAGCTCCCTTGGCAGGAACAACCTCAAAAGCTGTCATAAAATTCATTATATCCAACATATGTTGCAGATTTGGTGTCCCCCAGAAAATAACAACAGACAATGGGCCACAGTTTGACAATAGAGAGATGGAAAGCTTCTATGCCTCAAGAGGTATTCAGCACTGCTTTTCTTCACCTTTCCACCCACAAGCCAATGGGCAAGTTGAAGTGGCTAATAGAACAATACTGTCCGGTTTAAAAAAAAAAATTGGAAGGGGCTGCTGGGAAGTGGCCTAGTTATCTACAAGAAGTCTTGTGGGCCTACCGGACAACACCTGGGGCTGCAACACAAGAATCCCCTTTTGCCTTGGTCTATGGAATGGATGCAGTAGCCCCCATAGAGAAGACACTCCCCTCCTTTCGTGTTCATAACTTCTCCGGACAGGCTAATGAGATGGCAATTAGAAATCAGCTTGATTTGATCGAAGAAAGACGGGTGAAAGCTCATCTTAGAATGGCACACTATCAGGGCTTGATGAGAAGCAGGTTTGCTTCTAAAGTTAAAAGAATAGATTTTTAACCAGGAGATAAAGTATTAAGGAAAGTTTTCTTGCATACTAAGGAAAAGCTCTTCGGAAAGCTGGCCCCAACTTGGGAGGGTCTGTATACTGTGGTTGAAAGAATCAAGCCTGGGACATACTGGTTGGAAGACAAAGATGGCAGGGTTTTAACTCACCCTTGGAATATTGAACACCTTCGAATGTACTTGGAATAACACTTGTGTAAATATTTACTTGTTTAAACATCCATGTAAATATTTGGGGGCATACCTTCCCCTCTTCGGTGGCACGGAGAGCTTTTAATAAAAGTTGGTGCCTTCTTCAAAATTCTCTAAGTGTTTTTAAAATTTTATCTCTTATCATACTACCCGGACTGAAAGATCTAAGGGCTATTTAAATTCTAGCCGGAGAGTCTTAATACTCTCACGATACAATAAAACTACTTAAACTCCAGCTATTTAAACAAATAATAAAGGAAGAGGATGGTTGAGCCAAATAGAAACATTCATTCAACAACTTAAAATTGCCTTGGCCTTCCAAGGACTTTTTGAACAAGTTTGGGCATAGTACAAAAATCTGTCCGAATAATACGAACACCAGCACAAAAAAAAGTGCCTTGGCCTTCCAAGGACTTTCAGTTCGAATAAAAGATAAACAGAATAAATTATAAGTTAAGGTTAAGCCTTTGAAGATGGCTCGCCCTCATCTGCTTTCTTGCCTTTGATGTCGCTCTTCTCTTCGACTATCTTCTTGCCCTTAGGATCAATCTCTTCTTCACCTGGGCTCTCTCCGGTCTCCTCTTCATTATAAGACGAGGACTCACTGGAATATCCCTCGTCAACCATAGTATAATATGGAAGGTCGTCATCGTCCACATAGCGCCATAAGTCCCCCAGTCTCCTCTTCGGGAATTTCTCATGAAACAGGAGGACCATATCAGACTTCACCCTTTGAATCATTAGCTCCTCGCTTTGTATCATCTCCCTAGCATAGGCGTTGATCTTGGCCTTGATTGTGGCCTCTTGGTCCCTCACCAAAACAGCCTTCTCTTCAGCAGCCTGAGTCACTGCATTCTCTAAAGCAATTTTGTCAGTGGTCAGGTTGGTGACGAGCTTCTCCTTGGCTGTGGTTTCTCCCCTTGAGATTGTCAGGTCCTTCTCCAGTCCGGACAGCTTAGCCCGGAGATCTTTTACGATCTCTTCCAAAGAAGCAACTTTTGTGTTGTTTTCATCTTGATTCTTCTTTAGCTGATCATTTGCCTCCTTGAGCAAATCAACCTTATTGGCAGCAGTCCGGAGGTCCTCGGACAGTTTTTCCTTCTCAGACTTGAGGTCTTTGATGGTGTCTGCCTGACTTCGGACTTGCCTTTCCAAAGTAAGCACTGGTTGTACATTACTAAGAAGAGAATGGGCTATAACATCCCTCTCACTGGAAACCATAAAAGTCTTACCGTTGAAGTTAACTGTGTTGGAGCTGCTTGGAGGGACATAGGGCCCTGCGAACTCGTCTCTGGGCAGCCCAAGAAAATATTCACCAAGTCCACCCAGACCGGTGATGTCCATTTCATCTAAGTTAAGCTCTCCCCCCTCAACTTCATCTGTATGGAATTCCCTTGGGATCTCTTCTTGCAAGTCTCTTGGGATCTCTTCGGCCAGTGTATGGTCAGTAGGGAAAGAGGGCTCCGGGTCCCGGAGAGCAACCTCATCTCCTTGGGAAGTCTTCTTCTTCTTGGCCTCCCTATCAGCACTCTCACTTGTTTGCTTGCGAGTCCTCTTGGAAGCCTTTAGAGGTTTTGGAAGGTTCACTTCCTGCTTCTCGCTCTCCTGCTCCACCACTTGTAAAAGGGCTGCATCGATTTGAACCTGAGCCAGTCCCTCTGGGTCTGTTGGGGCCTCCTTCTCAGTATCACCTTCCGCCTTCCTGCCTTTCTTCTTCTTGCCTTTCATTTTTCTTGGGGCTTTGGCCCGGGCAGGCAGGTAGAGTGTCCCGTCCAGCTCGTGGGACCTTCTTAACACAATGTCCTCATCAGGCTGGGTGGCAAGCTCTTCCCAGGATAGGTCTCTCCGACCTGTTGTGTTCCACATATGGGACCTTGCTAAGTTTCCAGGAGTGAAGGCCTTGTGGAACCGATTCTCCCAGTTCTCTGCGGCCCAAGCGTTAATTTTGCCACAGGTAGTCTGTCCGGCCTTTAGGTAGTCCCCGAACTCCTTTGGCAGCTCTGTTAGAACAAAAAGAAAACTGATTAGCATAAACTTAAAGAAAAGGGAAAATCGGACAGAGACTTAAGATGAGAAGCTTACGGTCACTCCTCCATCTACTCCTGAGGAGGCTTGGATTCTCTCCGGTCTTGATTTTCTTGCCATTTTCCCACGAGCCACTGACAAACAAGAATTGGCTCCTCCATTTGCTCTCCGACTCCAGGAGATCATCAACAGCTTTGAGATCGTTCCCCATGTTGAAATGGTAGAAGGGGAACTGATGATGCTTGCACAGGTTGGCCACTGCAGCGAACTCTTCCATGGAAAGAGGGATCCCAGATAGCCTGGATGCCATTATGCATGACATCAAGGTGAACCAACCATTGGGGCTTAACTGTGATGGGCAGAGTTTGAGCAAGTGAAAGTAGCGCACTATCTCTCGGTCCAGTGGGAACCTGAGTCCCCAGTTGAATAGCTCCGTAAAGAAGACTATTTCATTCTTTTTACAATCCATCGGGGTCTCCGGATCGATGGGAATCCTTATCTTTACGTTCTCAGGGATCCCCCACTTTGTGCGCAATCTACCCAGATCTGAAGTATGGATGAACGCATACTTGGGCTTCAGCAAGGCCAAAAGATACTTGAACTCAACTTTATGAAAGCATGGCCCCACTCTCCCTTCAAGGCTCTCCGGCAGGTCCGGACGCCTCAGATACAAGTTCTCTTTGCCCTTCTGGGCAACCACAATAGCAGTATCAGCCTGTCCGGAGGACTCGGACTCAAAACGGACCTCCTCAGTACAGTCCTTCATCCTCTCCTCCATAAATGTTGGGGGAGCTTCAGTAGAAGTAGTCCGGAGAGGATTGAAGCTTGGCATAGCTGACCCTCCGGACTGTTGACTGCCCGTATTTACTCGACTTCTCACCTCAATTTGGGTTTCTGAGGCAGAAAATTCTTTGGGGGGTAGTGGGCTGCTGGTCTCTAGTCCTGACGGCCTCTCCCGGGGAGCTCTAATAGTTGCCCCAGACTCAGATTCACTGTTTTTTGCCCCCGATTTCGAGGGAGTGTTTTTAGAAGATAGCCCTTTGACCAATCGACTTGGCCTTTTCATGATTAACTTATCCGGGGAATGGTCAGAGTCAGACCCCATAGCAATGAAAGAAGATTTTTTCCTAACACTTGTGGCAGTAACTCCCGGTTCAACAGCAGGGATCGACTCCTGAACTGAGGAGCCAGATACTATGGGAGAGAGAGTAGATTGAAAGAGCTTTTTCGGTTTTGTACCTTTGGAAGAAGATGAACCTCTATCAGATTCTGCGACAGAAGAGGCTGGTTTCTCAACAGGCGACGATGGTAGCCCTGCTGCAAGTCTTTTTTCCTTCTCAACTCTTTGAGCTTTCTCTAACTCCGAGAGGTTAAGCCAGCCGCCCTTGATCAGTGTTGTTCTTGCTGTAAACATAAACAGCCAAAGAAGTTTTTGAAGTTCTAGAGAGATAAAGCTCTGAGTGAAATTTGAAAGAGATAATGAGACAGTGAAAAGTGAATTAGAATTTATAGTAAATATGAAAAAAGGAGTTGATTCCTAGGAGAATCCGAAAAGTTGGACAATGATTAAAAGACGGCGCTGATGTCATTAATAACATTTAAAAGAGGTAACGTGTTCGAGAAAGTGGTGCGAAGTTCAAGGTGAAAAAATGGCTGAAGTGACCAGTCAGAGAGTGACACGTGTCCCATTAACTCTGGCAAGAACCGTTTGGAATTCGTAACGTTCGATCGGTCCGGGTTTATCCACAACTCTCTTCGAATCGAGAACTACTTCCTAATTCGGACTGTTTTTCAGTTCTTTGACAAGGACGCTTGTTCAAACACCTAAAAAAAGGGCTCCTGATGAGTCCGAATTCAGAATGCTCCCCGTAAGGGTAGACCAATGTAAATCTCCCCGGAAACCGGACAGACACTAAGAACTTAAATCGGACAGGATTTTTGGACCGGACAGGTGACTTCGAAAACTGTGAGCCTAAGGCAGTTCGAACTATGACTAAAGTACTAAAAAACCTAAAACACTTTCTGACTAAGCTACCTGCCCACTTACTTAAAACTCATGGGTCTTTAAACATGACCCGGGTCCATTAAACATGACCCGAAATCCCATAAGGGCCCAAATAACATACTATAAATACTCAACCACCAGCATTAACTTCTGGTAATAGAAATTAACTGCTGCCAAGCTGCTTAATTCTCTCTCCACCTTGAAACACCCTTACACCACCTTGAAACACCCCTACACCACCTTGAAACACCCCTACACCACCTAAAAACTCCACTTGAAATTACTAGCCTACCCCAGGCTATTTTTATCCTCACCAATCATAATACTTGCAGTTTCAGTTGTTTTTACTCTCCCTTAGAGTTTGGATTGAAAAAAGCTTTTGGACCTGTATGTGATATTTGGTTTTGTCAAAAATTGTAGCCACACATTCAGTCAACTCGGCAAAATATATGCGCCATACCCATATCTTTGACATTGGTCTCATGGCTTATTGGACAATTACGACTTGTTGACTTATCCTAGACTTCAAATGTACTTAATTTGGTACTCTTGGTCCGAACATGAACGAATGATGAAAATATTGAATGGGTTATCGATGCGCAATTAGGTTAGGAGACTATTGATTGATCATGATTGGTAACTCCAAATTCTATCCTTGTTGGGACATATAAGCTAAAATGCTTGGGTTTCCACCACCAGTATTCAATTTTCCACCTACACTAACAAAGCACCAAATGCTATAGCTTGGTTTTGGGAAATGTTGTCCCTTAAAATTTGAAAGAGCAGTATCACTCTATATGCTGCACAAGCGACAAACTCCTCGCAACCCTCTAGCTCGGTTTTCATTTGGACAAATAGTTTGGTGTAATCCCTCAAACTCTCCCCAACCTTTTATCATAAATTTATGATAGTTTCTCCGTTCGACTGAACTTTTTACATCCCACAAAATGTTATCTAAATAATGTCAAAAAAATTGATACACACATGCGGAAATCGGTTAAACCATTTTGAAGTACCATCTTGAAGAGTTTGAGAGAATACCCGACATAATAACTTGTCACCATTATAAAAAAGTTTGCAATGTGATTATCTGGATCATGGATTCCATCGAACTTTTCCAGCCTAGAAATATTGAAACTCTTTGGCATGTGCCTCTATAAAATCTTAACATATAAAGAGGATGATTTCTAATTATGTTATGGTTTATATAACCTTCCCCAAGGCCCTCATTGGCTATCGTATACTGAACCTCCTCGGAAAGTTTCACGAACTGGTTACTCAATTGGTAGCCAAATCTCTGACTACCCGAGGAGAACTGAACATGGGTGGCTTCTTGGTGTTTATCCTTGGCCTCACACCTGGTTACTAACGTTTTCGTTTTATCCTACTCCTTCCTCATAATTCTACCCTGATGGGATGTTTAAAGATAATCCAAACGTCTCTTAAAACTTCACTTTCTAGATTTTTTTCTTGCAACAATGACCACGCTCCAAGAAAGATGCTTCGATTGAGTTACAAAGAGAACCACCACTTGACTGTGAAGACTTATAGCGTTTTTTATATTTATTTATTTTTGGGAAACATAACGGCCTTAGTGTGTATCCTTATTGTGCTTATCGTCTACCCGACGACCATACTCAGCTTCATTTTCCTCAGATGATCGTTCTCTCATAACCTTATATCGGGCATTTTTAGCAATCATTGTTGCATCTTTCTAAGTATTTAGTTTCTCTATGTCTTCCAACAGTTCCTTTCGTTGTGCCACTAAGGCGGATTGCTTGAGATGCTCTCCAATGAATTGATTGTTATAATGTTATTCTTCGATTTATTTCTCTTCAATTCGTTGTTCTTCAGATTTACAACACCGGTCATCAAACTCTCGACCCTAGCCAAAGGAGCCTCGTGCATGTTACTGTTCATCTCTCCTAATCGAATCTTCAAAAAAAATTAGGTCTCTTTGATTGTTTTTGAAAGTAAATTCTAGGTACTAGGTGTTCCCATTATGGTCGCCATTGATGGTTCCAGAAATATTCAGAGGGTATAATTAGTCAAAGAAATTATTGGGAGCCTAATTGTATAAAGAGAATGGCGGGAATGCTAGAGAGAGAAGCAGTCGAAAGTAAAAATAAAGTAATAATTATACACCATTTCCCAAAAAATAAATGTTTCATTATATAATAATGATGTTGGGCTTTAGGGTCAAATGGTTAGTCCACTCATGACTATTCCACTCCATTATTTTACTAATCTTAACCATATTTATTACTTATTACATGAAATACCATCAATATTACATATTTATTAGACATACTTTACAAGACTTATATAAAACTAAATTAAAGCTCGAATAAATATCACCATTATCACATATAAAACGTCTTTCAAATATAAAAAATGCCTACTTGAAAACAACATTTGAAAGTCACAAATTATTGAAACTAATCATGAACCGGCCTGTGTTGTATTTATTGATAGTTTACCATTAGTGGGGATTCTTCATATATCCTATAAAGAAATACAAACATAAGTAGTCACAATTGTATCAACCTACCATGTGTTTATTGCTATTGTAACTTAATTGATATCTAAAGAGACTAGAGTTATAAGATTACCTTAAACTTTCATATATGCTTGGTACTTTTCACACTCTTTTTTTAGTTGTCCCGACTTCTTACAAAAAAAACTATTGACCTGAAATAAGTGATTCATTAGATTTCTTCGACCCTGAACCAAAATCTATATCAACTACTCCATTATGCTTCCCATTCTCTCTTTTTTCTCATGATCAAAACTCATCACATGCACCTCATGACCTTTTTGTTTTAGCATTTCTTCCTTAACCTTTCCTTGTTTTGAGTATCATGAGAATTCATTTTACTAATTGTCAACTTCTCATGTTGGCAGTTAAGAGGCTTTTAAGCTCTTAACCCACTGAGGAAAAGAGTCAAACACAAGAGCCTCCTCCGAAAGATCAATTTTAGATATCTTTAAACTCTGAAACGATCATTAATTTTTCGAAAATATGTTATCTTATTTTCTCATTGTCGTAAGGGGAAGAACTTAGTAAAATCTATATCGTCACCTTATCGATTCCAATGTACTTGTGAAACTCAATTACATTGATTTTCTCGATCGATTCCAATGTACTTGTGAAACTCAATTACATTGATCTTCTCGATCTTTAACATAATTTAAATGTCACTTAATATCTAATGATTTAGATAAAAATAATATACGACGTTATCGACCATAAGTAAAGATGACAATTAAATACTAAAGCTTCCAACTATACAATATATATGTTCTAAAAAACAAAATAGAACAACAAAATTATAGGCACGATAATCAAATAATAATACAAGGTTAAAAATACTAAAAACCGGGCTACAAAAGTTTAATAGAGTATTATAGTTTCAAGGATTGGAGAGGTCTCCAACAGGAGAGAGCATAAATAACTCTGCCTTTCCAACCTAGCAAGATCCAATTGCCATCCACATCAATCACAAAATCTTTATGATAATTATTCCTCACCATTGTCTTTATTTTCTTTAATATTGCTTCATCCAATTCCATATGCTCCAACCCAGCTTTCCTGACCCTTGCCTACAATACAACAATAAGGACTATATCATAGTCATATTAAACAATACTAATCACTCAAAAAGATTTATTCTAAATGAGTTTCAAAAACACGCAACTATAAGAATATCGTGATTAATACTCCATTAGAATGTAGTTTAAAACATCTTAATCTAAATTTATATACCAAGAACTAGCTAAAATGATCTTATACTACCGCGAGTCTGCTAAGATATTGTTACCTGCCATTGTTTATAAGTCTCCGGCCTGTCTATTCTCTCTATCCCCTCGCACGCGATTACATTCATCGCCTCGCGACCGTAAACTTTCTTCTCCCAAAACAACCGATCTGGATCTTCCCTTGTCGTGGTCGCCTCCAGCATATCAAATATAGCCGAATAATGAGAAACCGCCTCCCTAAACCTCGAAGCAAAAAATGTAGCATCGTAATTGGCATTTACAACTCCCTGAACGAAAAGATCCGGTTTTATCGACTCAATCAATTTCAAAACCAAATCCCGAGGTGAATTCGTCGATACCACGTGGTCCGGAATATGTCTCAACCGATAATAAGAATTTACAACCGTAAATTCATCTCGGTCTATTTTCAAATCCTCGAGTTTGATCGTTTCCCATTTTGTGGCAATGAAATTGTATTCAAATGGAATATTGAACCGTTCACAGTAACGTTTTAGTCTTCGACCCGTTTCTTCGACCCGTTCCATTGGACGGAAACCCGGTTGAGGCAGCTCGATACCTGTTATCCGAAGTGCAGGCGGCCCATTTGTCAGTTCGGACAAACTTTGTATAAAAGACGGCCACTGGAATCCGTATAAGATACCAAAATCGACAATATGTATTTTGCTGGCGTTTTTTGCAGCCTTTAATATATTATGGTTTCCGAAATAATTAGACACTTGTTTAAAAGGACAAGTCGTCACGTAAAGCCGATACGCATTTAAAATGTCTGAAACTGGAGTTCCGTTACTCTGCAGTTGATTGTACGCCGGTATTCTTGTTCCGATCAGTCGGGCTTCGAGTGCGTTAGATAAATAAAAAGCCATTCTTTGTGTTCCATCGCCAAATGGGGAAGAAAATCTTCTAATCCGATCGACTAAATCACGAGCTGACTTTAGATCGAAACTTTCAATGGCCTGTGCACATTGGGTTAGCAATGTCCACAAATCAACAATTTCGGCTTTGTTTGCGTTTCGTTTTGACCCTGATGAAGGTTTTGGACATTTCTCGCTACCGGCTCCGGTGACGGGGAAATCGTCGTCTCCGGGATTAGAAAGGAGAACGTTGTCGAACGTATCGGACAGTTCCAATTCCGGTAGAGAAAAAGCGCACAGTTTATTACTTCTCTGCCATGATTCAAATTCACCATCTTTTTCTTGTAAAGAATTTCTATCTCTTCTCGAATTTTCTCGGCTGCCAAACAGAACAGGGTCATCAAAAGAAAGGTGTAGATGAGAATTTGAGTGGAAATCAAGATCTGGGTTTTGAATTTTGGTGGGTGAAGATGGAGAATGTTGAGTAAGGACATCAAAGAAAGATTTTTCAGCTGCTTGAAGTGCTAAACCATCTTGTAGCATATCGGTTTGACCTTCTAGATCTTCTTCCATTAACATATCGTTTATGTAGTTAAGAACGGCTTGAGGGTAATCATCATTGTTTTCAAAAAATGAGTCTGGCCTTGTGACTTTTAAAGAACAGTCGGCGGGAAATGGATAGTTTGGAAGAAAGTGATCCATTCTCGAATTTGAAATTATCTATTGAATTAAAAGGAAAATTGACAAATGAATTGTTTAAAGAAAAACGATTTTGAGACTTGCAGTAGCAGAGAGATTGAAAGACCGAAACTTTTTGTAGGGTAAGTGAGTGAATCGGAGAGAAAATATCAGTACAATTGGGGTTTATTACGTGACTGTTTTTGTTGTTTGTAAGAAGCCAACGGGGACTTTATAAAAAGGAGTAGGCAACTAAAATATGAAAATGTTCCGTTGAAGATTAGTTAATGTCAAATATGATCCTGCTATTATTAACTTCGTTTTTTTGACGAGGCTTCATATATGTGGTTCCGAGTACCTACACGTCTGCTGTGCAGGTTTTCAGAAGACATGTGGAGCCTAAAGCGACTCGATTCACGTGGCCGCTACATCAACTTCTTTACCTGGGGCCAACCTAACTTTTATTACCACTAAATCCAAGTATAAATTGTTTTTTATCAGATATTAGTAAAAAGGCCCACTTACCTTATTTCTATAAGAAAATTGTCCATAAATATCTTCTTTTAAGTACATAATACCAAATACCAAATTAGTAGGTAATAGTAATAGGCTAGTTTCATAAAGCATTGGGACCGAAATATTGAATAAAAATACCTTTTAAGATATAAAAAGGATCATTTCGGTTGCAACCACTTTTTTTACTCCTAACTTAGATTTTTGGGTTTCTATTTTTTCCAATTTCACTTTTCTAATTTTAAAGACCAATACGGAATCTATAAACCCATTCTCAACACATCCGTCTTCTCAACCGTAACGGAAGACTCTACTGTCGACGTCTCTCGTTGACAGAGTTGAAGTCGACGTCGTCGGTAAAAGACATCGTCCGACAAGAATTCTGTCGCTGTTGAAGTCGTCTGATTAGCGCACATGCATTTAGGAAGTTGTTTCACTGCTACAGGTATTATTATTTTTTTGAAAAAACTCACTTGAACCTTGATGTTTACTATTGCAGTAGAATGTTGGTTTTGAAACGTGAGTTGATAGAACAGTTAGTTGTTATTTGTATGTATTTGATTTCATCAGTTACATTTCTTTGCGTTGCCTTGTTCTTTGTTTGTGGGAATTTTTTTTTTTAAAATTATGGGTGTTTGAGGTGAGAGTTGTGTAGTCGTAATTAGGTTGTTGTGAGAAAAATTGGTTGATGGTTGATGTTTTGGTAGTCTGTGTTTTGATATCGGAACTGGGTTTCGGAGACGATGGTCGTGCATGATTTGGTATGCGTAAATTTCATCCTCTTTGGCTATTTGTGGATGTTGTTTAGCAATGTCTATAGTTGTTGAAGTATTGTCACGCTATGTCTAGTAATGTTTTTACGTGTTGCATTATTTTTGGTTTGTTAGTCAAACGCAATGAGGGGAGGTTTGCTAATACAATCGCAATGTGTAATAATACAATCGCAATGTGTGTATGTGCAGTAAGTGTATAAGATGTGTGCAATTTATGTGGAATGTTCAATCTGCAAATTACTTTTTAACTCGCAATTGCGTTTTATGCAGGAAAACATGACTACGACAGACGTATTCTACAAGTCTGTCCTAGTAAGTATAACTAACCTTCTCAGACGAAATATAATTACGGCCGAACACATAGAAGTTCCACAAACTAATCGAGGAAATTGCCAGTTTTTACAATGTCAATACGAAGGCTTTCAAAATAGGCGGTAAGTATGTGAAGCTAACTACAAGGGATGTGAAGGCCAGTTTTTGGCTGAAACCCGAGTATGAGGAGATACCTTTGAATAAAGTAGGGGCCTCCGTTGGTCGGTACGCTGAAGGGACTGAGAACGATTCACGGCTAATGCAGAAGTATTTTTTAAGTCCCAGTGCAAGGAACACCGGGCCGACGAATGAAAAATCTATATCGAATTCATTGATAAAGGTAAATGAATTCTCAAATGTTATATTTGTTTTGATTTATTGTTGCATTAATGTAGTATGTTGTTCATCGGGTTGCAACAATCTGTAGAGAAAGAAATTAGGGACGGAGGGGAGGACGAGGCGAAGGACGTTGCTCGTCTGTTAATTCTTTTCATATGCTCGACACTATTCTTTTTAGTTTCAGGCGATATAGTGGGTTGCGAAGTAATATACTACGTGAAGAATATGGTTTAAATGAACGACTACGATTGGTCGAGAGCTTTAGTTGAGAAGCTGCAGACGTCACTTGATAAATGTATTCGTGCCATAAAGCCCGGTAGATTTATCATATGCTTTGGTGTTCAATTCATAAGTACAATGGCTTATATTATTACGCTGGTTATTATAACCATTTTTTAATGTTGGGTTTTTTGTATACAGTCCTTTTTTATGGAGCACAATTTGATGGAGGTCCAAATACCAAGTCCCGACATCATACCAAGATGTTATAAATAGTGGGGATTGGAAGGGGAGGAGTCGGCTATGAAATTGATCCAGATGGTTAGCCAGCTAAGAGATGCGCATGTAAGATAAATTTGATTTCAAAAACTTGATGGTATAATATAACATATCAAACAACGTTGCAATATAACTTATCTAGCAATAACATAGTAGACAAAAATCGCAGCCATATAGTGAAATATTATCTCGCAATGATAACCGAGCATCAATCGCAATCCATATGGTAGTAAGTAGGTAGTGATGTTATACTTCACATAAATCACGATGTAGTTATTCATAAGTTGCATGCATTCCAGTCAAACTACGATGCAATCGCAACTGCGAAACTAAATGTCTATCAAACAATTAATTGGTATAGGGTAATTTATTAGGTTATGGAGAGTGAGCTATCATTGATAGAGGTTGAATGGGAAGCTTTTGGAAATGAGTAATTAGGGTGGAGCTCTGAAGCACAAGCACAAATACGTGAGGTAAAGAGTCGGAAAATGAAAACATTTGTTGCCCACCGAATAGGCAAAAGGCAGAAGAAACTATTCCAAGCTGACTGGAACAAGTTGTAGAAAACGATCAGGCATTTAGTTTGAGGACAACACAGCACTGCCACCGGCAGGAGAGGAATATGAAGTTACATTGCAAAAATTCTTGGCAAATAAGAACTCGACTCCAACAAAAGCGAAGAGCAAGAAATAGAGAGGGAAGCGTAGGTCAAGTATTGTCAGTTTCGCTGGACTATCATGTTCGGTGTTAGGTGACAACATCATGGTGAAAAAACGTAACAGGATGTACCATTTGGAAGTTGAAAATTAGTGGTTGAAGTTCTCGCTTGAACGGAAAAAGAAAGAAGTGAGTATTGCTATGAAATTTTGGGAGGGATCATGTATAAAAAATCACATATAATATTTAATATGCTTATTTGGACACAGGTTGAAGGACTGTAGTCAGAGTTAAATAAGTTGAAAACGAAGCTGGAGGTAGCAGAGGACATCGTACATGCTGAGAATGCTGAAATTCTCAACACCTTATCCATGCCGTTTTGTTGTGAATATAATGACTATACTTAACATGTGGCTTGGAATACTAGCGAGAAGGTAATTAAAAAATAATTGTTTACCAATCTTGCAGACATGGATTTAGGCAGAATAAGAGTCAAGATGTTTGAGAGGCCTCAAAAATATTTGTAGCTGAACATGATGAGGTTGAGGAAACAGCGGAAGAAGAGAAGAAGAAGGAGGATGCCGAAGAAAAAAAAAAATCTAAAGAGGCGAAGTTACTCAAAGTTGCGGGTGAACATGGAACTCAGGATGTTATAACACCGATTGTCCCTGCTGAATTAGTGGCAGATATAATCGAAGATGAAGAAGTAAGGGTGGAGGTAAAGAATACATGCACAACTAATATATTACCTATTGAACCTACGCCAGACAGTATACTAAAAGATACAGCGGTTGGGAAGTTAAATAGTGCACCAATGGTGACAGTTATAGATGCCCCTACGAATGATATAGGCCCTACCGTATTTAATGATATTGTTGCGAATGAGAAAGAGGATGTGGGGTGAGATAATGTAGGACATGACACATTCGCAGCCCAAACAAATATGGTGGGTGTACAAACTGAAGTGGTGGGAGCGGAAGGATTGGCAGTGAAACAAGGACAACAAGTGGGATCTAACGAAAGTGATGGAAAAGAGTTAGTCGTGGACGGACATGAAAAGGTCAACAAACAAAAAAATAATGAAAACAAATCTACTGAACAACAGGGAGAGAAACCAGAAAATACAGAGGAGGAAGCAAATGTTGAAACTGGGGGAAATGGCTTTGTCGTGAACAAGACATGTTATACAAAGAACTTAGAAGCAGTAGGGACGGGTCAGAGGAAAGAAGAATTCACCAAACGGGACATTGAAACCACCGTAGAGACAACCAAAAACATTGACGCCTCGTTTAATAGGCCAGAGTAGGCAGCACTGACAGTTTAAGATCCCGAACTTGGCGTTGAGACGGTGGTGGAGACAGGAATTTAAGATGTAAGTGGATTTTAAAATCGTTAAGATTCAACAATATTTAGTATTATGTGTCGGCATGTTTTGATGTTTTTAAAGTCTTGATTTGATATTGACTATGATGGATTGTTATGTTTTTAAAATGGTGTTTTGACACTGTAAGAAAAGTTTTAGACTTACCATGTCTTTGGGTTGTTTGTAGCATGAATTTTTTTTTGTAAGATACAAATGTGTCTAACAATCTATTTATGTCTTGCAAATCGCAAGAAGTACGATAAGGTATCTAGCAATACAGGTTAAAACGATATTACAACTCGCAATGTTAGCATGGTCGTCTTACATACAACCACTTAAGGTGTTCAAAAGATAAGTAATAATGATTGCAAATAAATCACATGCTTGTAATTCGTAGCAATCGCACCCTTAACGGCCTTGTATTTGGTTAATACAAACACTCTTTGTTATAATCTAGCAATGTTAATTGCGTATAAGTTGCAACAGAGCGAAACACTAATCTAGCAATCATTTATGCACGTAAATCGCAATGTATATTCATAACTAACATTATAATCTGATTCTATAATTAGAGTTATTGAAATCATTAGAGTTAATTTTAATAAATGCTTATCTGATTCTATAATTTGGAAACTTTCAATTGATGGAAAATTCAATTTAAAGAGAACTGTTAATGAAGTAAGGATTAAAATCATAGAATCACAAATAAAAGATAAAGTCTGGAATAATATTTCACCAAAGAAATGTTCTTTTGTCCTTTGAAGAGTACTGAATAACATTTTAAGTGTAGACATTAAGTTTCAACATATTGGATTTTGTTTAGCATCTAAATGTACTAGTTGACAGAATCTAGAAACCTTAAATCATGTTTTTGTATCATGTGAGTCTGCTTGGTATATCTGGTCTTACTTTTCTGCAATGTTTAGGATAGATGTAGGTAGACATATGACAGTGAATAACATTATTAACCTTTGGTTACTGTCTACACCTAAAAGAATACATATTAGAACAATTCTACCTGCATTGATTGTATATTCTATTTGGTATGGCGGAAATAGTTGTAAACATAAAGGTAAAATCTTATCTCCCAAAAGGATAGTTAATCATATATTATTCATGCTTGCATCCCTAGATTCAGGTTTGCGTTTGACTAGGAAGCATTGGTCAAAGGACCTGCATTTAGCTAAATACTTGAGATGTTTTAACCATGTTAAAAGTACTAAGTCATGTTTGTATGTTGTTTGGTCTTTTCCTGATTATAACAGACTTAAATTGAATTGTGATGGGTCTTCCCTATACAATGGTGAGGCTAGTTATGGTTTTATCATTAGGAATAGCTTAGGAATTACCTTAATAGTTAAAGGTAACTTAATTGGGAAGTGTTCTTCCCTTACTGCTGAGGTTTTAGCTTTAATAAATGGGCTGATGTATTGTAATGATCATGATTTAACGTTTGTTGATATTGAGACAGACTGTCTTAGTTTATTCAATATGCTTGCAAGTGGCAAACATCCTTGGTATTTAGACCAAATGCTTCAATATTGTAGATCATTGATTAAGCCACAAATGACTTTAAAACATATATATAGAGAGCAGAACTCTGCTGCTGATTGGGTGGCAAAACATGCGTTAAAAATAAAGTCTAGTTTTATGGTTGAAGCAACACATTCTTTGAACAAATTAAATGCAATAACGTTATTGGAATCATTGAATCTAGGTTATTTTAGATTCTTTGAAGATGACTAACTCTTTTGGCAAGTGGAAAACTTGACCAGCATGCTCTGTTTTGCAGGTTAAGGAACAAGGATGAATACATGGCTCTGGTTTGCAGAATAAGGATGGTTACTAGCAGCTAGGGGATTGAATGATGGATGGAAAGACTTGCTGAGAAGAGAAGGATGCAAAAGGAGATAAAAGTTTGAAGGAGAACATGTAAATAGTTGAAGTAGGATTAGGGTTTTATGAATGAAAATTACTTCATCTGTACAAAATGAGTTATTAACTCATAATCTGTACTAACATTTGTAAAGTTTTTTATAAATCAATAAAAAATGCATTTTCTTGGGAAAAAATAAAAAAAATAACTAACATTATAATCTAGCAATGTCAGAAACAAACAAATCATAGTAACATGTTTCTCTTACATTTTTAAGGACTGCATGAAAGATATATAGTAGAAATAGAAGGCCAGCATGAATCAGGTGTAGCCACTTTAACGGTGCATGTAGTAGAAAAGAACCAAAGTCCGAATAAGTATCCCAAATAGTGGCAGCCGATAAAGTTATTCAAAATAAACAACAACACGAATAAGAACAACCCACAACGAAGGCTTAATTACTTACACAACCAGAAAGAGTAGAAGAAGTAAAACAGGCAAGTGGAGAGATATCAGAAGATCTGCAAATAGCAGCCATTGAGTATGAAATACCCGAACAAGGTAAAGCAGCATCATACACACTACCTATACGTTCTGTTGTACTGTTTGAAGATGAAAGTTTTTTAAACTAAATGCAATCCTTTTATGATGAATGCGACAAGGCTGAGGCAAATTCGAATGAGAAGCGACGTACTTTGGATTCTATCTAGGAATATCTATTAAATGCCAATGTAAGTGGATTTTTGTCTTACCGTCAATGATAAAAATATTGTTAGGGGATTAATTGGATATATTATAGGTGGTAGCTGATGAGTTTTTGAAGTGGAACTTACTTACTCAGACGCGTGTGGGAGAACCATAGGTTGCTTACGAAGTTTGGCCGAAACGTACAACGACGATGCAACTAATAGATGTAAGTAAGTACAATAAGGTGTTGCGAATAAGAAGAGAAGAATAACAGGAACATCTAGAAGTATGGTATTTACCAATGTCAGAGTTCTCATATAGGCTTGCCATTAGTGTGAGTGAGATAACGGAACTACCGTAGGAAACTAAATTAGATTTCAAGGTAATATGTGGTTCT
Organism: Limnanthes douglasii subsp. nivea; assembly: GCA_036936605.1. Taxonomy (NCBI): domain Eukaryota; kingdom Viridiplantae; phylum Streptophyta; class Magnoliopsida; order Brassicales; family Limnanthaceae; genus Limnanthes; species Limnanthes douglasii. Next base: position 101,312,818 of record JAUPFV010000005.1, on the reverse strand, counting down.
AAAACAGACCACTATATTGATTTTTCACGTAGATAATGTTGTTTAATTTAAATCATTGCCATCTACATGTTTTAAAAAATTAATTTTAAATTAATAGATCATAGATGGTTGGATATATAAGATGCTTTAGGATGCAAATTGGAGAGTACCTGTGAAAGGGTTTGATGATAAGTTTTCATGTATGGTTAGCGCAATTCAACTTTCTGGAGTTGCAATTGTAAGTGCATCAGGTATTATTTATGTTATTTGAAACTATCTACTTCATATAGTAATGGTAAAAATTACAGCAAATGCCACATTATGGATGAAGTATTTGAGACAATGCGACCGGGCACATACATTGCACTTGTTCCTCTGTGCACCATTAACATTGATGGAATCAACCACTGGACATTGTTGGTTACTGATATGGAGAATGATACTGCTAGTAGCTACAACTCACTGTTGTGATGGAGCAAACACATTTTAGATAAGACGAGGAATACTATTGATGCCCTGGTAATAAGTTATATGCTATAAATTGCTTTACATTAATTTTACCCTTTCTAGCAACCTAGTTTTGTGAACGTATCACAAATGCGAGAAACGTAATTGCTAGATACGTCCAAATGGTTAAGATACAATCTCATACTCTAACGTTCCTTTGCAATCGCGTTAATTATATTACATAAATCGCAATGTTATATATAGTGCATGCTTTAACAGTTGGCCTACTGCATGAAGAAAAAATACATACCTGCTGTGAATGGTGGATACAAAATCAAGACAATGAGAGATATCCCACAATAGAAAAAGAATAACCTTGACCGTGGGATCTTTGTTTGTGAGTACGCAAAATACATCATTCAAAAAAGGTATGTTCCTTTGAAATATGGAGAGGATATGCCTGCAAAAGGAGAGCTGAAATCTTTATGCATTTCCTCAATGGTTCAAACACAAACAAACGATGGTAGTTACATTTGATATTAAAGATAGTTTTTTGGAACAATTGTTTAATTATGTAATTCATTCAAAATGGGGTGTTCTTTGTAAGCATTTTCTTTAGACTTCAGTTTTGGGTGAACTTTTATTTGGTAATAGCTAACGGTGGCAGAATGTTTATTGCATGAGTACTAATCGCAACGCCTCGTTATTATATTACACTAACTTAATAATGTCATTTTTTGTTTAAAAAGTGTGGAATTGATAGATTGTTAATATCTAGCAATGTGGTTTTTGGTTAATATCTAGCGCAACAGTTATTTTCCTTCAATAAAGTCATATCTAGCAATTAGATTAACAAAATAAATCCCATTATGCGATTGACGAATTATATTTGCACCAGTATGCATAAATCGCGTCCACCAAGACACTTCATGTTAATGCATTAGAGAATGGGTTATTGACTAAATAAGTCATTAAATAACATCGATATGACTCCTAGCTATCTCCGTCAGTAGTTAAACAAAGGTTATTTATCTTATTGGATAATTTATTACTTGACAAGACAAAGGTAGATATTGAATCGTTATAAATGCATTAACTAGACGTTTAGAATTATTTTTCGTTTGCTAGATTAGATGTAGCAGTGGGTATGTCGTATGGCTATAAGTAGAGCAAGAGATTTTAGGCTATTTAATATACTACATTTGAAAAAAACTTTATGTATTCTAAAACAAATGGACCCTTCGTCTCCAGTTTCTCCTAGGTACTCATCATTAGAAGGCTGGTTCTAAGACCATTCGGGGGACTATTCGCTTTACAAAAGGACCACCACGTCCAAGTACTCATCCGACGACTCCAAAAACTGTTCTGTCTGGTCATTCGACTTCGAGAACGAGTATGGCACCATCGACTCGTGGTCCTTTGACGGTTACGAATCAGACCCAAACGAACTGCCCAAATACAAGCGTAGGACAGATAGTTGGGATAACAAGGATTTAAAGGAACTGGTTGACACAGATGATGAAGAAGACGATGAAGCAGGCGACGAGAAGGAAACAGGCGACGAAGAAGACAAGGAACATGAGGAAGATTACGAGGAAGAAGAAGAAGAATCAGACGAGGATGATGATTGATATTATGGTAGTTAATGTAGCATGTTATTTTCTTTAGTATGTTTTTATATGTTTTGTGAATTAAAACGTACCAACCCTCAGAGATGGTGTCTTTTTTGGGAGGGTTCAGTTATCCAAGCATTTGTAAAGCCCTGTATGCAGTTTTAATCTATTTTAACAGTATGTTGTTAGTTGTTGCTTAACTGTGTGTTTGATGGTTATTTCAAGTAGCAACATATTACCACCTCACTAGTCATTAGAGAGGATTTCGTGTTTCCCAACAATTTTTATGTTTGATGTGTAAGTTATGTAATAAATCGCGAGACTGTTTTAAATTTTGCATAGCAAAGCGATTATACATGTAGTTACATAAGGAAATCGTAATGTAATAACCAACTGATAGAGTGTCTAGCAATGTCATATTAATGTATCTAGCAATGTAATATTAGTGTATCTGCATTTTCATATTAGTGTATCTAGAAATGTCATACTAGTGTATCGAGCAATATCATGTTAGTGTCTCTAGCAAGGTCATATTAGTGTATCTAGCAATGTCATGTTAGTGTTTCTAACAATATCATATTAATGTATCTAACAATGTAATATCAGTGTATCCAGCATTGTCATATAAGTGATTCTAGCAATGTCATATTAGTGTATCCAGCAATGTCATGTTAGTGTATCTATCAATATCATATTAATGTATATAGCAATGTAATATTAGTGTATCTGGCATTGTGATAGTAGTCTATCTAGCAATGCCATATTAGTGTATCCATCAATGTCAAGTTAGTGTATCTAGAAGTGTTGTATTAGTGTATCCATCAATGTCATGTTAGTGTATCTAGGAATGTCATGTTAGTGTATCTAGCAATGTCATATTAATGTATCTAGCAATGTAATATTAGTGTATCTGACATTGTCATATTAGTCTATCTAGCGATGTCATACTAGTGTATCTAGAAATGTTATGTTAGTATATCTAGCAATATATTACACATGTTAATGTATATAGAAATATCCTAGATTACATGTAAATAGCAATGTCTCGTAATATATCTTAATTTTAAAACACGTAACCTCTACTACAACAGCCGTGTAACGTTCAAAGGATAACATGAAAGTACAAAACCATGGAAATACAATAAATGCAAATGAAGAATGGTATACGCGTCGGTGGCATGTAAAGTGCTTGTTCCTTAAGTGTAAGAGGCATTACATTAAAGGCATCACAAAACAATCGGTTTGTTTAATCAAAATGTACCTAGAAAAGGTCAAATCTAGCAAAGTGGTTAAATAATGAAGTAACCAATCTAGCAAACTTTGTATATAGAAATGTTACTAGTATGAAAACATGTAAATCGCAAGATAATAAGCACTTATCTAAGCATATCAAACAAAAGGAAATTGACCTAAAAGCACAGGTAGCCTAAATTCATAATGGAGCATCGCAAGTGCTCATGTTGTGTCCTGATTTGAAACAGCAACATGACTAGCTCGTATTTACTTCTCCTCGAGATGGAATACTTTTTTTTTGGCCGTCCGATCATCTTTTCACGTTTGGTGGGTGAACCTCAAGCTTGGTAGAATTTTTAGAATTTGAAACTTCGCCAAAATCAGTTATAGCTGGTATGCTAAAAGAATAACTCGACTGGTAATTTGCAGTAGTGAAAAAGGGTTTCATTAAAGTCATAGGATCTTCGCTTAACGATTCCATTGCCGCCAATGCGTATGGGAATGGGAAAAATTTTTGTTTCCAAGCACCAAAAGTACATTTGAAATCAAGCATGTTTACTACCACTCCTGGGTCTGATAAAACCTCAAAAAAATTATAGAAGATTTACGTACCACCCACGTTCGATCCACATTCTACATTATGCTTAAACTTCTTGTCAAACTCAGAGCACAAACTAGTGTTCCAGCTGAGACCCTCCGATAAACGTCTGGACATCTGAGTCATAAGCAGGACTCTAATCATGTCCACCAATTCCACTATAGGTAGATTGTATAATTTTTTAATTTACGCGTTGAATGATTCAACAACTGTTGATGTCATTGCCCCATACCATTTCCCTTTGACCTATGCCTGAGCATACTTTTCTGGGGCAAAATGTTTAGAAAATTCGATATTTTGACACCGCATTGGTGCAAAAACTGTGAAAGTCGTTCATTAAAAAGATCTACCGTTTGAGCATAAGCACAACGGTTAAACATCAGCAACACATTCTTTTTATACTCTCAGTTTGTGTGTTCAAGAGCTTTATTCAAATTCTAAATTTGATGGAAGATACAATAATCATAGTAGTCATTATGACAGAGAACAACTATAACGTTAACAATACCAGAATTACGTATGAAATAAACGTTATTTGGCGTCCTAGAAAATGAGGTTTAAGACTTTGCATAAACCAAAACCAGTTGTCTGAGTCTTCACTACCGAAAATCCCGAAAGTAACGGGAAATTGACCTGCAACATGTGCGAAGTTTAGATTTATTGATAGTGTTTATTGAAGTTTGGTTATGAACAGAACAGTCGCAGACTTATTATAAGGTAAAATGCATCGAATGAACAACAATGAATCGCAAGGTTTCAAACAGTAGGTACAACCTATCTAGCAATCTCAACATAACATATCTAGCATGACTGCCATAGAAACCTAAATCATAATGTAAATAGCAATCGCATATAAAAAACATATATCTAGCAATGTGTTTTAAACTAAAACGAAACCAAGTTCTGAATACAAATATCTAGGAAGATGTAAGGAACAGTGGGACTAACCGCTGTTGCCATCATTTTCCACTGCTAAGAGAAACACACCACCATGCTTACCGGTTAGATAGCTTCCGTCTACGTATAACAAAGGTCGGCATGAATGAAAACTTTAAAGGCACGCACCGAAAGCTATAAAATAGCATCGAAAAAGGTTACCGACAGCTAATTCCAAATGGTAGTCTGTTGTAATATCACGACTCTTTATTCATTTGAAGTATCCTTTTAGCAAATAGAAATATGTAGTTTTATCTCCAAATACTCTCGTCATTGCCTTTTCAAAATCATTCCACGGTAGACGATAAAAAACCTCTAGACCGTAGTCTTGTTTCATATAGGACTGTATACTTATCGTTGTCAAACTATGACATGTCCTAATTGAATCATGAATTTCATCCGCAATCAAATCAGATGTCAAATACCTGTTTTTTTGTGAATACGGGACTGCATGTATGAGTGTCAACAAACCACTTAATGGTCATTAAACCGGTGCTCAAATTTATTGGTGCATAAAGCCTCCATTTGCAGCCGTCGGAATCTTTGTTGACACAATAAGCTGTAATCTTTCTAAATGTATTATGCATGTAATTAAAGGGAAAACCACTCTTTAATTCATGTCGACACAAGGATAACCTTAGACCTGCAGTACCTTCAGCAAACGACTGACCAACACCGACGATAGCTTATGCCCATCTAGTTGTAGCAAGATGCCTTTTTGGGTTGAATTAAGTAAACAATTACTAATATCCCCACTCGTTAGTTTGTTATAAGAGACTTTTGCAAACATTTGGCTAGGTTGTTTATGTTTAACTGCATACCCTTTATTAACCACTTGTTCTTCAATAACAAAATTAACTCTTTTGAGACGCTCGACATCAAGATATACTTCCAAACCAATAAAATCTTTATCGTTATTAAACAAAAAATTCTTGTGAGCACCACACAAGTAGTTAATAGTGTAGTTGCCTTTAACCAGATCCTGCCATCTGCTTTCAGTGTAATCTTGAAAGCTTTGACATTTTTCAAACTCAGAATAAGGAACAATAGCAGTTTGGTGACCATATTTGAAAATACAAAGTTTAGGTTTCGACATATACTACCATCCATTGTAGAAACTTGAGTTAGTTTGTTGTAGGGGCAGCAAGAAAGCAACAATGTGTTACAGAACAAATCGATCTATCAAATTTAGAACCAATCTAGCAATGTCTTATATAAACAATCGCAAAATAAAAAAAGATCATATCTAGTAGTCTTTTGATTTGCGCTGCAATCGCGTAAGCAAATAAGTAACCTTATCTAGCAAACACGTTGTTACTAGTAAATCGCAGTGTGGATGAGTAATCTAGCAATTTCTATTCATGAGTTGCATAACAAGTGTTCATCTCTCGCAATGTAACTAAGTGTTAATACTACAATCGGTTGAAAACAAATAACATTTCAATCTAGCAAACAAGAACGTACATTGGAATTGCAATGTATGCACAATCACAATGATAACAGACAAATCAAGCTATCTAGCAATATCAACACAGTCACACCAATACAATCAAAATCGTAATGAAACTAAACATATTGACGTATCCAACAATGTCTTTATGAAATTCTAAAAACGCATCTTGTCCATAAAAATCGCATCATGTTCCAGAAATCATCAGAAACTGTAATATCTCACTGGAAAACTTACAGAACCACGAAAATAAAATAAAGTTGACCACAAAACTCTCCTAAACATCTTTTTAACTTATAAATCGAGTAAAAACATGATTTCATGATGTTCGGATTCAGGTTGAGCTGGAAAACAATTGAAAAAACATATGAATTGCAGTATGTACCAGACCTTGTATGTGGCTACCAGTGGTAGACGTTGAGGACGAAAATAGCTGTTCAATGGGAATGAACGTGAATTCTTTTGAAATCTTCGATATTTCAAAGGCTTAAACACAGGTGGTCGTCAGTTTAAACGTAACTGAGCTCCGGAGTCATATATTGTTTTTAAACGATGGTTTAAGATGGTATAAGGTGGTGAACGGTACTTTAAGGTGGTGACGGCGTTCGAGTGGGTTGACGGGTGGTTACCGGTACCAGATTGATCACGACGATTAGTTTTGAAAAAACAAGCCTTCCTTGAAAAACAGGTATGTTGGTAGGTTAAGAGAGAAAGAGGCGGTTGGTCATAAATTCAAAATTCAAAAAATCTGATTAGGTGAAAATACTTATTATTTCTCAAAATAAGCCTTATATACTTGGTTGAGGGTAATTAGGGTATTAACAAAAAATTGGGTATTGAAAATGAGTTATTTTATTGACTATTAAGTAAGCATTAACCCATTTTTGGATACCAAATCTTAATATGTTCGGTGAGTAGGTACTTAAGGTGTCATTTCCCAACTTTTATCGGCCCTAAAATTCAAACATAAATTCTTCTTGTATGAGATGTTAAGGATATTAATAATTAGATATTGCATGTTAAGTTCATGTTGGAGATATTAGAAATATTAAATATATTTTAGTTATTATTATTATTATATATATAAGTTTATTTAAATATATAATTTCAATTAATAAAATTTTGCATCATTTTGTTTATTTATTTTTTAGGTGGTACTATGATAAGTTTAGATATATTTTTTTCTGTTGGGGTGGCGGTCATTTGTTTTTTTTTGTTAAAAGAGCAAAAAATAGTTATTTTTTTGTTATTTTTTTATCAACGAAGAAAAAGTTTTTAGTCATGAAAATAAAGAAGAATAATATGAAAATTAATTGTTTGTACAAAAAACAAGATACACAATCATTATAAGAGAGACCCTTTTTGGTTTTCGAATATGTTGTGTGTAGTTTCAAAAGGTCGAGTCGAGATGCAAACAGTGTCGGTTTTTGCTAACCTTTTGGATAATGTACTACGGACATCTATGACTTTAATGAGACTGGTTGGATTTTGATTTGGTACTAAGGTTTGGAAGAAATCACTACTTGAACAATGCAATCTTTTTATTGGTAAAACATTGACATTGATTTTACACAAAATTGGAGGAAACAACCAAGTATAATTTGGTTGGGTTTGATGCATTTTCGTGGATAAAGAAATTAATTTTAGATTTGACTTTGATTTTCTCTAGGTTACAATTTGAATTGGATTTCGGTGTGATTCTGGTTTCCGATTTGAATTTGAATTTTTGAATTTTTATTTGATTTCGAAATTGTTTCAATTTGGATTTGATTTTGATTTAGATTAGTATTTGATATTTGATATTAAGGGTGATATTTGGGATTAGAGATTTCAGATTATGATTAGAGATCTGATTGAAGAAGATGATAAAGAGGTTAAAGAAGATGTGAAGAAAATGTAAAGAAGAAGATGTGAAAACGAATACGAAGAAGAAATCGTTTGAAATATATGAAGAATGTGATATTTAAAGACCGTTTGAAGTTGTTTGAAGAAGGTCGTTCGAAGATCTTTTGAATATTTTATATTAAGGTTGAGATTTAGGATTGGAGATTTCATATTAGGATTAGAGATTTGATCGAAGAAGATGATAAAGAGGTTAAAGAAGATGTGAAGAAAATGTAAAGGAGAAGATGTGAAGACAAAAACTAAGAAGAAGTCGTTTGAAATATATGAAGAATGTGATATTTAAAAAACCGTTTGAAAGTTGTTTGAATAAGGTCATTCAAAGATCTTTTGAATATTGAATGCAACTTTGAATATCTTCAACAAAGCTCAATCACTAGGTTTTTTTTGTCAAACTCTCAATGCTTATTATTGTTAGATTATGATTGAAGATTAGTGTTAGAGATATTAAAAATATTAGTCATTAGAGATATATAAGACCAATGTTAGAGATAAAAAATATACAAAATACATTAGAGATATTAATGTATATATATATATATATATATATATATTGGATGAAGCTATTTGTAATACACAATTCTAATTAATAAATTTTTGGCATCTATAATTTTCTACAATTTTATCATGAAAAATTCATAAACTTATTAAAAAACAAGTGCCCCAGCTCTACCTTTAGCACTTTAAATATTTCACGTTAGTGTAGAACGACGTTGCTAGCATAATTCTGAGATGCATCATGTTTTTATCTTCCGCTTTTAAAAGCCATTAAAACCACTCACTCAACACAATCCTCTAAACTATTCACCTTGTTTTTCATATCCAAAATGTCTGATACATTTTTTGAATTGTTTAACTTTTTCATATATTGGACGAACCACTGTATATAGTTTATTAGAGATTCATCTTGTTTTTTTAATATAAAATGATAATATAATTTTTATAACGGTTTATCCCATTTTTTCTAATAAATTAACTTCCAAAAGAAGTCATAATGTTTTTCTAATATATCAAATAGGAATATATTAAACCAGGCTTGTGAATTTCCTCTAATAGTTATAGAAAATGCTCTTAAAAAAAGTATTATCAATATTAAATAGAAACATAGTGTTTCTAAAATATTCTAAATGTTACTCTAGATCTTCTGTTCCATCCTACTTGTCCATCTTATAATGGTCAAACTATTTTGACAAATCACCTTCAAGAATTTTTTAATATAAAGGAGACTGTACTGGTGTATATGTAGTTAACTTTAGTCTTTTAAATGTTTTTTCGAACTCAGTTGTCATTATTTTATTTCCTTGGATTTTTAATCCTCGGTTACTTTGGTCACTATAGTGTTTTATTATTTTAGAGACTCGATCTGAGTGAATTTGGACAAGCGAACAATAAATAAATTGTTGACAATGGTCTTTTTTGATGTATAAAAATTTATTAACATGTGTAACAAGATAAAATTACATGAAACAAAATATGTATTTCTTTATTAACATAGTAAATAACTTAAATATAAATATGTCTTTTTGGATGTATAAAAATTTATTAACACGTGTAACAAGATAAAATTACATGGAACAACATATGTATTTCTTTATTAACATAGTAAATAACTTAAATATAAATATTTACCTATACTTAAAAAATGTTACATTTTGACATAAGCGAAGTCAATCTCTCTTTTTTCTGAAAAAGGTAATGACATACTTTTTAAGTGTAAATGAGGCGATGAACTTTGTAGTGAACCTGTATATACTATTTATTTAAACATAATTGCAATTATGAAACAAGATAGTCCATTTTCTAGGATAAAACCTAAGTTTTAAAAGACACTTATAGGTTTTACTGCACATGGGTATTGTCTTCACACTATGTCAAGATTTGTTTAGTTTTTGTACCTTTTGCAACATTTAGCAACATTTTTATATTTACTTTTATCATGCAAATATATAACTAATGCGTAACACAATTTATTACTCACATATTTTATTCATTCGGTAAGTTAAATTTCATAAAATTTTTGTACAAGTTGAAATATGTATGTATAATTTTCTAAATAAATTTTTTAAACATATTTTATTTCTAAAATTTTATAAAATCTATCGTCAATAATTTTAATAACTAAAAAATACAAACTACAAACGACTATAAAAATACAAAAATATTAATGTTTTTCAAAATATCATTAGTTTTACTCTTGTGAACCACCAATTATTTTTTTAAAGTATTATATATATAAAAAAAACTTCAAAAAGATAAATTTTAATAGATTAACCATTGATAAATTATTTATTTTATTAATCGATTGGTTTTATATTATACTATTTTAAATTAATAGAAATATACTTTTTTATTGTTTAACATTTTATTGTTTTATGTTTTTATTGCATTTTTACAAATAGATCCATCAACAATGCTAAGAAAATCTGTGATTTTCTTGACTTATACCAAATTGTCTCTGGTCAACAAGTTAACAAATATAAAACAACCTTCATTTCTCCAACTCAAATGAGTAGAATAACTTCTCTTGAAAACATTGTTGGCTTCAAACACACTTACCTCTCATTCAAATACCTTGGTATCATTGTCCATCTAGTAACAATATATGTTATTTGATGATCTTGTTGACCAAATAAGAAGCAAAATAACAGATTGAGACAATAAGACTTTTTCATTTGGTGGAAGACTGATTCTTATCAAATCAGTCATTCTTGTAATTCCAATTTATTATATTCAAAGTATTCAATTACCAAACAATGTCATATCAAGAAGACACAAGTTCATAAATATATTTATTTTGGAATATAGAGAAAAATATAAAACAATAATATGGTCAAATTGGTCAAAACTATATAAATAGTTTGCTCGAAATGGTTAAAATATAAAAAGATTAAAGACATAGAAACCTCATTAACATGCAAATTCTCGTTGACTTTTAGAGATAGCCAAACCTTATTAGCCAACCTCATGCACTCTATATATTGTCCAAATATACATCATTTCCAAACCAACATAATATAATAAGACTCAAAAGCCTGGAAGAGGATGAACAAAATAAAAGACAGCTAAAAAGTATATATTTTGGAAAGTAGGCAAAGGGAATATTAATTTTTGGCTAGAAAAATAGAGTCACACACATCCCCTAATCACTATATCCTTAAACGAGGACAATTTTTGGCATGAACAAGTTAAAATATCTGAATTTGGAAAAATGATGAATGGAATATTGCAAAACTAAGTGACAATGTAATTCAATCAGATATTAATATAATACATAAATTTCTCTAAATATCACCAAAAAGATACTATTCTTCGGAATGTATCTTGAGATGGTAAATTCTCACTCAAAGAAACATGAAATAAAATTAGGGATAATGATCTAAAGTCAAACATCCTAAAGAAATCCTGAAATAACATCACTCGAAAGAAGTGTTCATTCACTCTTTGGAGGCTTCTAAACAATCTTATATCAGTAGACTGAATTCTTCAAAAGAAAGGTTTCAATTTAGCTTCAAAATGTCAAAACTCAGAAGACATAAATCATCTATTTGTGTCTTGTAATATATCATGGGGAGTTTGACAACATTTCGCATGATTATTTGGGATACTTATAGGTAATTATATGACATTTAACCATATAGTTAATCTTTGGTTCCTTTCTACTTTGAAAAACACACATGTTAGAACTATATTGCCTCCTATAATAGTATGGTCTATAAGGATTGATGGGAACATACCAAAGTAAATTGGTGTTAAGCTAACTTCCAAAACTATAATTGATAGTGTCACATATAGACTCACTACCCTTGACAACTCAAAATGTATCAAATATAAGTGTTAGGGAAACCATCAATATCTGAACAAGATCTGACCCAACCCTAACAAGACTCGTTAGGCTGAATCTTAGCCACCTCAGCCGAAACAGTGACGAACAGTTGGTGAACACCTACCGAAGAGGTTGTAGGAGGTAATACGAGCTTCGGCTATTACCTTATTTCAAGAACAAAGTTAACAAAAAAACGTAAAACAATCGGACAACAAGAGATTTACGTGGTTCAAATCTTGAAGAAATTCTACATCCACGGGCAACAAATATTTCTTTTATATATAAGTAGGTTACAGAAAGACTCTCAAACACAAAGGACTCAATCACTCGTGATTCACAAAACCCTTTTTTAATGTTTATCTCTCACGTCATTTATCTCTCAAAAGACCTAGTTTCTCTCTCTGAAGAAATATGTAGCTCACATCGCTTCTCGTTACAAATTGCAAAGCTACATATTCTTCTATTTATATGTCATATATGATAAATCGTAATCCATTAATTAAGGAATCTAATTAATATAAAGACCAAATTTATAAAAAATCTAATTAATATTATAGACCAAATTAATAGAAAATCTAATTAATATAGAAGATAAATTAATAGAAGATTTAATTAATATACAAATCTAATTAATATAGAATATCTAATTTACATATAATATCCAATTAATATAGAATATCAAATTAAAATAGAAAATCAAATTAATATAGAATATCCCATTAATATAAGAAATCTAATTAATATTGAATATCCAATTAATTTAAAAAATCTAATTAATATAGAAATCTAATTAATACATGAACTCTAATTAATATATAATTTCTAATTAATATAGAAATATCATTAATATAGGAAATATAATTAATATAGAATATTTACTTAATAAAGAAATCAAATTAATGTAGAAATTTAATCAAATATATCAATTTTAAAAAAGTTTTAAAAAAGATGATTATGTTTCACGTTACTTTTAACCTAAATTTAACAAATCTCCACATAGGATTATAGTAACTCCAATATTGTTAACCTAAATTTAACAAATCTCCACATAGGATTATAGTAACTCCAATATTGTTACCCTAATGCTTCAACTACTCACCGGAGACAAACTGTCCACCTACACGTTTGGAGTGATCAATTCTCATGCAGTCCGCTAACTTTAGAGGCAGTACTTCCCAATGGATCTCTCCCGACCTTCAACATCCAAGAAAACAATAGTAACATCCATCTGACATATCCTAAGATTAGACCGAGCAACACTTGAGTTTGAACATTCGAAAACTTTGACCCATCAAACCTTAGATCAAGACCCGAACTTAGCAATGGTTGAACTTCATTTGCAAAGGCCGAATCCAAACCTAGCTTAGACATAGCTTCCGTATATGTACCCAGATCTTCACCTTTATGTTCAAACTCCATCTCAACTCCAGTTCCATCTCCGAAACCTATTACATCTCCATGACGACCGAAAGTCCAGGGTCTCCTATTGACGATGTTAGTTGTCCAAAACAACTACTTCACGGTCTCTTGTTCAGTTTATGCTGTCATACTCAAAGTAAGTTACGACTCATGTTCTGAGTTATTCCATGTTTCGACACACTCTTCAAGATCTTGCGCCTATGCATACCAAATTTAGAACAATAGCTAGTCAATGGCCAGTTCACTAATACCACTGCATTGTAATTCCTAAACTTATTCGGGTACTTCGTTGGATTGAATCTCTACCTGCTTCGACAAGCCTTTAACTACCTCTAGATGAATCCCAACAGATCAATTCCTCGCACTAGACGTCTCTTCTCCTACAGACATATCCATCTAGTAGATATCTTGAATCTAATATTTCCCTCATGGTGTGACTGCGGTTGACTTTACTCCAAGATCCGTGATCTTCTTCTTTTTACTTTGTCTTCTTTACCATTAAGAAATATTGATATCATATCTCCATGCTCACCACACCACTTGTTAGGAAAATCATCAATATCCGAACAAGATTTGACCCAACCCTAACAAGACTCGTTAGGCCGAATCTTAGCCAACTCAGCGGAAGAAGTGACGAACCTGTTGGTGAACACTTAGCCAAGAGGTTTTAGGAGATAATACGAGCTCTATCTCTTACCTTATTTCAAGAACAAAGACAACAAGAAAAACAGAACGTAAAACGATCGCACAACAAGAGATTTACATGGTTACATGGTTCGAACCGTGAAGAAATCCTACACCCACGGGCAACGAACACTTCTTTTATATATAAGTAGGTTACCGAAAGACTCTCAAACACAAAGAATCAATCACTAATGAATCAATCACTAATGATTCACAAAACCCTCTCTTCAGTGTTTATCTCTCACCTCACTTATCACTCAAAAGACCTAGAGCTAGTAACTCTCTCTGAAGAAATATGCAGCTCACATCGCGTCTCGTCACAAATTGCAAAACTATATCTTCTTCTATTTATATGTCATCTATGATAAATCTTAATCCATTAATTAAGGAATCTAATTAATATAGAAGATCAAACTAATAGAAAATCTAATTAATATAGAAGACCAAATTAATAAAAATCTAATTAATATAGAAGACTAAATTAATAGAAACAATTAATTAATATAAAAGACTAAATTAATATAAGATTTAATTAATATAGAAATCTAATTAATACAGAATATCTAATTAACATAGAAAATCCAATTAATATAGAAAATCCAATTAATATAGAATATTCAATTAATATAGGAAATCCAATTAATATAGGAATTCTAATTAATATAAAAATCTAATTAATATAGAATATCTAATTAATGCAAAAATCTAATTAATATACCAGATTGATTTAGAAAAGAAGATTATGTTTCACGTTACTTTTAGCGTACATTTAAGAATAAGCATTAGACTGGTGACTTGAAAACAGATAATATTCTTGGCTATTTTAATCACATGTCTAATCCTAGGCATTATCTTTATGTCAAATGGCACCCACCAATCTGAAATAGACTCAACCTTAACTATGATGGTTTTAGCTTAAACAATGAAGATTCAAACAGTGGATTTGTAACTAGAAATGACAATCGTGAACTAATTTATGCTAAAGACAACTTAATAGGTAAAAATTCTCATCTAATTACAAAACTAGGTCATTACTTGATGGACTACTTTAATGCAAAGAAAATAATCTAAACAATATAAATGTTGAAAATGATTCCTTAACTCTTTATGATATACTAAGCTATGGTAAAGCTACTTGAACTTAGTATCTATAAATTGTTGTAGGAATTTGATTTCTTCATATATATATAGTTGTTAGACATATATTTAGAGAACAAAATTATGCAGCCAAGTGAGTTCTTAGATATACTATCAATCATAAATGAGACTGTCATTTTACTACAAATGAAGCACATGTTTTCTTAAGTGTTATACTATTACTTGAAAGTACTAATATAGGTTACTTGAGGCTTCAAAATTAACCAAAGAATACACTAAAGCTTACCTTTAGGCAGTGATATCCCTGACCAAAATCGTTTCATATGTTTGCAGGAACAGATACATATAAAGGAAATGAAAGAAACAAAATACACAAATAGACTATAGAGGTCAAGCTCAAGGACAAAACAAAATTTCTTCAATAATGAATACTCAAATTCGCTAATTAAAAAACAATACTTCCAAAATTTAGTGTTAAGATTCATTAGCAAAGTATCACTTATAATACTCAATTGATTAAGTGATTGATCAACATTTTATATAACACATAATTCAAGTTACAAACATATAACTTTATTATCAATACAATTATAATTTTTTTGTTAAATAAGTAAATAAATAAATATCGGGGTAAAATAGATTTCGATGTTGTACTTTGAAAATATATCTCGTATTATTCATTTAAATTTAGGATTTATTTAATAATTTATAAATAAAAATTTAATGGATTAATTAACTATAACTACATCGAATAAAAAAATATTAAACTTCTTTTATGGATGCCGCGAAATAGGTTAGCTGATATCCTAAATAAATTAACTACCACGTTTTCCTCTGATCACTGGTCTCAATCTACATTGATCTTTAAAACAATTTTATACAATTTTAATTAAGTCTGCATCCAAGAACATAATATAAATTTGAAATTTCATCTTATTATAGCCGATTTTGACATGAGGTGCTAGGTCCGCTGGTTCAATTGACTGTACTAATACAGAAGATGTAACTTTGAATTCAAAGCACTTAGTTCTGACTCGACTCCTTTCCACGCCATAAAATAACAATAGCCTCCAATAAAGAAAAGTTATCCATAAAGTATAATACTCGAGGGACGAGACAAGGGAAATATGATAGCCTTGGCCGTTGGCTGCTACACCATGGACCCATCCACACCATTATCAATAATATCCACACCATTATTAATAATTTGGACAGCGACCCGGTTTTATCTATTTATTTCGTGGTCCAAATTTTAGAAGAAATCAGGTAAGGATTTAAGTTTAAGATGGATATGGTTTATTTTTACTAGATGTCGTACGTAGAACGTACTACATTATTTTACATGGGATAGTAAAAGTATTTATTATTATTTTAAAATGTTTTACAACGATTAAATATTTATAAATTTTATTTTGAATATGTATATAAATATATAGACGGTTATAATTTTTCATTATTTTTCAATCATTAAAAAAACTAACTTAATTAACAATGCGCTAGTGTATATTTATATTATTCAATTTACAATTATCTTAATTATACATTAGTAATTTGGTAGTTTCTTAAATTCATATAATTTTTGTAAAATTTCAAATAATTTTTGAAATATTATTTTTTTATATAGAAGAATTATATAAAAATGATATTTTACACTATTTTAAATATATTTTTATTAATTTTATTTTTTTTCCAAACAAACTCATCTCACAATTTTGTGATATTTTAAATCCGGCCTCACAAAAAGATTAAAATATGTAATACAAACATAATAGTATAAATTATTTTTGATTTCGTTTTTATAAAGTTATTTAGTATTGAAAATTTAAATTAGAAAAAATACTTTAGCCTATATTTTTTATTATTGTGAGTTGATTGCATATCATATATGATTGGTAGTTTAATTTGTAGATCTACATTTATGATACTTGTCTGTAGTCAATTTGATAGATATGAGTGATTTATGATCAAGAATTTTCGTAGAGTATGTTTGGGTGAATTACACACATCGCACGATGAAAATGCAGTTAGTCGCATATAACATATGACTATGAGTTTCTCATCGCGTAACGTGTGCAATTTTTTATTGTACTTCGTGTGATGTCTGTTGTTCATCATATGTGTTATTCAACTATATGTTTGTTCATCATCATGAAGTTTAGGGATAAAGATGATACTTTCGTATATGTTTTGTTGACTTGTTTAATATGTCATACGACACTAATACACTACACATATAGTTTTAAAGTATATAGTTTGCGTAGATTTTGATTAATTTTTTACTTTGATTTATTTATAAACTCACTCTTGTTTTTTAGAGACGGTTAGACATAAGGTTACAAGTACAAATTGTTTGCCTCCCGTACGAACATCACAAGAGATAATTTTACAAGTTATCGAAACTTTTTGTACTGTACCATATAATCGTCGTTGTTAAGTTGTGGAGTCAGGGTCATACAGTGATTTTACTTTTTTTCCTCCTTCTTTTACAGGTTGTTTTGAAGCAGAGGAGAGTAGTGTTGGCCCATCTAAAATGTAGACCTTGGAGGAGATGTTTACAAACATCAATCTCCATGTTACTCAATTGCACCCATACTATTTAAAGCACGAAACCTATATACAATACTATTTGGTGATGGATTTTTATCATCAAACTAGAGTCTAGGATGAGGATATGGGTTTGTGCCCCTATGCATGGCCTTAGACCGGCCTACCTAATGAAAACGACTAAAGGGCCAAATATTAGAAGTACCAAATATGTTTGTCTTTTGTGGTTGCGAAATACTTATTCTAATAGTCGATATCATGATGATGTTATCACCGATGCGTATGCCACTCATGCTACCCAAGGTTAGTTCTTATATGTCTTAGGTAGTATAATATTGACAAATAATACAAGAGATATGATTTCTCTTGATTATTTAAAATTCATTCAACATTACACTATGATGGATAAGTATACCATACCCTTGGATAAAATTTGCTTCAGGATACCAGTGATATATGTGGGTTTACCATGATGTTAAAGTCGTCTATTTGTTTCTCCTCGGATATCAACTCTGTCATACAATGAGTATGCTATCACATCACCGCATATGTGTCGTTGTACCGTGTTCGCTTGAACCAATCTATTCTATTTCCCACACTACATCAATGTTTGGAGAGATCGATGTAAGTTTTAATTAACACTTCAAAATTTCAATTATATTTGTTTCACTTTTTATAAATTAAATATACTATAATTTTTACGATGTTTTAGGTACAGTTATTAACCTATGGTTTTCAACAATTCGTTCGACCATTTTATGAGATTGGTCGGATCGATCATACACTGAAGTTGTGGAACATATTAAAAAATATATTATCTGCTTTGTATGGCACACCAATTGGGGTATATTCAAAAGGTACCATACTGATTACGATCTTTTTTCCCCAATATTGGAAAACGTGTTGGATGTATGTTTCTATGGGATGAAACAATTTGGGATAAATTGAAATATGTTATCATCCAATGTAAATGTGATAGATATAAGGATGTGTCAGTTTAGGGATGACAATAGGCCGTTTATGGGTTGGATTCATGTCGGCCCGCCTGATCCATTTTTTTTCATGTCTGAGCTCAGCCTGCTCTGTGCCTTGTATATTTTTATTATTTATTATGTATTATATATAGTTTATTATTTGTTCATGGATTGGGCCAGATAAATAAAAAAAACTTGGGCCCGACTTGGTCCATTACCGAACAATAGTTTCAAAACTTATACCCGGTCCGTTTAATGTTTGGGTCAGGAAAAACCCAGGTGGTTCGGGTCGGGCAAAGATCATAAACTTCATATATCATAAAATTCATACCAAACTCATGTTTAATGGATATATAATTTTGTAGTTTGGTATAACTTTTATGATATATGTCGTTTATGATATTTGTTTATGGTTTTTATGAGTTTATAATCTTTGACGTTTTTTTTGTAACATGTATGACTTTCACGATCTTGTTATGAATTTTATGATTTTGTTATGATATTTATGTTATTATTATTACTTTGTATATGTTGTATCTAAATTTTTGAAAAACGTTTTGGAAGCTTCAATAAATAAAGACTTAGTTTTTATGTAGCATATTTAGTGTCAATATATATTTTAAGGCCAACATAATTATCTTTGATCGTACATAATGCGTGATGTATGAGCTAGATATGACACATACCAGACAATTTCATTGT
Organism: Limnanthes douglasii subsp. nivea; assembly: GCA_036936605.1. Taxonomy (NCBI): domain Eukaryota; kingdom Viridiplantae; phylum Streptophyta; class Magnoliopsida; order Brassicales; family Limnanthaceae; genus Limnanthes; species Limnanthes douglasii. Next base: position 101,293,416 of record JAUPFV010000005.1, on the reverse strand, counting down.
TTGGAAAGATTTTTAAGGCCTAAATTTAGCCTTCCATCGAGCAGTATGTGCGACGTAAGAGCCATATATCGCACATAATGCACGATCAACTACTAGTATATGAAATTTAAGACCAATAATAATATATTAATCATAATTTCGGATAACATTCAACATATAGTGAAAACACATCATTAAACATCAATACAAGATATCATTAACTTACAAAAATACCACTTAACATCAAATTATATTAAATATTAAAAAATTATTAATCAAAGTCATATACTTCGTTAAATTCAAGTAGTGTGCAATTAGTTAACGCATCCACTTATTCGGCGAGGCGCTTCTCCACTTAACTTATCATATTTGTTTTGTAATAAAATCACTATTTTTTAAATGAAACATGGTGAACACTTCTTGTCCAACTTCGTACGATAGGCCAAACACCTGAATCATTGGTTCATATTTCAAATATAGATGGTAGGGACTTCTTTACGACTGCATGAAGACCGATAGCGAGCTCCTGTAGGCCCGTACATGTAGTATATTATACACGACTTCCTTAAAAAAGTATTGGTAGTCTTCCGACCTTGTTCTCTAAACAAACTTGACGACTTGAACGAAGTGGCTATCTTATTCAATGATCCATTCCATATTTAAGATTAATCATTTTGTTAAGTTATTTAGAAGATGAAGAAATATGCCATACTTGAGTAGCAATGTATAGAAAAGTGAATGATGAGGGCGGCAGGAAACTTTCTTTGACGATAATTTGTACTTTGTAATAAAAAAAAAATTAGCGGGATATTTAGCGAGAAACTTTTAAGCGGGACACGTGGCTGTAAATTGATGTTATATTAATTAAAACATAACGTAATTAAGTTCCAACATAACATGTGAAATTAAATATTATATAATTAAGTTTGAGATTTATTCGGGTAAATTTTTTAAATCTTTCGAAGTACAAGATCGATCAATCACTGGGTTTCGAGGTATGAAAGTGGTTCCATATGAAGTATAATTCTGGAAACGGCCCAGAAGCATAAGAACCTAGAAAATTAAATTTAAGAATTAGAGAAATATTACATACTTAAAAAAATAAATCTAAAATAAATGATGGTATTATATACTTACGTATATGAAATGGATATCATATACGAAAGCAATTCTAATATCTATAAAAGACGTGGAACGAACTAGGATACCGTGTAATGGTAGATATGTTAAACGTTAGCAAATTGATAAATGATGTGCAACATATTGATATTAAGTGACTATCACTAATCTAATATTGGATAATGTTATCCAATAAAGTTTATCTGGATGAGTTGTGAGCCAAGTTAACTTATGTAGTAATCCATCTTAACTATTTGTTGAAGCACAAATATCTAACCAAAAATCTCGGTGTTCATTTAATTTCTAGATAAAATCACGTTTAACGGAAACTTAATTGTCCTTTTGACCATATATCACTCTTGATACGGTCCTATAGCCGCAATGTCTGTCTAGCGCAATGTTTTCTACGCTAGTAATAAAAGGAAGTGAAAAATTGGGGATGCGTTACGTATTTAAATTTTCGTTACTAGTAGATTTTTTTGGTAGACTTAATTTACTTTTGGTTACGGGAGATTTTGGTACTACGAATAGATTTACTTTTGAGGTATTCGTGCTACTTATCATACCGAGCACGCTAGCACTTTTGGTTTGCTCAAGGATATGTTCGTACTAACAGTTTTCTCGTTTAGTTGATTGGTTCATACCATATTGTTTTCTACCTCTAGTAATACCTGGTTCTTAGGCTCTACAACGTGACTATTTTTAGGTTAGGGTTTACATAACTATATTTATAATATGATATTGAATTATGGCCCGTAACCATGTATGAAACTATCTATGATGGATAGTGTTTTTTATATAACATCTTTACACGTAGTTGTATCTCTAAAAATAATGTCCAACATTTCTCAAAACATACCATATTTAATCTTAGCAATAGATCTATGTTCTCTTTCTATCATAGTTATTTCACATGCTCAAGATAACATGTGTGTTTTCTTAATAACACATCCACATGCTACCGCATATACGCCTATATTTATAGCCCTGTAGTAAGTATTCTAGATTATATTTATGGACATAGTGGGTAAATAATTATGTATTTTCTCAAACATTGTAATTTTATGTTTAGGTTCAATACGAAACTTATTCCTCTCACAAGTTTCAAAAATCTTTGAATGTTGAAGATCAAACAGCTTTTGAACTTTTCGTCATAAAATTTTAATATTACATGGATTAGTACCAAGGTAGTATTTTAGATACTCGTGAGCACTCTTATACATACAAAAAAATAAAATTCTATAATTATAACGTTGGATTTTTTTTATAAAAAAATTAATACTGAAATCAAATTCACACTTATCGATTGGTTGTTCTATCGCCTAAATGTTTAATTTCGTTGGTGAAACGATTAAGGTATTTTCCTTCATACTTTGTTATCCATGCCATAACATATTCCATAACTTTTGGATAGGAGGCTAACAATTCCCTCAATTATGCTAGATTTTTATTATACTCTTCTCACGTGTTTGATTTGACAACGAAGGTATACAATTTCATAAAATCATATGTGATGCCTCCGGAGGGCATTAAAGTTGTAGTGTTTGTAATAAGGTTTTATATTCAATTTGTATAGCATGTTCATTGCATCTAGAAAATAAGTCTTCAATAGGTTGCATCAATGTTAACTCCCGATTTGTCAAAATGACACGCTGATATTCCCACTTATTATCCACCATCATTGTTTGTAGAACATTTAAAGCCAACGTGTAGTTATCTTGCTTCTCCGCACTCATAAACATGGAACCGACGTAAAATATAAGTTGTGTTGGAGTTACACCAACAATCTCAAGAAATGACATTTTGTACCTCGTCGTCATGTAAGTACAATCCATGATAAGTATATATGTGAATGTACGCAACAACTCAATTTTTGTAAAGTGTGTAAAAAAATAAATTGGTAATCACGTCTACTGCATCAATTGTCTGATGCCACACGTAGTAGTTTTGTTCTTTCTATTTTATCAACAAATATTGCATTTGGATTTGACCATATTTTTTCACGAAACGAAAATATTGACGAAAATTATAAATTGTGCGCAAGTTGTAAACATTTTTCGGGTTATACGTCTTCAAATCAACATATATTTTCCTAAGGACTTGAATTATGTACTAATTCATATTCGTCTTCCCTGAGTCTACAAACTTACGAATGATCGTTTAACCGGTTTGTCGGTTCATGATGTGGTCCTGTTTACAACGGTCAATCTCTTATAAACACCTAGTACATCAACTCAAAACGCTTTTAATTCAAATAAACAATCACTTTTTTGTACATTTTTTTCCTCTTGGGTTTTGTTTTAGCTTTCGATTCATAAATACCGTATATCTCACATTTGTACATTATCCTAAGAATTTTCACCCATTTACCGGAGTGAAAAAGGGTAAAAATGTTAATGAATCCTATATTTCTTCATTCCGATTTCACAGATTCTTCCAAATCAAGTTTATTATAATACGTATGCGTGGTTAAAATATGTGTGTCATCAGTCATTATAAATATAGGTTGTTTCGGTTCCTACAACATATAGTCATACAATTACTCGCACATATATATATATATATATATATATATATATATATATATCACATATTCTCGCATATAGGTTTTGACAAAATAACATCTTGTCGCGCCCAACGAGCGGGAACTTACAAAAAAATGCAAGTTTGGTGCAACTAAACCTATAAAAAAACGCACATTAAGTGCAACAAGACCTATAGAAAATTGCAGACTAGATGCAACTATACTTACATAAAATTGCATGCTGGGTGTGGTATTTTGCATGTTCGTCAAAGAAATCGTGTGATTGAAATGTTTACAGTCATGAAGCTTAGAATGTTACTTTGGTTGCGGGTTTTTTAGTTTTCATCTTAAAAATCACATATGTTGAACTCGTTGTTATCCATCTATACTTGAAGTTTAGAAGTTTTAGAAGTTTCAAATGTTTAAGGTTTAAATATTTAGAAGTCTTACGGTTTAAAAAAAGATATTTCATTGACTGACACACGTTTAATTATTTAGGTTAGTTGAGGGTACTTTTGGTTTCTCAACTTTTAATAATAAAAAGTTAAAAAATGCGAGATCCAACAACAATATGACGAAAACTAGCTCCACCCACTCACCTTGAAATTCAGTTTCTAATGTAATTATTAATACATAAATATCTTTTAAAATTAATTTTTAAATAAACAATTGATTATTTAAGATAAAAAAAAAATCAAAATATATGTTTGACTCATTTAAAAGAAATTGGTTGAAATAAAATATCTTGTTCTAAATATTTCTATTAATTATAATTGTTTGGTTTCTTTCATTTGTGTTTAAAAAATAAAGAAGAAGTTATTTTGTTTTGGTATAAAACGCGCTTAAATTAATAATAAAAATTGACATGGGTTACAGGAGGCGGGTGCCTCGTTACAGTGGAGAAATCCGAAATGAATTGAAAAAGCTAGTTATACAATTAATAAATTACACTTGCATTGTTAGAAGAAAAAAGCGTGAATAACTAGGTTATCCAGTGAAAGTGGCTTTGGTTCCTTTGAAGCGGTATCTGAGGTCAGATAGCACATGGTGTGCTATGCTGGTGAAGGGGGATTTCTTGTTGTTGTAGATTCTATCATTCCTTTCCCTCCAGATGTAATAAATGGTGGCACAGAAGGCTGTTTTCCAATGAGCCTTTCGGTTGTCGTTCGAGGCATTCCATGTGCTCGCTTGCTCCAGCCATTGAGGCCAAGAGGAATGAGGGGTAGGAAACAGTAACTTTTGGGCAAGGGATTCCCATATTGCGGTTGAGAAGTGGCACTGGGTTAGGAGGTGTTCGAGGTTTTCAGTCGATGTTTCACATAAGACACAGGTCGGGGGGAGTCAAGACCCCATGAAATGAGCTTTTCTCTGGTGGTGAGTTTGTTTTGGATTGCAAGTCAGGTGATGAAGGAGTGTCTGGGGATAGAATATTTGTGCCAGACTAGCGAAGACCAGGCGACTTTATTCCTGGCGGGCTTAAGGGTTTTATAAGTGTTGCTGATGGAGAATGTTTGATGCGATTTGTTTGGGAGCCAGATGAATAGGTCCTTGGAGGATGTGGCGGGGGGGGGGGGGGGGAAGTTTTGGATGGCAGAAGTTATTTCTGAGAGGAAAGGGTGAAGGTTTTGGTTGGGGGCTCTTGCTTGGGGGGGGGGGGGGCACGTCCAATGGCCGTTTAAAATAAGGTCTTTCACCGTTTTTAAATTCCGCAGACGAGAGAGGTTTTGGATGGAAGGTCCGTAGCGGTTGATCAGGGAGGTGGAGAAGAGCCAGGGGTCATGCCAAATGGATGTGTCCGCTCCATTGCCAATAGTGACTTTGTAAAGATTTGCTGCTACATTCCGGAGGTTGAGGATTTTCCTCTAGCTCCAGCTATCATTTGGAGGAGTGGGAATGGTCAAAAAGTAGTTGTTTTTTATTTTTTCCAGCAGAATCCATTGGGTCCAAAATGAGTTCTCGTTTTTTTGTGAAGATGGACCAGAGGGGCTTTAGGGCGGCCTCCTGATTCCAGGTTTTTAGGTTTGGGATCACAAGACCTCCCTCTCAAAGAAGAAGTTATTTCAAATATATAACCCATCTTTTTAAAATTTAAAATTCTTTCGATCAAAAATTTAAAATTCTTTCGATCAAAAATTTAAAATTCTTTCAATCGAAACTAATCTCGATTTTAATTTAAATCTATATTACATCAAAAGATTATCGAAAGTGACATTTAAATACTTTCTATCTAAAATAATAATAAAAAAATTGCGAAGGTAGGTTATTAAATAAATTTTGGATTTTGTATTATTTGTTTCAAAATTTTGTAAAATTTTGGATGGTGGTGCTATTTGTTTATAATCTTTTTTATTGATTTGTATTTAGTTATGAAGTTCTACTTTGAACATTTTAATAATATATTATAACATATATTTTTTTATATTTATATATTTGAAATACTTCAACGATGTTTTTGCATTTTTACCCCACTGTAATCAAAACACTAAAGATTTTTTTGTTTTTGTCTTTTGTTTTAGAATGATAATTATTATTATTTGAATTTATGTTTACTATTAATCCTATTTTGGTTTTTTGATTCCCCCCCCCCCCCCCCCCCCCCCCCCGCAAGCAGAGAAAACGACATTGAATTCGATGTGCTTCTAAACGAATTGGTTAATTGTTGACAAAACGGTTGAATTCTTTCAAACACTTATTTCATTTTATCATAAAATGTCCAAGTTTTAGAATACCTTATTATCATTTTTTCTGATTATCGGAGTAAATAATTAGATACGACAGTTTTTCATGTGAGAAAAGAAGTGTATAATTGACTCATTTAAAGCTAAATAATTAAAAATTATACCTATAGGTCTGCTTTGAAGATATAAGGTAGTGATACTGCTAAATGATATGATTGGTTATGCTGGACATCGTGAATAATTGACTCATGATTGTTGCAAATAGTTCTGAATTACCTATAATTTAAAAATCGTTGATTTAGCTAAAATTTTATTTTCTCATAAGGTTTTATACACAAATAATATCGACTTATCTTTAAACACAAAAATTATGTACCCAGATTTTGAACTATGTCATAAAGAGATAATATATTTTTTTCTGTATACAAACCTGTTTGAAGATAGCCGAATTGTTAAAAGGGTTCGTGCATTGTAGTATTTGGTAAGAGGGTTGGATGTTGCTAACCCGATGGGAGAAAAGTATAGAAATGCAAAATATATAGAAGGAATAAGATTCTAAATATATTCATCAATAATTAGGTTTTAATAATTAACGAATTTTTAAAAAGGCGGGTGGATCCATTAAAAATAATGTGCTTACATATTTTGTAGGTGACAGACCATAGACGACACTGCTAATTGATACGAGATTTGTTAAGACTAAGATCTAATTTTTAATCTCGAATTTTGAACTACCTTTCAAATGATAATGTTTAAATTTATCTCTTGAATAACCAAATACTTGTGTTTTTTATAATTTGAATTATGTAGAAACTTCTTCTCAAGATTTACTAAACAGGTATCTCACTTACGATAAATGGAATTTATTTCTAAAGATTCATCAGGGATGTTAGAAAGTTTCTGCCCAATTGAAAAGAATAGTTATTTGTAAAGTTTTTTATAGTTTTTTTATATGTGTTGTTTTAAGTTTATTTGTAAATAATTTTGTTATATATTTAGAAATTTCAATATTTAGTTGTTATGTTATGTATATAGTTATTCGATCAATGTAATCAAGTGTCCTAGTTAAAATACATATTGACAAGTAAATATGAAACAAGTTCAAATATGTAGACGTGTAGCTAAGTATTTAGTGGATGTTTTAGACATTTAGCTGCTATGTTTAGATATTTAGTTTTCATGATACAAATTTAATTGTTAAGATAAAAATTTAGTTATCAAACTAATCATTTAGTTGCCATATAGGAATTAGTTGTGAGAGACAAATTAGTTGTCAAGACAAACATTTAACTATCATGCTATATATTTAGTTGTTAGCTTATATTTTGCACACACTTAAAAAGTAGCACATTTAGTTAACAATGTGAAATATTTTTTTACCTTATTTTGAATCATGAAAGGTCTTATTTTCTTGCAATGCTTGTTAGATCACGTTGGCATCTCGGTTTGACCATTACAAAAATAACTTAACAACATTATTAGACTATTATACTTTGGAATTATATAATTTGTAACTAGTAAGCCAACTAGTCTTTTATTGATATTTGTTGTTATGATTTCCATGAATAGTTACTTGGTATTCATATAGAATATTGGGTTTTAATTTGCAGGTGGGGTGGATTGCAAATATGAGGGCATTTCGGCTACTTCATGATCATATTTTGCTTTGAATAATTCATCTCATGAGATGCTTCCTAGTTGTGGCCTAGTAATGCAATTGTTTCATGATATAGTGATTGTTTTATAACAACATTATCGTCAAAGTGAAAACACTTGTAGTGAAGACACTTGTTTATGAGTTTGGTTCATCTTACAAGTTCTCTCTTTCTTGCTAAAATCAATGGGGTCAGCAAAGTATCATATCTCAGTTAGAGGTTTTCAAAAATGAATCAAGAGGTTGGGGTGTTTGATCCTTACGTTCCATTTTTTCTGGGAGTTTAATATGTGACCTTGAGGAGAAAGAAGTTGCCTGAAGAATTGGTAACAACAAGTATCTCTTTGAAATAGCTTGTTATTATAATATATTTTTGAGATGAGGTTCCAATTATGATGCACACTAATAAACTTGTTTCTTCCCAAATTGTGAACGATGGTGAATTCACAATTGATGTTGCACAATATAAAAATATAGAAAAAATCACCACCAATAGGTGTTTTCCTAATTTGTATGTCCAAAACATTTTATGATCATGAAGATAAGAGAGGTCCTCGCATTATGGTATTTGATGTTAGAAACTATTCACTCATTGTAAGATTTGGACTACGACTACTATTACATGATTAATGTGGTAGTGGAATCAAATGGTCAAATAAAAAAATAAGAATTTCTTAAGTGTTTCTACTGGATGCATTGGTTGGCTGTTTTAAGATGATTTTTGGTTGATATGACAAATGTCTTGTTTCTATCATTGTAGTCGGTGAAGATTCTTGCATGCAAGTGTCTTGTTTCTTTGATTGTAGTCATTGTTCTTTGTTGTATGCATTGTTCTTTGTTGTATGTTATAAGACTTCTGAAGTAGGATATGATTATTCAAGTGCATACTTTTATCTTATTCAGATGTTCTTGATCCATCATAAAGTTTGAAAAACCTGAGGCTCTATTTACTTTAGTATTCTTATTTTCTTGCCAAAATTGAAGTGACTATTATTAGATATTTTAATCATTCTTTCGTCGAAGGTACTCTTAAAAAACTAGCTCAATATTATTCATATGTTTACTAGTAAAACTTTGCATTATCCACTTGTTATTTTTTGTATTATAGTAGGAAAATTTAGGTGAAACATTAATTTTAAATGTTTGCTCTTATCATTTTGTAATATAATCTAGTAATATCATACTCTATGACCATATCTGCAAAACCTAGGTTAGTAAACATGTGAAACCTTATATATAACTTATAGTCGAGACGATGCAAACATTCCAAACTAGAATATAGAAAAACTATACTTTATGCACATACTTGTGAATCTTACCTTGCTTATTTTCGCAATATATGTGACAAATAAAATTCACTAGGTCTCAAAGACTCTAGCTAATACTTTTTTCCCATTTTAACCATTGATCTATTTGCTATTCTATGATCAATTTGTTGTTTTATGTTGTGTTAGGAAGATTTTAGTCTAATATCAATGTTAGATATTTGTTTTTATCATTTTTTTCAACCTGATTTAGTAATATTATAGTGTAAAAAAACATTTACAAGATCTGATATTATTAATATATGAACAAGGCATTATGGTATTGCAAAACATATTATTGTTATGTTGTGAAATCTAAGTGCCTAGAAATGTTCACATTGTTTTTTTTTTGTACGAGGTAAATGTTGGTCAAATATTTGTGTCAAAAGGATTAGAATCATCATTTTTTTACCCATGAATATAAAAAACTAAATTTGATGACAGTATGAATGAAAGAGATTAGTAACCAACTCAACTTCGTAATTATACTCAAAATACTTGATCCATGCCGTATAGGTAAAATTCCTAAGTTTTGTACCAATACGAGAGATACGACCACGTCCATAAATTCTTTATGGACAATTAATGAAAATAAAATTATATCTTCACAAATAACAATATTTCAACAAGTGAAACTAGTTCACAACTTATTTTTTCACAAGTCAAAATATCTTCTTGCACAAGTAAACTTATTTTTGCAAGTGAAATAAACATATTTCTGCAAGGGGTTCACAATTTGTTTTTTTCAAAAGTAAAATATATATCTGCAAGCGAAATACACGTATCTCCGCAAGTGGTTCACACCAAAAATATGTTTTTTTTAAAATACACGCATTTCTATTAGTGAATGAAAATAAATGTTTGTGTTTGTGTTTTGGTTCTTTTGGGATTTGTTCTTTATTTTTTAGCAAGTCATTTTACCTTATTTAGGAAATGAGTGATAATAAATGTTTGGTCATGACGAAGTACAAAACAAAGGTTGTAAAGAAGATATGAGACAAGGGTCATAAAAAGACATAAGATGTGGGTCATAAAGATAATATGAAACGAGTATCATAAAAAAAATATGAGACGAAGGTTATGAAGAAGTATGAGATGAGGGTCATAAGAGATATAAGATGAGACAGAGATCATAAGAAGCAGAAGTCGTAATAAGGCACAAGACGAACATAAAGAAAAGTTGTTTAATCAGTTATAAAAGAATTAGACGTGTATCATGTTATAGGTTATTAAGAATGGTAGTTAAAGGGTTATAATAAGATAATATGTCTATGCTTATAACTAGTAGATCATATATTTTAGATAATATAAATAAGGACTAATGCTCTCTATTTGGATACTAATTTTAATAGAGAAAAAACATTATACAATGTTACCAATGGTGATGATAAGACCGAGAATCAAAATGGAGACCGAGAATCCGCCTGATTTGAGAAATTCTGGTGATTATTCATGGAATCATGATAAACTTTCCAGTAGGTGGAAGTAACAAAGTGAAAATCAATGTTTAGGCATGGAAACTAGTGCATACAACATAATTAGTCAAGAATAAAGGGCTAACAGTCATGGTGCACATGATATAGTTATTTTACACCAATTTAGGAAGAAAATCTATCCAAACAAGTTTTGTCGATGACTTATTCTAGTGACTATCTATTGGAGATGCGGGTTAAATATTTAAAATAAGAACATACCAGAGCTAGTCGATTGTAATTTTAAAAAGATCAAGAAGCTAAAGTGAGAATGTAGAAGTTTATTGAGGCTTTGTAATTTTTGATAAAAAAATATTATGTCAATAAATAAATAAAAATATAGAATGAACAAGGGATACAGTAAAGCAAGCTTCACGAAGAAGATAAAATAAAATGAAATAATATTCAAGTATGAAAAATAAGAAGATGTTGTACAACTGGATGAAAGTAGTAGTATAAAGGAGAAGAAAAATAAACTTAAAAGTATTAATTGTGAAGTTATTTCGAGCAATATCGTTCTAGAGAAAAATTTAGAGAATTGGAGATAGATTACAATGAGGATAAACCAAAAATGACTGCGTATATGTTTCATGAGTCTTTTGTGTTAGCATAATTCTTGAGAGAAAACTTCCTCAAAAATTCGACTTGTATTAAATGGATACCTATGATGGTTCAAAGGATCCTTAACATCATTTATATAATTTTATAAACCTAATGATGAGATTTAATGCTGAAAATATTCTAATTTTCAGATATTTTTTTATTACATTTAAAGGAAATGCGCTTGATTGTCTTAACAACTTACCAAACTGAAAAATTCGTACTTTTGAAGAAATTTTGAGTGCATCTAGAAATTAGTTCGTCAGTAATAGAACACACCAAAAGGATATTGATTCCATCATGAATACGTACCAGAGAGAAGCATTAAAGAACTGTGTACAAAGGTTCGTGCGTGAGATAAAAGGTTTGTCAAGGTGTAAGGAAGATGTTGTTGTGGAAGCATTTAAAAGAGGAACTAATTTAGATGTACACTTTTATGAAAACCTTGTCAGATTTTCTGTAGATATGATGTGGCATATTTTAGAGAGGTTACAAAAATTTATTAGAGTCGAAGAATCTAAGAGAGGAATCTATTCTTGTCCAAAACCTCAAGATTAAAAGTATTATTACTCAACATGAGAAAACAGGATGAGGTAAGGCATGATGAGGTCATGAGCACCTCATTAAGTCAACAAAGAGTCACGTATTATGACAAACGTTCTTGGAAGTTTACTGCTTTAGCAAAACATATTACGGTTAATCTCAAAAAAATAAAAAATAAAGCAAAATACCAGCCTCCTCGTGTAATGGTGGCTCCAAGCAACGAAATATTTCAAAGGTATTTTTGCGCATACTATAATGATCATAGTCACGCGACCAATTATTGTTTCTAATTTCCAGATGAGGTTCATAGATTAATAGACATGAGCTTGTTCAGTTTGTCAAATGTAATTGATGATAAACTAATGAATAAAAAATTATAAACTATAGAAAGTGGAAATGTTGAAAAATAAGAGAGAAGATATGGGGAAACAATAATGGTTGTATACAATTTCTGGTGGTGATACTATGTCTAGGATGAGCCCAACTTCAAGGCATATAAAAGACTTGAGGGATCATTTTACGAGTCGTTGTACTATCATTATTGGAAACCATAAATGATCTAACTTTTAACGATAGTGATTTAAGAGGAGTTTTCACCCCTTATAAAGATGCATTAATAATTAATCTGGATTTATCAGCATTCATGATTACACGAATTCTGATAGATAACAACAATTATGTTAACATGATTTTAAGAATAACTCTGATAAAATGATCAGAATACCTTCGTATAAACCTAAAAATAGGTAGTTCGTTAGCTATGAAGGGAAATCTTTTAGTTGTGTTGGTGAAGTTGAACTTTCAGGTAACTATTAGTTTTGGTAATACCAATAAAAATATAAGAACTATATCCATGATAGTCGATGCAACACGATTATGGGCATGAAGTTGTTGGATAAGATTGGGGCCCTGACCTCTTCATTTAGGAAATTTCTTAAGTATTTTATTAGAAACTTAGTTAGAATAATCAGAGATAGTCAGAGAACATAATGGGATTATTATGTCATCTCCATAGATCATAAAAAATTGGCTTCATAGAAATTATAGATTTTGGGAGAGGATCATTAGAACTTCAAATTTTAATTGGAGTTATTGAAAATAAATTCAAATGTTTTTTAGAGTCTTGATGATGTTTCCAGGGTTAGCTCATCTGACACGTGCTAGCGAAGGAAAAGAGATTGAGGTTGGTTCGTGAAACAATGAGAGCTTTATCTTTTGAAAAAATAGAGGCCAACATCAAAGACGTTAAAAAATTTCTAAGGTTGATAGACATAAGGGAATTCTGATATCCAAGCTGGGTTGATAACTCAGTATTGGTCAAGAAGAAGAATAAGTCATATCGAATGTGCGTAGATTTTACTGACCTAAACAAAGCGTGTCCAAATAATTATTTTCCTTTGTCTCGTATTAACCAATTAGTAAACATTACTTTGGGTCATGATTTTTTTCATTTATGGATTTATATTTCCAATACATCCAAATGACAAGGAAGATATTTCATTTCAGATAGAAAAAAGTTTGTGTTGTTATAAATTTATGCCTTTTGGATTCAAAAATATAGGATCAACTTATCAAAGGCTCTTCAACCAGATATTTAAGAAACAATTAGAAAAGAATAAAGGCACAAATTTACGATATGATTTTAAAAAGCAGAAACGAGGATCGGCAAAATAAAGTTTTCTCTAAAATATTCAAGAACCTGAGAAAGTTTAACCTTACATCGAACCCTTTAAAGTGTTCATTTGAAGTTGGATGCAGAACTTTTCTCAAGTATATTGTTAGTAAGAACGGAATCAAAACTGATACAGAGCAACTGAAAGAGTTGTTAAATATGGATCCTCTAAAAAATATTAAAGAAGTGCAAAGGTTAACAGGTCATCTGGAAGAATTATGAAGGTTTATCTCCAAAGCATCTGATAAAATCCATCATTTATTCGACATTCGAAAATGAGCAAGTAAGTTTGGTTGGAATGCATATTATAACGTTGTATTTCGTGCTTTTAAAGAATATTTGACTTCAACAAAGATCGTTTTAGCTCCAGTACGAGGCGAACAATTTAACCTCTACATGTTTGTGTCCATTCATGTTGCGAGTATCGTCCTGATAAGAGAATACAATGGAGTGAAAATAATGGTTTATCACGTAAATATAAGCCTAATTAATGCTAAAAATAGATATTTAAATCTAGAGTCATATTATTATCCTACAGCCTTCTTTTCCTTTGAGAAGCGTGCTATGAAATTAAGATATTTGAAGAAGACTCACAAAATATTTTATAGAGTTGAAGGAGTATGATATTTTGTACGAACCTCTTACTACAATCAAAGCTCAAGAAGTTGCAAATTTTATGAACAAGTTTATCAGAGAAAGAACTAGTGATGACGAGGGTATGCAGTCAGACCCAACAAGAGATATTGAATATAAATTGGAAGTTAGCGGGGATTAAGTTCTTAATGGAAGAGGAGCTAGGATTATCTTGAGAACACCATTTGGTAAGATATTTATAAGTCGATAAAATTCGGGTTATATGTTACTAATAACGTGGTAGAATACGAGGTTGTTTTGAGGGATTAAAATTGGCTAGTATATACGGGGATTTGAGTAAGATCATATTCACAATTGGTTATAAGTCAAACTAAATCTATATAGAAAGCAAAGCATGAAAGTATGATGAGGTACTTAGAAGCATTAAAAGAATGGTAGAAAACATTGAGGGGATATAATGCAAACATGTACCTCGTCTAAATAACTTGATTACATAGTCTTTAGCGAAGATAATTGTTTCAGAAGATAATCCACTCGTTATCGCTCAAGAAAGGTCATCTACAGAGGATATAAGTCAAGAAATCAAGGTCTTGATAATAGAAAGACCTGAAGATTGGAAACAATAATATTTGTTGTTTATGAGAGATTATATACTCCTAGAAGGAAAAGATGAGTGTCGACCCTTGAGAATAAGAGTTGTTAAGTATGCAATTCCTTATGACGTCTACAAGGCTGATAATAAGATGTTTGAACAGAAATGCCGCACTTCGTTTATTCTTAGAGATATGCATGATGGAGTTGTCGGGGCTCTTTGTAGATATATAAATTTGACCAGACGCCTCCTTCTCGTAGGGTTTTATTAGAAAACATTAGCAGCAAATGCTATGGTCATTGTGCAAGGATGTGGCACTTGTCATAAGTATGCTAATGCGAGCCACTTTCCAAGCGAACGAATGAGCATAGTGTCGATGCCTTGTCTATTTCATAAGTGGGGATTAACATGGTGGTACCTCTTCCAATAACCTTAAGAATCTGAAATTTTTAGTAGTTATTGTTGACTACTTTAAAAAATAGGTTGCTGAAAAATCCTTATACATGACGAGGTCTCATGAAATTTTCAATTTCTTGCAAAGTCATATTTTGTCAAGGTATTGGGTTCCACGAATCTTAATGATAGATAATGAGCCTCAGTTTTAAAATGTAATAATGACGGGGTTATGTAGAAGATACAAAAAAGAACTACATTTCTTGACTATGTATGGCCCTCAATGATATAGACAACTAGTAGTGACGAACATGACTATTATAGATGAAATCAAGAAAATTATTGAGGTGGCTATGGGAAAATGACCAAATTAATTATTAGAGGTGCTTTGGGCATATAGGATGACCCATAGGACTAATAGAGGAGAAGCCCATTTTTCTTTTGTGTATGGAATAAAAGTTGTAGTTCTACCAAATATCGTCATTTCTAATCACATAATACATTGTTATTCAAGAGATAACAACAGTGAAAGAAGAAAAAATTCATTTGATTTGATTAAAACACGTCGAGATAAAGCTCAGGTTGGGGAAGAGCATTATAAATCATAATGAATAACATTTTCGATTCAAAGCTAAAGTCAATATCCTTCAAAGAATGATAAAAATGCAAGAAAACTAGCTCTAAATTCAGAAATTTATTTGCAGAAGACATCATGGAGCGTATCGGCTTGAAGATAGAAATAGAAACATATTGAAACATCTTGGAGCATGCAGCATTTGAAAAATATAAGAGGAGTCTGTAATGTGATTGTGCACTCTTTTTTTCCGTTTTGGTGGCGCAGAGGTTTTTTTTAAATAAGGCACGTTGTAAGCCAATTCATTCATAAAGAGATTTTCCTTTGAATTAAAAAAATGTGATTATATTCGAAAATAAGAACTTGAAGATAATGATAGATATTTGAATCAGGAAGATGAATATTTGAGTTTGACAATAAGAACCCAAAAATAAAGTTAGATTTTCAAATCAGGTAAATAAATATCTGAAAAAGAGAGTAAAATAATAAGATAAATAATTGAGTTATGAAAATCCGATAAAGCATGTAAATAAGCAATACGAGAAAGTTGTATATAATAAGTAACCGAACATGGTTAAAAAACGAAGCCTAAGATTTAAAAAACTATAAGATTACACAAATGGTCATACAAAACCCTGACATAAAATGTCAAATTAGCAAAAATGGTTAACAAACCAAGTCTAATGTTGCAAACTATAAGGTTACACAACTGGTCATACTATCACTGACTTAAAATATTAAATCAGTAAAAATGGTTAATAAACCAAGCCCAAAGCTAAAAAGCCATAAGGTTACACAAATTTTCATATTGAACCATGACTTAAAATATCAAATTAGTGAAAATGGTTAATAAACCAAGCCTAAGACTAATAATCCATAAGGTTATGCAAGTGGTCATACTGTATCCTGATGTAATAGTCAAATATATATAATGACCGTACAACGAGAATAAAAGTACAAATATGTTGTCAAAATAAAAATAAAAATAAACGTCATTCATGGTTTATAGTACAATACAAAACATGAAAATTGCTGTAAAATCATAATAAAGCTACGAAACGATAATTTTCTAAGATAGAGAATTTATGTCAATAACTACTTTCACAACATTAACCAGTACAAGGTGGATTGTTTTTTCGGTAACAACTTCATCAAATTGAATATTACAAGGTTGAATTACATTGACGATGCTTTTATTAATTTGTCCAGAAATATGTGGAATTACATTGAAGATTCCTTAATTAGTATGTCCACCTTCCGCAATAACTACTTCGTCATCATTATTTTTCATCTTCAATTTCTTCTTCCTCATCTTTGTCACATGATGAACTAAGTCGTTTGTCTTCAAGTACTAAATTTTTGAGGTCGCATAAAAAAATATCATGATTTTTCTCCAAATATGTAAGATAATATTTTTTCCAACAAAATTTGGGACAATGTTCACAATTCTATCCTCTATTGATTCGTAATTCTTTCAACATCTTTCTTAACATCTTCTAAAACTTTTTTCTCAACATTGTCTATATCGTTTTTATGTCTTTAATCTTTGTTGCTTCAAATTATCAAGTTTTTCTTGAGAGTTTTTAATTTCATATTGCAAAGTAGTACTTTCAATATTCAATGTAGTGTTTTCGGTAGAAAACGTTTTCTTCATGGTCGTTAGGTCATCAACTTGGCATGTCAGATCAACATTTTAAGACACCGTGTTATTTTTTTGAGTAGTTTGAGATTTATCTTGAGTAATTCACACTGTATATTAAGAAAACAGTTATGAATTATGGGTCTTCAAGGAATTTATTTTCAGTAAGTAAATTAGCAACAAGGTCTCCAACTCCAAGTTTCTTCAATTTCAAATTATCATAAGTCTAATTCAAAGTTATAAATCCTCATTTAAAGGATATTAAAGTGTCTGTAATTATCTTAATAGATCCAAACTGGATAGGTTCTGATTTGAAATTTCACATTGTTTCGATATTTGAGACAATTATTTATCGATGAGAAAGTGCAGTGAAAATTTTGTAAAAAATAACAATGATAAAGATAAACAAAAATATTCAATAAAATAGATTGAGAAAAATATGATGATTAAAACAAACCTGAATGTGAAGCTTAAGTTCTCTTTGTAGGATGTCGTTCATACTCATAGTGTTGTAATGCGACATATTGGGACAATATAAAGTTGGTAAGATATCAGTAATTACGAATGTCTATTAGAACAATTGGTTTTCTACCATTAAGAGGAGGTGCCGATTGTATAGTAAAAATACTAGCAATGGACACATTGATTTTGTTGGTATATAGGTTGGAAGGATTTGAATTAGTGATATTTTTTATTTTTGCTTTATTAGTAGGAGAATTGTAGTCACTCGTGTCATGATTGGAAGGATTTTCAGAGGCTGCATTTCTACTTTTTTTCTGATCAAAAGTTGAAACACTGAGTTTTGTAAAGTTTTCAACTTTATCTTTGCTCGTTTGTTGATCAAGATATGTGGAAATGGTGTCATGAATAAAAAGATTTGTATATGCCACATTTTTACTATTTTCTGGTCAGGAAATAAGGCAGCAAGTCTCGTAGATTTTTTAGCATTCTCATTGATCATTTGTTGATCAAAATAATTTGAAGAGATTTTATTGTTAGTAAAAAAAACCTCATCAAGTTTTTTAGCAATAGTACAGGCAATGATTTCGTCAAAATTCTTATTTCTTTAAGTCAAACATTTTTGTTATGATGATTTTTTTTTGAAATAAGGTTGTTTTGAGAATCATTGAGATCTTAATTTTGGCAAGAATAGTTTACAATACAATCATGTTTATTTTTCTTGTTATTATGGTCGTTTTAAGAATTGTTGGGAGCATCGTTTTTACGAGAACAAATTGTAATTTTGTCAGGTTTCGTTTTGTGGCGAGCACTTTCTGGGTAGAGACACTATTAACATTGTTAGTATCCTTCAATTTTTTCTTTCGGAGAATATTTAGTCATATCCCAAATTTGCTTTTGCCATCATAATTCATGGTGAGATTTTGGATAGGCAAAAAACTAGATATAAAAAAATACTCTATTGTAAAGAGGGAATGGTATTCAAGATGCCAAACTGAGAAGAAAACGGAAAATAGTTGTGTCAAGGTATTTACTTTACTACCATCATCAAAGTTTCTAAAAATATGCTGAAATTCGGTAGATTCTGCAAACAAAAGTAAAAACAAACACACACAAGAGAAGCATCGGTAAAACATGTAGCAAAAACAAAAGTTTAAATAGAATTGAATAGATCTTATCTTAAATGTTTTCATCCATCTTCATTCTACTTGATCATTTTATTGTTTTAATCGATACACTCAATTCCAAGTTACATAAATAAAAGATGTATTCTAGTTATGGTGAGAACTGGGTAATTGATAATTCAATTTGATTTTCTAAGAGTTAAGTAAAAGAAAGGAATTATTTAGAGTTTCAAAATTTTGATGTTTGTGAAAAAGTGTAAAAATATTTATATGTATATCTATAACTTTTTAACTGAGCATTATGTTCAGCATTATACGCCACATATTAGCAGTTAGTTGGAAAGGACATATGCAAACATGTCTGAAACAATCATGGATAAAATGAGGAAAGATAATCAAAGACCACACTTGAATAAGAAAGTGTAGCAATATAGTCACAAAAACGTACTGACATCAAAAGTGTTGGTGTCCATCTTCGGTCATGTATCATAAGAGACGATTGACTGAAAAATCATCTAGAAATTGTTTTTCTTCTAGAACATCTACAGGTTCAAGTTTGTTCTTGTCTAATTCTATTTTTTTTTCTTTTTTGCAACTATTTTTGGGTAGAGGAAAAAAACGTTATAAATAAAGTAATTGGATCGGTTAGGTTTTTGTATGTAATGTTTAAGATCATGAAGATAAGATTTGGAATTAGTATGGGATTCATGAGAAGATGAAGTAGAATTATACAAGACTTTGAATATGATCAGCACGAAACAAAAAATGCTCCTACAAGTTTAAGGATTATTTTACGAAAATCACAAAGAATTGTTATTTATTCATATTTAATTAGAGAGAGAGAGAGAGAGAGAGAGAAGGTGACCTGAATATAATAAAGCCATTTAAAAAAACCAAAACAATTTGAAAGATTATAATCTAGACAATGAAACAAAAGTATGAATTAACGTCAACGATGTCCGAAAACTAGAGCTGATTTGAAAAGGTGAAAAGTAGAAAGATTCGGTTGTATGGTCACACGTACTAATAAGTTTTATAAATCTAGACAATGAAACAAAAGTATTAATTAACCTCGACGATCTAATATTCACATGTTTGGGGTTTCACAAATGTGTACCTACTTAGGTTTTACATGAATATCTACATAATTATATTATCATTACGTCAAATTTACACGTTTTGTAACGTATGTTAATGTTGATAACTGTAAGGCAATCAATGTATTTATATATGCAGTGTTAAGCTTATACGGCTCTAACATAAAAATATCTTTATCAAGCTTTTACTAGTCTTTCGAATATTTGTTATCATATAAACATTTATCAATATAAACCGTAATGGTACATATGAATGGTGCATGGATCATCATTTAAAATGCGATGCTAAGTTTCACTAGTCTTTCCAATATTTGTAATACATGTGTTATCTAGGTTAAGTAATTTAAATGCGATGCTAAGTTTCACATTTAAAATACTTTAAGTTTCACAAAAAAAAACTTTATACTATGTGAAAATTTCAAAAAACTTTATTTGAGAAAAATACCTAACACGTGACTTGTGAAACTCTATCAAATTTAAGTATGTTGTGCTTCCCAACGTATATTTACTATGTTTCACAAATATCATCTTCTTTTACACTATTTTTGTAGTGAAGAACAATATAAAACTCTACTTTTTGACTCGTATGTGTATGTAAATCATGTTTCCGATACCAAAAAACGATAATCTATTTTAAAAACTAGGGAAATACAAACGCAAATTTAATTGAGGTTTTCTAATTAATAAATAAAAAAATAAACAATTACAAAAAGTGAAAATATTCAAAATAAATTGCATATAAACTTTTAGTTAGAGATAAATTTCTTGAAGAAAAATATATTTTATATAGATTTGAGTTTGTTTTTGAAAATAAATCTAAGAAAATATAATTATTAACTTATTATACTAGACTAAAAAAGTGAGATTAAAAATTAAAAAAACCTAAAAGATACACATTCCATTTCATTTCACATGTCGTTTTAAAATTTTGCCCAATTATAAATAAAAGTAATAACTGTTTTTTTATTTTATAACTAGTGAAAAAGAAACAAATCCAGTTGGTAAAAATAATAAATAATACTAAATTTTGTTTAGATATACTAAAATGACACTTAAAATGGAACATAACATATTTCATAAAACCACATACAATGCATAATGGAATGAATGTCATGTTTTATGTATTGCGTGCAACGATGGATGTTACACGCCAGGTTGTATTATAGTGAATATCGTGTGCAATATGATATATTAGTAGTTTCCAGCATGTGTTGTGAGAGCAAAAATTTTGATGAGCGATCATCACAATGCTTCCAAAATATTATTCTGATGGTGTATTCTAGTGTGGTCACCAAATGGGTTATTTCCTTATTTTTCATAATAACATCGCGGTCTATGTGAGATTAATTTTAGTAGCGATATGTTTTTAGGTAAAAAAAAGTCAATATACTTATAATGTTGCAATAACTGTGAACAATCACCCAGTTCTGAACGATAAAATAGTGTATTTTATTGTTTGTAGTTGTGTGTTTTATGAAATGGTTAATATATGTTTTGCAAGATAAATTTCATAATGAATTTTGTGAAATGTTGTTTTGGTGTTACAAAACATTTTTTTTATTCACATATTATAAAATTTGGCAAAAACGTTACGAATATTGATCATTGGATTGCAACATAAATTTTTATAATTGATGATAAAAAAAATCACCTATATAATAACAAACACGACAACTACGAATATTTAAAAATGCATATTTTCTAGTTATTCTTTTAAAAGATATGCTAAAATATTATTTTTATTTCTAAAAAAATAATGATGTTTTGAATAGTAAACCAAACTTTATTTTGTTGACTATGAAATTTTATTTATAGTAGCTTATAAAAGCTTACTTGGATTTTTTTTTTCGGGTGATAATAACTATTAAATTTAAAAAATTAAGGAGATTGTTTATAATATGTTTTTGGGCATTCTCCGACTAACAATAACGTAACAAAAATCGTACATAGATCACGTGAGATTTCCCAACATGAAATACAACAAAGGGAAAAAGGTCCAAAAAATATGAAAAGTACAATATATTATACAAATTCGTGGGGCATTCCCCTACAAGAAACAAAACAAAAGAGATGGAACCAAAAAATGTGAAATACATAGGGTACAAACAGTAAGTAACATGTGGTACATAACATGACGAGTTACAAAATGTCAAAAGTAAAGACATGTTTATTGAGTTCACTAATACCAGATTAAAAAGGTGTAAGAACATACAAAGCATGGAAAAAAACGTGTCATCACACCAATATCAAATGGGAAACATGGTACGTGAAACCCTCCCAAAAGAGGATGGCGGCAACTGGTCGAAACCACAAAACCCGGTGCAACCAACATCATGAGAGGAGGATGAAACAAATAAGAAAAGAAGCTCAGTAAATCAACCAGCAAAAACCATAAATAAGACCAGTGAAACCATATCGTGGCACACTAAACCAACGGGTGGAAAAAATTATCCAGAGATACTTACACTGAATCGACAGATCTGAAGCAAAACGAGTAGTTGTCCAAACGGTGATTCATGAGGTGCGTTGATAACATATAAAATATGTTGAATAAAATCTATAACCACCGGAGATAAAACAACAGTGGGAGTTCAACCCTGGAAGAGACACCAACGAAGCCATAAAAAAACATAAGGTGTTTGGTGGTTACTTTTGATAAACTTCCTGCATGTGGAAAGTCAGCGGAATGGAAATAAGAAGGAGAATAAATAATTAGCATCGGACTTAAATCTGCTCTGGTGGAGAGCTAAGAAGAGCAAAAAAAGGGTATTCGTGATTCATACATGAAATGACATCGAGATAAACCTACTCGTCTTGCATATCCAAAAGAAAGCAAAAAAAAAATAGAGCTTGAGACAAATTAAAACAACAAAAGGATTTAAGAAATAATTTTCTCCATAGATAAAAAAATAACAACAAGAACATAATAGAAACTTAATGAAAAAATTAAATCGGTAGAAAGTTAAGAGTTTATTTTCTAAAATTGAAAAATATATCTAAACATATTTATTAGTTAGATTTTGTATAGTGGGATTATTTTGTGGATTTGTTTTGGATTTTTTTTAAAACAAAAACATCTTTAATGCTTAATTAATCAAATTTTTTTACAATTTGGGTGACAAATTAACAAAACATTGAAGTTAAAACCTAAATTAGGAAAAATTCTTGGCAACCACCAAAGGAAGCAAAGTTTTGATAGAAAATGGGCATCTTAACTAGTCGAGCCTATTATTGAACATATTCACCAATAATAACTACCAACAACTTTTCATCAGGAAAATCAGCCTCGCTGAGATCATCATATCAACTGAATCTTTGAAACTGATTTGATATTCTTTTAGGGCTCTTCTGACATAACCACTTTGTATATGATTGAACCATTGATAAAAAAATAGCATAACATTGCTCATATGTCTACATGCGTGAAATATCATTCCTAATCATCTACTCTCAAGTAATTACAATGAAAATTTTCTAGAAATATTATAGCTTTTAAGGGGCTATGGATATGATAACTAGCAAGATTCAATTTCATTTTATATTTTAAAGTCCAACGAGCCATCCAATCATCAGCTTGGTTTTGGACTCTAGAATTGTATTTGATAGTCATGGTTGATGTTATTAATGTTCTATATCTCTTTAATATTGGGTTTAAATAATATGGGCCAATACTTTTGCCAACATGTCAATTAACAAAGATGAATCAATTTCAATGTCAACATTTTTAAGGCGCTTTTGATAGCAGATGAACTGGCCATCTAGAAATCAAATGAGATTTCTTACCACATAGGTTATCTAAATTTACCAGCCTTACTTGATTCTCTATTAAGAAGACAAGAACCATTAGTATTCAGTTTGATTCTATTGGCATTGGGGTGAGTTCGTTTAACAATCAGAACTTTGCTAGGTAATGTAAGAAGGAACCAGCCAAGGTAATTAGCTACATTAACTTCATCGTGCCATAATTTTCTACTAATGGTGCTGAAACAATCTAGATTAGATAATATCTGATAAATATAATTAATAATAACTTTGTGAGAAATAGAAGATCCTGTATGTTTAGATTTATTTATGAAAAACCAAATAGACCAACAAATGATAGTAGGAGGTATGCTTTTGAATGCTTTGTTTTTTGGGTGGACCAAAACAATCATCTGATTAGATGGTGGATGGTAATGTAATTGGCAATAGAAACATGAAATAAGACAACAAAATGGTTCCAGATTGGCCATATAGTTGGATATGATACATACAGATGGTTGGTGGTTTCAATGTCTTTACAAAATAGGCATTTGGAAGCCATACTAAAATTTAACATTTTGAAGGTTGGAGTCCACTGAGATCCAATATTTCAGAAATTTCCATAACACAAAGGAAAACTTATAGGGGATATAGGAGTTACAAATCTTTGGGAAAAGATTTGAGACATGAATCTTAGTTCTAAAGTGGTTCCAAGTAATCTTAGTGGTATATTTTCCAATTTTATCAAGAGAGCACATAATGCCTTCATCTTTATTAATTTTTATTTTAAAGTTATTAATATTGTTTATAATAGAGGGGTCACAAGGTGTCTTAACCTCTCTAAATTCCAACTGTTATCAACCTAGAAGCTAATTACAATGTCTATTTTATACCAAATATTGTTTTCATTATTAGAAAGTCTAATTCGAGGCTTCTTGTCAACCCATTTATCAAGAAAAAATCAAGATTACCCATACCTAAATGCCAATGAATGAAGGGCTCAACAAACTTTTTGGAGGAAATTAATCTCCGCCAGATTTTAGAACGAGCTTTGTTAGGGCTGGTTTGTAAAGGGTGACTAGATTCACAGTAAACTGAATGCATGTAGTTGGTCCATAATGATTTTTTCTATAAAACTATACCATAATTTTCTAGAGAACGTGGTTTGAAGATAAAAAAAAACTTCATGATATTTAAACCACCCTCTTATATGGTTACAAATAGAATTCCAATTATACCAAGTTATTGATTTGGAAGTTTCCTTTGAACCCTACAAAAATCTCTTCATAAGTCTTTCAATTCTACTTAGAACAGATTTGGGTATAATGGAACAGTGAATATGGTAAATGAGGATAGGCATGAGGACCGATTGGACTAATACCAGCCTGCCTCTAAATGAAATGGAAGTGTTATCCCATTCATTGATTCTAGTTCTAACCTTGTTGACTAATACATCATAGAGGCTTGATCTTTTATTATTTTGAATGAAAAGGCACTAGTATTTTAAGGATAAATACTTGTTGATAAACTGAGTGTCATTTTCAATAGTTTTAATTCTTTGGTTGTTAATATTGGCAGAGACAGTCAAACTTGACTTGTCTTCGCTAATGGTTTGACCAGATAATATTTGGTACAAATGCAAGAAAGTTTTTAATTTGTTAATATTATTTCTGGATCCATTTGTGTAGATGACAAAGTCATCTTCAAATTCCAGACAATTTATGTTAATATTACTTATTGTTTTGTACATTATTTGGTTGTAATTATTGAGGAGCGAATTTATACCTCCAATTGTGTAATTATAAATAAGTTCGGAGAGATTGGATCTCCCTATCTAATACCATTGAGACCCTTAAAATAACCTTTTGTTTCAACATTTATTATTATTTTAAAGTAAACAGATGTTATTCCGTTATTGATAAGGATAAAAGTATTGTTAAAGCCAAAAAGTTTGAGAATTTTTTTAAAACAAAATGTTATTTCCTCTCGACTTTTTATTTAAATCATAAATGAGCTCTTGAGAAAGAAAAATATGTTCATGGATGTTTCTTCCGTGAACAAATACTCCTTGCTCAAGAGAGATAATTTCTGAAAGGATTACCATGAGTCTGTCATTAATAATCTTGGAGACCAGTCTATTAAAGATAGTGCAAAGACTAATTGACCTCTAGTCTTTCCACTGCTTTGGGTTGTCAATTTACGAATTAAAAAATTTGTAGTGGAATGGATACCGTTTGGGGCTTTTATACCAGCAATATAATCTCTAATAGCTTGGCACCAACACGATTTTATGATGGACCAACAAGTTTGGTAAAAAAAGGTTGAAGCCATATGTACCAGCAACACTATTGGGCTTAAGGCCCTTGACAACCTTCTCAATCTCCGTCCTGATAAGGGAATAATTTTCCAAAATTAATAATAAGGAGTTAATTATGAATAGAAGGAAATTAATATGACTGTAATAGCATTTGTCGATTATTAGAGGATAATTTGTTAATAAAGTATTTAATGAAGGACCAAAAGAGAAATAAAACAAGCTCACCAAAGATATTAATGGCTCCACCCTTCCCTACTATAAAAGGAGACCCATTATTCTTGGTAGGTAGAACATTCTACAAGATAATATTCTATTTCCACTTTCTCTCGCTACATTCTTACTCTAGTCACATCAGGTCCAAGATCCAATATTCTTCCTAGTCATTTATTCTCTCATCATTGGCGCCGTCTGTGGGAATCCGTGATACCAAAAAGGAATATTTTTCTTTGAAAATCGCGATCTAATCTTAAAGTATGAATGACGAAGTTTTCGGAGAGAGGGTCGGGAGAGAAGTAGCCTGAGCCGTTTCGTTATCTGAATGCGAATGAGCCCCGGGTCGGGAGTATTACACCCAGGGTCGGGACAAGCGTTCAACCCTTATCATGACCAGGAGACAGCTCCTGGAAGACATTGCCAGATTAAACGCTGAGAGAGAACGGGCGTTAAACGAGAAACCGGTTCGGGAAGGAAAATGTAAAGAACCACTCACAGATAACCGCGGCGGAGGCAACCCGACTGCGGGACATCGCATCGAGGCCCGACCTGTTAGATATTATCGGGAGCCTCGTCCAGAGGACGGCAGAACGCCAGAGAGGAGCGGTACCCTGAGGATAATCGCGGCGTCTCCGCCGATTACACTTCGGATGATTCGTCGGGAAGGGAGTACCAACGTCGGGAAAGGTCAAACAAACGGGCGCAGAAAAACTGTTCCCGATGCGACAGGGCACTCCGGTCAGAATCTTCTAAGTACAAGAAAGGTAGCACCAAAAAAAGAAGACCGACATCGTTTGAGAAAGAAGAAATGCCAGCAGGCAGCAGAGAAGAGCGGGTAGCACTGCCTCAGCAGAATACCACTTCGAGAGAGACCGTCACGATACCGAAATCTGAAACCACAATGACCATTTCTGAAGTCACCGACTCGTTTGATGTTTCAACCGAATATCTCGACCCATAAGCGAATCACAACATCATCGGGATCATTGAAGAAGGAGCTGCGGGAAGTATTGGGAATGTGAGAAACCTTTGTAAAATTTTTCGAATCATTGATTATTTTCTGCCACGTATTCCTCTAGGAAACAACATATCGTGAATCTGGCTACGCAGTTGGAAGCCCGGACCTATCCTCACTCAAAAGGTATCCCTTCACCGATCCTATATTTTCATAACGACGACATGAGGGATATAGTCGGCCCTCATGAAGACACCATCGTTATCGGGGCGGCCATTGCGGGGGAAGAGGTCCGGCGTATTCTGGTAAATACCGGTAGCTCAGCCAATATAATCTTCGCATCCACCTTCGCAAAGTTCAGGACACCTCCGGTCATTATGCGATCAGACCGAACTATCGTGGGGTTTACGGGTTTGGCAGCAGACGTAGTTGGGTAGTTCGAAGGTATCGTTCAGCTAGGCCGTGGACCGTTCAAGAAATAGGTCACAGTCTTATTCGTGGTGGTGGAAGCCCCGGATTCTCACAATGTTATTTTTGGCAGATCATGGTTATCACGAATGCATGCGGTATCATCCACAGTTCATCAATGTTTGAAATACGTGGTCGGAAACAACGTGGGCATAGTCCGGAGCAGCCAAAAAGCAGCGCGGGAGTGTTACCGAGTGGCTTTGGCGCCCAAAAAGGATCAAGAGATGGCACAAGCGCGGGACTAGCAATTAAAGGGGCTTCCCTCGGGGTCGTTACCCATTGATGATCCTAGGGAAGCTCCCGGTTTTTTAACCACCGATGAAGAATGTGAAAAGCACACATTCACCGAAGCGAAGGACCTGCAGATCGGAATCCAATTGTCGCCAACCTTCAGGGAACAGTTGTTATCTTTACTACAGGAGAATTTAGATTTATTCGCATGGTGTTCAAAGGACGTGACAGGAATTCCACAGTACTACGTGGTTCACAAGCTAACTATAAACAAGAACGTCAGACCCATTTCGCAAAAGCGTCGGACCTTTTCCCCAGAAAAGACATAAATCATTCTGCGAGAAGTCGAAAGGATGATCAGCGTCGGACACATTAAGGAGTCGAGTTACCCGCTCTGGACATCCAACCCGGTCCTGGTAAAAAAGAAAAACGGGAAGTGGAGGATGTGTGTGGACTTTACCGACCTCAATTGGGCATGCCCGAAGGATCCTTTCCC
This sequence comes from Limnanthes douglasii subsp. nivea, assembly GCA_036936605.1. Lineage (NCBI taxonomy): Eukaryota > Viridiplantae > Streptophyta > Magnoliopsida > Brassicales > Limnanthaceae > Limnanthes > Limnanthes douglasii. Next base: position 101,264,978 of record JAUPFV010000005.1, on the reverse strand, counting down.
AATGTCGAGGATCGACCGATTGGTGGACTCAACGTCGGGAAACAGACTTCTGTCATTCATGGACGCATACGCAGGCTACAACCAGATCAAGTTGCACCCAACGGACTAGGAAAGCACAACGTTTATAACAGGTCGAGGCTTATATTGCTACAAAGTCATGCCGTTCGGCCTAAAAAATGCTGGAGCGACTTATCAGAGGTTGGTTAACAAAACCTTCGATTGCCAATTAGGGCGGAATATGGAAGTCTACATCGATGACATGTTAGTAAAGAGCGGCACGGACGAAGAGCATCGCCGATTTGAAGGAAACTTTTGACAACCTCAGGGGAATAAATCTCAAGCTCAATCCAGAAAACTATTCCTTCGGGGTAAGGTCGGGCAAGTTCCTGGGTTTCTTTGTTAGCGAAAAGGGAATTGAGGCCGACCTGACTCAACTCCAAGCTCTTACCGACATGACTCTGCCTAAGAATATCAAGGAAGTCCAGATATTAACCGGGCGTCTCGCGGCTCTAAATCGGTTTATCTCTCGATCGTCTGACAAGTATGCTCTATTTTTTCAGGTCCTGAGAAATGCCAAGAATTTTGTTTGGACAACGGATTGTAATGAGGCCTTTTTGGGAATCAAGACTTATCTATCATCTCCAAACCTTCTCACAAAGCCTCTGACAGGCGAGACTCTTTTCCTTTACATAGCAGTTTCAAATTCCACGGTGAGTGTGACATTGATCAGCGAATCGGGAGCGGCCCCCAAAGCGGTATATTTCGTGAGAAAAAGTTTACTGGATGCAGAAACACGGTATCTAAGACTCGAGAAGATGGAATTGGCGTTAGTAACCGCGGCGCGAAAAATGCGGCCATATTTTCAAGCGCACCCCATTGTCGTCTGCACCTCGTTTCCACTCAAGTACGTTCTTCAGCGCGCGGACACGTCAGGGAGAATGTCTAAAGGCCAAATTCTGGCTGATTTCATAGTAGAATTTCATTCTGATCGCGCAGACCAAGACGCATCCTCGGGACCACCCGAACCGAATGAGTGAACCATCCGCACCGATGGCGGATCGAACGTAAATGGTTGCGGAGCGGGTGTACAGATAGTCACCCCAACAGGCCTAAGTATGCATCAAGCAATCCGATTTGGTTTTCCCACTTCTAACAGCGAAGCCAAGTATGAGGCCGCCCTGGCCGGTCTACGACTAGCACATGTATGTGGATCTAGGCATGTACGTCTCGTTAGTGATTCTCAACTTTTGATAAATCAAGCCTCGGGAGCCTCGGAAAAGAACATCTGGTTCAGTACTTAGCCGCATTAAGGGTGTTAGCTGCGTCATTCGTTAAGGTAACATATGAACATGTCCCAAGAGCCGAGAATGTGGTAGCCGACTCTCTAGCGTCGGTCTCTTGCTCAAACAACTACCCCTAGATAACCGAACAAGAAAACCCGTTAATCATAAAGAGGAAAAATCTGTATAATCGGCCCGAAATCGCTTGTCAGGTGTCTTCTGTAACTATGTCGGATTGGCGACGGGACATTATTACTTTCCTAGCCGAAGGTTTATTGCCAGACGATGGCGCGTCGGCCCGAAAGGTGCGCAACAAAGCCCGAGGCTACGTTTTATTGGGCGACGTATTATACAAAAAATCGTTCAGCCGACCCTTGAGGTGTTTGGGGGTAAATGAGTCACAGATCATTGTGTCCGAGTTGCACGACGGGGAGGGCGCGGCCCACTGTGGTTACAAGGCCTTGATAAGAAGAATTTTTCTCGCCGGATTTTATTGGCCAACGATGACGATAGATGCTCAGCAGATAGTAAAAACCTGCGACACTTGTCAAAGATTTGCGAACGCAATAAACGTGCCCGCGACCCCTTTAGAATCTATATTTGAAGGATTAACCTTTGACCGATGGGGAATCGATCTTGTAGGGCCGTTACCAATGGCATCTGGTGGGAGACAAACGATCGTGGTGGCCGTAGACTACTTTTCCAAATGGGTTGAAGCCGAACCATTATCCGCCACCAAGACTAAGGACATCGTCAGATTTATCTGGTCCAATATCTGTTGTTGGTTCGGGGTAGCCCAGAAGCTCACCATGGATAACGGACCCCAATTCTATAGCGGAGAGATGAAATCTTTTTGCGCAACTCATAGGCTTATGCAATGTTTTTCCGCCCCATTCCACCCTCAAGCGAACGGGCAAGTCGAAGTCACCAACAAGACAATTTTGGACGGCCTCAAAAAGAACCTCGAAGGAAAAGTTGGTAAATGGCCAGACTATTTGTAGGAAATATTGTGGGCTTACCAAACTACCCCTCCAACGGCGACTAAAAAATCACCTTATGCTCTGGTCTATGGCATGGACGCGGTCACTCCGGCAGAACCTATCTTTCCCTCCTTCAGGATCGGTACTATGACGAAGACGCAAATGGAGGTAACAGACAGTTCGCCCTCGACCTCATAGAGGAAAAACGGAACCGTGCCCAGCTAAATTCTCTACATTATTAGACCTTAATGAAGGAATTCAAAGTCGGTGATAAGGTTCTGAGACGAGTTTTTCTGCATACCAAAGACAAAACCCTTGGTAAGCTCGCCCCAAACTGGGAAGGGCCAAAGTGATAGAGAAGGTCAAGAGCGGGACTTATCGTTTACAAGATAAGCTCGGGCGTTCATTAAGGCTACCATGGAACATCGAACATCTGAAATTGTATTTGGAGTAATTTCATATTTTGTAAACTCAAACTTATTTGTGTAAATATTTTTTGGGTCGGGGATGCACTCTTTCCTACCTCGGTGGCGCGATAAGGTTTTAATGAGGCATCGATCACACCCGACCCCTTTAATCAATTTTTTTTTTGCCTTTCCATCTTTGAAGTGTTACAGACGACTCTGTCAGCTGACGAGCTGATCGACGAATCTTTTTTAACAATCTTGACTGCTTTATAGAACCTTCATCGGTTTTTCAGTTTTCGAACTGATCTACATCTTAAATTCCCGACCCTACGGGAAAATTTTCAATTTTACATTGATCAACAGAACCTTCATCAGTTTTCAGTTTTCGAACTGATCTACATCTTAAATTCCCGACCATACGAGAATTTTTTTAATTTTACATTAATCAACAGAACCTTGATCGGTTTTTCAGTTTTCGAACTGATCTACATCTTGAATTCCCGACCTTACGGGAAAATTTTCAACTTTACATTGATCAACAAAACCTTTATCGGTTTTTCAGTGATCAAACTGATCTACATCTTCAATTCCCAACCGTTATATTTTGACCAACAGAACTTTCATGAGTTTTTTTAGTGACCGAACTGATTACATCTCAAATTTCGACCCTCACATGGATTTATAAAACCATTGTAGTATGCAACATTCACAAAAATATAAATACGAATGAAATATTGATTGTCTGGAAATTTTGTTTACAGAAAAGGTTTATAGCGGATTCTGCAGTCCCCACACTAACAGGTCTTAAACAACAAAATACAAAAACATAAAAACCAATGACGTCGGGAATCAAGCATCTTTTTCCTCCAACTCGGTGTCATCCGATTTGTCGTCTTCACAAACAACACCAGAAGGGCGGTCGTCTTCCGGAACGTCCAGTCACATTGACCCGAGGGGAAAGTCATGGAAGCGATGATGAAATGACAGCGCGTATGCGGCCTTGGCCTCGACCGTCTCCTTCTCTATCTACTTCTTGCATTTTTCAGCAAAAAGAGTATTGACCGTCTTCAGTTCAGTGATCTCCCGCGCCAATCTCGCGGCACGATCCTCCCCGGACTTCCTGGTCTGCTCCAAAGCTCCTTCGGTCTCCTTGAGCCGCTCCTCTGCCAATTCTTGAGCAGCTTTAGCCTTCCGCACCTCCTCTTACAGATCGGCAACTTTCGCCTCTACACACGACAGCTTCTAGCTCAGTTCCCCTGCCCGACGCTCTTTCAAGGCCAAGGGCACAAGCATGTTGTACAAGAAAAGGGCTAGTCTGTCAGTTATATACAACGGAAACGTTTGCGGACTCCCGGGCACAGACGATACCGAAAGCTTCGTGCCACTCGACGACACCACGACATGTTTAGAAGCCTTTGAGGGGCTAGCATCGTCAGGGATCACCACTACGGGGTCGGCCATCGAACCACCCTTATCCCCCCCCCCCATACTGGTCGAACAGCTCCGGAACGGTAGCATTATCAACATCCGTGGCAGACCCGCTTTCTTTCTTTGAGTGTTTAGGCTTCTTAGCCTGAGCCCCCTCTGTATCAACCTTCCCCTTCCGCTTCTTCGCCATCTCTTGGGTCTGATGGGCCTCGCCACCCTCAACAGTAGCTTCATCCTGGTGCCCTTTGGCACCCGTCTCCTCAGGCCCGGTATTGTCCAGCTCGACCTCATCATCTGATTTGGGGCGCTTGCTGGGCGCCTTGTTGCGCTTCGGGAGAAATAGGTGGGCATCGGGCAAATCCGTCTTTGCGATCAAGTCCTCCATACTGGGGGGTTGACGCAGCTGCTCGATAGTGAGCGGTTCTGACGAGCAACGCCAGAGGTTACTCGTGATCAGGTTGGTATTTTTAAAAGCCCGATGCATTGCCCGACCCCAATGCTTCTAGGCATAGTCCTTCAACATCTGGAAGGTGACCTTGCCTGGCTTGAAGTAATCCTTCTTCAACCCTTGGACGAATTCCTTCGAGACTACACAAAGGATCGGTTCTTAAATATATATATATATGTATACATACCATCAGGAACCCACGTCCGCAGCAGTCACCTCAGATTCTCCTTACTATAGGGGCGGCCATTCTCCCAGCAGCCGCTCAGGAAGACGAAGCGTTGCTTCAAACCTTTGTCACCCTCGAGGAAGTCATTTACTATCTTCCATGTACTGGCTAACGAGGAGTAGAAGAAGGGCGACTTCGGAGACTTTGACAGCCCGGACATGGCTATGTACTCCTCCATAGGCATGACCCGACCTGAAAGGCGCGAGACCATTATGCAAGACATCAGCGTGTACCACGCATTGGGCGTCAGCTGAGAGGGGCAGATGTTAAGAGTTCTGAAATACAGAACAATCTCAGGATCGAGAGGGAACCTGAGGCCCCAGTTGAACAGCTCGGTAAACATTACAATTTCCCGTGACCGAACATGCACGGGAGTCTCCCCAGGAACGGGAAACCGAACAGTAACGCACTCCGGAATGCCCCACCGGATCAGCAGCTCTTCTTGCTCGGTAGCGGGGAAGTAAAGATACTTTCCCTCAAAAAGAGAGATAACATTGCTCGCGGGCAACCAACGATGATATGTGGTGGTTATGACCGCCTCGATCTCCTCGGGAAGCGGTTCTGCGGGAGGGGCAGCGGCATTGCCAGCAGCAGCAACACCGTCTTCGGCGGGCAGGGCATCCACCTCTGATTCTTCGGTATTCACTACCGGGAGTTTGTCAGAACTAAGGGCACTGGCTGCGCCTGGGTAGGATGGTCGAACAAGAAGGTCCGCAGGGTTAGAACTGCTGCCAGTTTGGGCCAGATGAGCCTCCTCTTATTGTTGACGAGCGCGTTCGGGATCCAGTTCTGCGGGTGTCAGTGGCTGCTGGTTAAAACCTAAAAAAGTCACAGCAGTATTAGTACCGGTTCGGTATCCTCGTATGGAGGGAGTAAGCTGAACCATCTTAGGAGAATTACCTCCCGCGGGAGAAGTTGGAGAGCTGGTTTCTCCCATGGAAAGAAATTTGGTTTTGCCTCGACGTCGGGGCGGAAAAAGGGTGGAGCGGCGTAAGAACTGACTAATGAAGGCGTCAGACGGTTTAATTGAGCAGTTGGGGAGTGTGGAGAGCTACTGCTAGAGCTACTGCTAGAAGGAATGACAATGGGCTCTAGGGTCCGAGCACCAAATGGTTCGGGCAAGGTAAAGGACTCGGCGGGGATCGGATCGGCAAGAATGGGGTCGTGGGGCTGCGGTACAAGCGTGAATGGCTTGGTGTCAGAACTCTAAATTAATCCCGCACGTCGGTATTCTTCAGAACGGTCACCAATGCTAGCCCAATCTACGAATCCGAACACCGATTCTTTCTTCTTTTTGGTTTTTGGTTTCTGCTTCGGGTACTTGTGTCTCATAAAACAAGCTCTCTCTCTCTAGAAAAATCTGGATAGCACTTTCTCTCTCTAGAATGCCTCTGAGAGTAATTTGTATTTGTGAGGTATATATAGGCAACCCCACCTAGCCGTTGCATGTACGGTGAAGTCCAAGCGACGAAAAGCAGCGGGAAGTCGATAGGACTCCTTAAAGACTGTGCTGATAAGCACGCTTCAAGTTATAGGGCAACACGTGTCGTTTTTCTTCTAACACGCACGCTAAGCCTATACTAGCCAGCTCAGACGAGGACACTAGATGGGTCACTTTGACCCGATTCACTTCTCAAAGCCGGATTACCGGCCTGGGCCCATGGAAAAACCACCAATAGGGATCGGAAGCAGACCCAAGGTGACTCATAAACAACGTCAGGACTAAATTTAGTTGGAAGAAAGTGTCCGAGCCCGGTTGCCTAATAAGGCTTCGAGGGTCGGACATCAGTCGGGAGAAAGTCTCCACGCCCGATCGCTTAATAGAAACCTTGCGGGTTGGACACACTGGAAAGAAAGGGTCGGGTCCGGGTAGACCAGTTATCAGTTCAGAGGGTAAGGAACAGCGGCGTTCCGAGTCGATTCTTCTACAAGTCTTCGTTCCCGTTGCTCTGGCTACTGATAAGGGAATAATTCGCCAAAATTAATAATAAGGAGTTAATTATGAATAGAAGGAAATTAATATGACTGTAATAGCATTTGTCGCTTATTAGAGGATAATTTGTAAACAAAGTATTTAATGAAGGACCAAAAGAGAAATAAAACAAGCCCACCAAAGATATAAATGGGTCCACCCTTCCCTACTATAAAGAAACCCATTATTCTTGGTAGGTAGAACATTCTACAAGATAATATTCTCTTTCTACTTTCTCTCTCTACATTCTCACTCTAGTCACATCAGGTCCAAGATCCAATATTCTTCCTAGTCATTTATTCTCTCATCACGTCCCAGATAGAGTTTCTATGAGGAATCGATTATTAGAACTGGATATAAGGTTTGGAATGATGTTTAAGTTGTTAAATTGATCAGCATGATGTGGATTGGTCAAGAAATTTACATCAGAATCACCAATTTTATCTTTTTCTTCAATTCAGATACCATTTTTAAGAATTCCATCAAAAAAAATTTGTCTTTTTTTGACATGATTATGGAACATGGTAGTGTTTTTATACCCATTTTTAATCCAGTCAATACAACTATTTTCCCCTAATCAGATTCTTCTTTTGCCAAGAGAAGAATCAGATTTCCATTGGCCTACTTTTCATCATCTTCATCATTTTGAGAGTTTTGATATGTGTTCTCAAGGTAGTTGACTTCATCCTCAGCTTTGGCAATAACATTGAATATATTGACAAAGCTGTCATGGTTCCAAAAGTTTAATTTAGCTTTCAATCTTTTGAGTTTAAGTCAGAAAACTTGGAGTGGCTGACCATACATTGGATCCCTCCAAGAGTCCTCAATGGTTTGGTTGAATTGAGGATGTAATTTCCACATGCTTAGAAATTTAAAAGAGGTTTTAGGTTTAAATGAGATGTTTGTTTGGCATGTATATTATCAAAGTAGTTTCTCATTTGACTATTTATAAGGATTTTGTCCAGTCTTTTAAACTTTCTTTTATTTGACCAAGTAAAAGGAGTACCAATAAATCCAGTTTATTCAAGATTAAAATGAGAGATTGTATCATTGAACTCATCAATGCTTTTCAAGCATAAAGTACAACATGAAAGTTGTTCAAAAGCTCTAGTGATGCAGTTAAAATCACATGTGACAATTCATTCAAGTGGATTGTTGGCAAATGTCTCAAAGAAGAAGTCTATTGATTCTAGAACAATTTCCATTGATAACAGTAGTCATGAATTCCTTATTACTATTAACGTGGTGAACTTTAAGGTGGAAGAATTGCTCGTGATTGCACCTAACATCCACTTTAAAATTGTCATTCCAAAGAACCAAAATTTTATTATTCAAGTTGATAGTACCATGCCGAAAATCCAAAAAATTTAAAATTGAAGAAAAAATGATTTCAAAAACCATAAATTCAAGCAAAGTCATAAAATCTATGAATTCTTTTCTAATTACGAATTTTGATTTTTTTTTTTTTATGTTTTTGTTGCCTACACATTTAATGTTCCAATTTAAAATTTAAAATACCGTTTAAACTTAGTGACATTTAAATTCTTTTGTAAATAAGCTATGAATGATACCATAATAGACTTCTTCTTTTTTAACACAATATACCGTGTGGAAGTTGTTTTTTCGTAAAACAAAGAATGTTCCCACGAAGTTCCTTATTTTTTAATTTTATAAAGTTTGATTTCATAAGGTATCTATAATGTTTCTTCAATAAAAAAATTCCATACATACCGAAGGAAGGCAACTCATAAGCTGGCGAGATTCATTCTTTGTTTAAAGTAAGCTTTGTCCACTAAAATATTAGCACTATGATCTCTTATAAGATCTCATTACCCACTTCCTTATATTGTGATCTTCAATCTCAATTGTGTAGCTTTCGTGCAAAATAATAAATCTTTCTTCTACCAGCTCCAATACCACTGATTTTAAAATAATATAAAGACCCAAATTTCAATCCATTTTTAGCTAAAATGTTCAACTGTATATAACTACAGCGTTTACAAAACAGACCATTAGTACAATACTTGTAGCATCATAATATCATCAAACATATTAGGCCAAAAATAGACACAAACTAGTAAATTAACCATCTGATATATCAACCCATACAAAGTCACATCTTATCGAGTTACACAAACACAGTAGAATTCATGCAAACCTAATTGCACACGCAAGCAAGTGTACTAGGCCGGTACCCAAGCAGAAGAAGCATAAATGATTCGACCCTTGAAACCCTGAAGCAACCAACTACCTTCTTGATCCAAAATAAAATCCTTTGAGTATCCCTCTTCAAATTTTGATCTGAACTTCTGCATGATTTCGCGGTCTAAAGGCAACATCTTGAATCCAGCTCGCGTAATTCGAGCTTGCCATTGCTTATAAGTTTCCGGTCGCTCAACTCTCTCGCTTCCTTCGCAAGCTACAACGCTCATTATCTCTCGGCCGTAGAACTCTTTCTCAAGCATCAACCTCATTGGATCCTCACGAACCATATTTGCATCGCACATATCAAACAACGTCGAAAAATGAAACAAGGCCTCGCGAAAACGTGTCACAAAAAACGGAGCGTTGTATGATCCATTCACTGTGCTTTGGGTAAAAATATTCGGGTTTATTTTCCGGATCAAGTTCAACACAGCATTTCTCGGACTATCTGTTAACACAGTTTCGTCGAGTAGGTTCCGCAACCGTAATAAACAGTTTACCGCGATGAATTCATGACCCGGGTTTATTTTTAAGTCATCCATAGAAATTGTTTCCCATTTTTTCGCAATGGCATTGTACTCGAACGGAACACCAAACCTTTCACAATAACTAGCTAATCGTTTACCGGTTTGTATAACGGCTTCGGCTGGACGAAAGCCACTTTGCGGTAGCTCGATCCCCGTGATCCTTAACTTTGGAGCCCCACCATCTCGACACGAAAGACACCGAATAAGAGCAGGCCACTGAAAACCGTACGAAATTCCAAAATCTATTATATGAATCGTGGTTGCTTGCACTGCAAGTTTCCCAATGTTAGCATTAGCAAACGCGATCGCAACCTTTTTGAACGGACAAAATGACAAGTAAGCTTGATAAGCCCTTAACATATCAGCAGCCGAAGTTTTCTTGGAAGACAAGGCTGTGTGCATCTGAGTTCCGGTTCCAGCCAAACGAGCTTCAAGACTATTAGCAAAATAATGAGCTAATCTCTGAAACCCATCACCGTTAGGTGATGAATGTTGCCTAATCTGTCTTAAAAGCTCGCTCGCTCGAGAATATTCATCACCTGAAATCGCTTGAGCACATAATGTTAAAAGGGTCCTTAAATCAATAACTTCAGTCTGTTGACTCGATTTCTTAGCCCGTGATTTTACGCCGTTGAATCCATTGCCTTGCAATTTCACACCGTTGGATGCATTGCCTTGCGATTTCACCTGGTTAAATGATCCATTTGGCTTGGTTTCACCCCCATCCTTTATAGAGCAAGTAGAACCTTCGTCTTTACAAACTAAAACTTTATCAAACATATCAGATAAGTCTTCGACGGTTTCGTCAACATAAACAGCAGATTGCTTATTGCTTCTAACTTCATCAAGATCATCATCTCCGCGATCATGATTTTTCTTTCTTGTCAATGTTTTAAACAGCTCATCTTTCTCAAACTTAACAACAGTTTTAGGACTCGACACACTATTTCCAAAATCAACTAGTAACCGATTACTTCTAGCTAAAAACTCATTAGCTTCATCTTCACCTCTTTGGAACTGCAATGCTAATTGACCATCATTAAACCAATTATGACCCAACCCGGCAACAAAATCGCCACCATTTGCAAAATTACTTGAGAAATTCGAAGACAGCGGCTTTGTAGACTGAAAAACAAAGTTACTCGGCACTGGTGTTTGTAACCAAGAAGATTTATTACCATTCTCAATGAAATCACCATTCATATGAGAATCAGAGAAACTATTAGTACAAGTACTAGTACTAGAAACAGACCAACCTCCATTTCCATTAGAATCACTAAACCCTAGCGAATCTGGGCTATCTAAGCTCCGGTCAGAGCCCAAGGGAGGCTGATCAGGTGAAGTAGGGTATTTTTCGCCAATAACATCGTAAAATGATTTTTCTGCTGCCTGAAGAGCTAAAGCATCATGAAACATACATGGTTTTTCTCCCATTTCTTCTTCCATAAGAATTTGGCTTATGTACTTAAGAACAGTCTCATCACTATCATCAGAAGGAGACGATGAATCTCCCTGACTCGAAGAAGAATTCGGAGGATAAAGAGTGAAATTTGGATCGAACTGATCGAAAAAAAGATCTATATCCCTTAAACCTGATAAAGGGTGATTTGATTCGAACCCATTTTCAGAATCTAGAGTTTGATCTGAGATATCAAAATCTATACCCTTTAAAGAAATCGATAAACTAGTGGATTGGGAGTTCATAGTCATTTCGAGAAACTGCAAATACCAATACCCAAAAGATCTAAGAAACACCAAAGTATTCAACTTTCGAACAAACAGAGTCTCTAATCCTTAAGTGACATAAGAGCTCATCAAAATCCTCCAATCAAGAAATGAAAATTAAAAAAGTAAACAGAACCCATCAAACCCAATAAGACATAAAAGATCCAAAAGAAGGAAGATCAATAGAAGCTTAAGTTTTTACCTGCTAGACAGAGAGCAACAGGGGAAACTAGAAAAACTAGAAATGATAGTGAAACTTGTGAGATCAATAGACGCTCAACAGATTAAAGTTTTACCTCATGAGTATGAGCAGGGAGAAAGTAGAAACATCAGGACATGGATATATGATACTGAAATTTGTAAGACTTGGTCTTTGTGTGAAAGTTATCGGTACACGGATGTCAATTTTGTTTGTATTTATAGAACAGACAGAACTGAATTCAAGGGTTTGTGTTTGCTCTTTTGTATTTTGTATTCTTTTAAAAGGAATCATGAAGCTTCCTAGAAAGTGATCACTTTGATTTCTTAGTAATCTTTTTATAAATGGATTGGATCGTCTTTATGAGACGTGTTGTACTGTCGTTGGCCCGACTGAACATCGATTAAATTTGTTTTTATTTATACTTTACTTTTTGCTTTAACAATTTTATTTTTTTAAATCATATTATTAACCGAATATTTAAAGAATAACCGACAAAATAATCGACGATGTGAGAAAGTATATTCTCTCACTTATTTTAATTTTAAATTAGTACTGTATCACTTAATTTGTTGTCAGCCCACTTGGAATCTTAAAATAACTTATTCGAGATCTACATGTTTGTCAAAGTATTTATATATGCAGTATTTTTAACGTTACTTTGCCATTTTATTTACTGAACATGTAGAAAACAAAGGTACGCTTTTTATATATTAATTCGTTTTCTTTTTTTTCTTTTCTTCTTTTTTTTTCTTTTTTCTGAAAAGAATAAAAGTAAAAATTATTCTTTTTCTTTGATACATAAAAAGTGGATGTAACAAAATGTATGTTAGATCAGAGATGCATAAAAATCATATGATGTAAACAAATATATAAATATATATATATATATATATATATATATAAGTATTAGATTGGTTTTATTTATAAAACGATGAGTTCAACCGTAATAAAATAAAATAAAAATTACTAGTTAATCGTATAAATATAAGACATTTATAATAAAAAAATTATATATTCAAATACATTATAAAATTAAAAAATAAATATTTTTTTATTTAAAATAATCTTAATCCAATAGTCTCAGTAAGCAGATTACGGCAATCTGCAGATGTGTGTTGACAAGAAATATATTTTTCGAGTTGTTTGGGTGGAGATGGGTGATGCGTTTTAGAATCAATTATGTTAATCCAAAATCAAAACTTCATTTTCATAAAATTAAAAAAGCTGAATTTTTTTTTAAAAATATTAAAAACTTAAAAAATCAAATCTTTTCATCGGAAATACACCACCACGACAACCCTCTGGATGGCAATAAGATGAATTGAATCGTCATTCCTCCACCGTCATCATTAACAACTATCAATAATCAAAACTCAGAATGAGTACTTTCATCCCCTGCTCTTAATAACATAATTTTGAACAATAGCCAAACTCTCTTTGAACCTACTTCAAACCAAGGGTAATGAATATTCTCCTTTATAATTCATAAAAAATGTACGATAATGCTAACTAGTTTCTTATTTTAAGAACCAACCCTATTTTCGATTAACTCTCTCCACAACAACACAAGAAATAGACTTTTTTTCTAAACCAAAATTTTAAAATCGTACCTAAGTTATACGCAGAATCAACAAAAGCCATCTTAAAGGAAACTCACCACAATAATGCCAAGATATAGGACAAGCGAGATCATATGACTATCCAATTCTCTGCACAAGAAATGTGAATTTTTTTTCTAACTCTAAATACAGTAGAAACTCGATAAATTAATACTCAATTATTTAAGAAACTCTCTAAAATAATATTGTTGGTTGGTCCCGACTCGAGGATAAGGTGCTAAATTAATAATTCGCTAAAGTTATAAGATAATACATTTTTGATAATTTCTTTAGACCCCATATAAAATATAAATTAATAATTCCTTACATATAGCATATTACATGAATGATTTATGAAGGTTCTAACTCAATTGTCTTTTGTTTTTTGTTGAATGATTATAAGTCATGTTGTGTGTATGATTTGTTTGTGTTAACCTATTTTGATCTTGTATTTATATAGAAAATATTTTCAATGTCCATAAAGTGATACATTGAACACAAAAAGCATAATAAGGTGGAAGATTGAAGGAAGGTTTCTTTCAAATTGAGCTCTTCATTTGATATACATGCATTGTATACTGCACAATAATTAAGTGGAAGCTTGAAAGGTGTTTGTAAACTAAGTATTTTACTATAAATTAATAAAATATTAATTAATATATAAATTAATAATTACTAATTTATCGATTAATTAATAACTCTTTTAATTAATAAATTTTGGTGGTCCCACGTGTATTATTTTATATAGTTTCTAACGTATACTCTTATTAGTAAATTTTCTAATAGAAGGCCTTCATTGGTTATAATTCAACATTCTTGTTAAAATTTGGATTTTTGGGTGAGTTTAATCTTTCATTATGGGATCCTTGACATATTTCCATAGAGTTTGCTCAGCTTGAAGACCTTAAAAATCTAGGAAATGAATGTCTGGAGTATAGAGCATCTCACTATGAGGCTTCTCAAGTTGAACCCTCATTTTAATCCTAGAATAAAATCCTATATAACTCATGTGGATTACACTTCCCAATCTACCAAATTACATATATAACGAAGATAAAATAAATGTTGTAGCAAATTATTTTTTAAAAACCACTATCGGTACGAGTTACAACCAAGAACAGAGATAAATACAATTATAGCAAGACTTGGATTGAGTTAGATGTATCAAAAGACTTATTTCTAAAGTCTATATTGGTTTTGGAGACAATTATGGTTATTGGCAAGAAATCTTATATGGTGACACACCATCATATTGTTGAGAATTTTTTCATTTTGGTCATAAATCTTCAGAATGCAAGAAACTAATATCAAATATCAAATGAAAATCCAAGTAAGAATTCAACCTCGGCCACAAACTATTGGCAATGTCAGAATATGGGTCCTTAAAATTAAACCTCTTACAAATGATATGGTAACAAATGGATCGGTAAGCAATCAACTCGAAACAACAAGTACAAGAAATGAAGAAGACCACATTGAACAAAAACCCTGTAAAATAATATCATTTAATGAATGCTCGAAATCTAAAGAATTATTACCTTATACACAAGTAATAGCCATCAACAAAACAAACTTCATTATAAAAAAAATAAGACAAATGAGTTCATTAAAAGAATGTCAACAACTACCCAACAAAAAAAAAACAATGACATCTCACATGACGTAAATAATAAAATCATTCAAGCTCTTCAATCGGTTAATAAATGAGTTATTTTCACCTCAGCCAAAGACAATAATAATTTTGATATATAACCTAACTCACCCAATAAAATAACCATTGGAAGCCTACCTACAGCCCATGTTCTTAGAAATCTTGAAGAAAGTAAAGACTTTAAAAAGGTTTTTAGGTAAGAAAATAAAGAAAACTAAATTAAGACCTCTTAAAGGTCTAATTAATACCAAACAAATGACACTTTAAATGGCCTACTATGCCCTCCAATGGACCATCTAAATGACTATTACAACCCTATATTATGACGTCATACTTGACCTATTTTAACATATAGAGAATCAAAATCTTCATACTTTACATGTTATCTCGACCATTATATTATGCTTTAATTTACTTCATATACATCATCTGTATATTGATTATTGTTACTAACAAGCTGTCTAAGCATGTAATTTTACATGACTTTCTTTTTAGATTGTAGAACATAAATAGTCACCCAGAACTTGTTAGAGCTGCTGGAGAAAATGAAGAAAGTTTAAATCGATGTCATTATTGGAAGTTCTTTAGATGCTAACTATTTCAAAATATCATCACATAATGATTATTCCTGACTTATCTAAAGTAAAATCAATGCTAGAAAAATAGACTTTACAGAAAACAAAACAAAGCAAAAAAGCTAGAGTTTATGTTCGTGAAATGAAGTAGAAGAAAAAGACTTATCTTTGGAGTAAGCTGGAAAACTGATAATGGAGCCTGCCTTATCAGCTTCAATAAGGACAATAATGGTGATTCCATCAAGCCATATAATATTTAGTTATTTCTCAAGAAAATAACCTTAGACCTTAGAAATTTCAGCTCGATTAAGTAGTCAACTGAGGAAAATGAAAAGACATATTGCTATTAAACAATGGGATTGACGTTCTTCAAAAAAAATGAAAATGAAATATAAATCTTGTGTCTTTTTATCTTTAGTATTTTAGCTAATTATGTATGGGACACAAATTGGGCCTAACAAAATAAATTAAAACACTTATAATATAAATACAAAAAACTGGTCATAATTAAATATAAATAATTTCATCATAACGAATTAAGAGTAACTCATAATAAATTAATGATAAATAATTTATCATTTCTGTTAAATAATTTATTATTTGTGTCTCTAAAAATGGAACTCGCGAAAAATAATTAATTTTATGTTTAAATTAAAAAACTATTAGCGTAAAAATGGATATATAAGAATATATATTAGCCGACTTTCAAATTAGATATGAATAAGATTGATCGTAGATAAAAATAATAATTTAAACTCAACAAATGGAGTGATACTATTTTAATAAAAGATCTAGCAATTCTTTGTTGTTTCTTTACAACTGAAATGAAAATAAAAAAACAAGCTCGTAGTTTTTGTCTTGATGGAATATATAAAATTTGTTGACATTTAAAAAAAAAATGGTGATCATTTTCAAAATAAAAAACATAAAAAAAAGAATAAGAAAAAAAAGAACACTGACAAAAACCAATATAAGATTGGCGATCGACGAAGATCAGAATAATTCGTAAAACCCGATGAACATTGTTGAAGAACATTTAAGATCGTTGGAGATCAAATAACTGAGTTAGTCAATCGTGGATGATGCAATGAAGACTTTGAGGGCATACTCCGAAGATTACAATTAAGAGCCTAATAAGAAGATTTTCTTAAAAACCTTAAGTAGAGGTTTAAGATAAATAGTTGGACCCAAAATTGGGGCCATGAGAACGAGATACAAAATTCAAAAGGAAAAAATGGGTACCAATGGAATGGCTCAAACTGACACATGTAGTCGATACAACAGGAACATCGCATATTCGGTCTGTGAGTGAGTCCAATAAATCCAACGAACAAAGACGACGAATATAATCAAGAAGAGGAGGTGACTGTAAAAAAAGTTAGTTATAATTTGAGTGTAGATTATAGTAGCTAGACAACCTTGGTATAAAGAAATCTGAACTAAATGTCAAAAAGCATATGGTGTGATACCGTAGAGGAAAGTGCGGGAGGAGAACCAAATATAATTGCATGAATCTCCCTTTAGACGAGGTATATTATCGCACTAAAGCAAGAATGACAAAGATGGTGGTTTTTAGAGGAAGGTCAGTTTGCTTGTCTCTATAATCCAGGAAGCATCGTTAGAGTCGTTTAATTTGAACCCGGGTTTGAAGCTGGCAGATACTCTGAGTGAAGCTAGAATCATAGATGATATAATTGATAGATTCGGTGCATGCGTTATGAAAGATACAATCCATATGGGAATTTAATCCCAAACTTATAAGTTTGTCTCAAGTTGACAGTTTGTCATGTATAGCAAGTTATAGAATAAAATAATGATGAGAAATAATTTACTTATGTCATACTAACATGGTCCACCGACACAATGGGTGGGTATTTAGATGAAATTGTATGTGTATTTGATTGTGAACTTTGTGTTTCCACTCTTGGCAGTCTAACAATGGACGTCATTGTAGTTTATGGTGTGAGAAAGAAGAGAGATAATGAGGTTATTAATATCACGAATCTTGCGATGATTACAGGAACTAAGAGATCTTATCTAGGATGGCCAGTTCCAGAGACCATCCTTAATGATGTATGCTACCTTGAGATTATTGTCAAGTCTTGAGTTATGGATAATAATTTTCCCATGGAGGTAGAAAAAAATCATTGCTAGTACTAAGAGGAGGTAAACTCCCTCATTACTGATCGTTATCTTGTATATTTTGCTAGCTAAATTCCTAAGACGTAAATTTTCCTTTACATCTAGAAGAGTGAGGAGTCAAGATTTAAATCTCATAAGTTATTAATTTTAATCTTTTCGATATTAATTCAATCACATCAAACTGAGTTGATGTTTTTATCAATTAAGGACCACGTATGTTTAAAGAAATCTATCGATTCTATATTTTATATTCATAACTCCAAGGTCGCTTTTCATCATAAATGTTACATCATACCAAGCCATCTTAGCATCTGATAAATTTAGCAAGTCAAAATGTAATTTTTCATCAATCATTATTTTTCTAAAAAAACAACTCATCAAACCTAACCTTTTAAAAGATTTTCAGAATGGACATGACCTTTTTATAAGGATTTAATAATTTATAAATAAATAATTTATTAGATTAAGAGATGAATATATATACAATTTATTACTTTTCCAAAATATCATAAACAACATTTTCTTATTTATTAATTAATGTTAATTAGAGTTTGATTTCTAGTTGTTTGTATCAAAAATTTATAAAGTCGTTATAAACGATTGCTTCTGATATAATTGGAAGTGAATAGTTGGTATTAGGTTTAAAAGTATTATAGAGGGGCCAATCGAATAAATAGAGAGAGAAAATGTCAAGAATATCTTAAAAAGAGAAAGTGAGAAGTCTTAAAGTAAAAAAAATAATGATTAATTCTTTTTCTAATAAAAAGTACACTTATTTAAAGAGGTGACAAGTTCCACGTAACACACATACACTTAACTTATTAGATATTTCACATCATTATTGTTCAAAGTAAAATTCATATTTATTATATATTTCACTTTTAGTCTTTTAGGTTTGTATCTTACTTAAAATCTTCCTTATACATTATTTATTGATCTTTGAACTCTTCCAAACTAATTATTTTGGCTCGAATTAATTTCATCATTATCAAAATCCATAATAAATATAATAAAAAGAAAAATAATAATAGTGTGATCGATAATTTAGTTTATAAGATATATCTAATATATTTTTTAAATATCTTTATATTTTTGAAGAATTGTTTTACAATTGTTTTTGTAAAATTCTGTAAATAATGGTTTCTAACCTGACTTAAACTAGGTGACTATAATTATGAATTCTTCCACATGACCATTAAAACTTGTATCATCCGCAACAAAATCATTGTCATCAATGATAGTAGTGGTGCCCCTTGTACCATACCTCAAGAGGTGGGCATATTTCCGTCAACCACTTATCCAACTTTATGCGGAAAAAATGCTCACCAAACTGCCTTAACCTTGAAAGAATTAATTCTTTCATCAACATTAAGCTGAAACCTCCTGATAAGTTCATATAATCCGACCAATCACCAATAATGAGATAAAAACGTCTTGTTTAGCATTGATAACAAAAAAATCCTGACCCGAGTAGATATAACTCTAGTTTTTTCAAAATCTTTTGGGTTGTCATAGGCAATGACTTGTTTTAAGGTGTTAAATATTTCTCTAACAACATTCGTATAGACCCTAACTGGAACAAACCTCAAATTTCCCTCATACTGAAAATAAATAGCTCATCTACTGCAGATGACTTTACATACGTTGCATGTTGTAATATCATTTATAAAATCATCTCAAAAATCATTTCAAGTTTAAAAATAGTATAAAGAAATTCATATTGTATTTAATTAACCCTTCTCACTCTGTATTTATTCATGGTATAGCATTCAAATAACATTCTTCTATCTCAAGAACTCTTTAGAGGATTTACCTCATGAAAGATTTTGCACCTCCTATTCGATGTCATGGTTTCCATGAATCCCCCCCCCCCCCCCGAAAATGATATCATGGATTATTCAATGCATACCAACACCCTCACACACCGTTAACATCGACGAAATTTGTTCAAATTTTTCAGAAGAAAAAAGAGTCTTATGACAAGGAAATGCACTCTCCTCATTCCTCTTCATTATTGTCATACAAGTCCTTTCTTGCATTTTAAAAGAAAAAAAAAATCCTTGAACCATACTTCAAATTCAATTGGAAATTTGATAAACTACACATCATTAGCCTCTACTTCACATCATTAGCCTCTACTTTGCACATCACTTAATGATCTTCAGTCGCGCCAACATAAACTCCCTTAATATTATTAAAGACGTCCTTGATGAATTTTCCATTCTTTAGGGCCTTCATCTTAATATTAGGAAAAATCATATATATCTTTTAGGGGTCAATGAATCATTAAAAGCAGAACCTCATTAAATTTGTTGGTTTTGAGGTATGTACCTTTTTTTATTAAGTACTTAAGTGTCCTCTTAATTACCAATATATTAACCTATAACGATTATTGTCACCTATTCAAAATATATGTAACTCGTATAAGATCATTGAACTCTAAGAACCTATTATACGCGGATAGATTCAAGTTAATCAAAGTTTTTATCTTTGTTGACCAAGTATATTGATCATCAATGTTTATCTTCCCCGTTAGATTTCTTAAAAAACAATTCTAAGCAGCTCATACAATTTCTTTGTTTAAGTCACAAATTAAAAATTTCGGGAGCCAAAGTTTTCTTGATAAAAATAACATTTCCCTCATTTGAGGGAGACCTTAGGATAATAGACCTCAAATAATGGAATCAGGCGGTCGTATTTAAATAACCTTGTTCATATTAACTGGAATAAATACTTTAATATGGTGTCACTGGATTAAATATGAAAAAGTCAAAAAATAAAAAAATGTGATGGAACATCTCTCTAGGCTCCTTCCCGAGTTGGGGTTGGAGAAAAACTCTCAATCTTAGAACCCTTATTGTTAATCTTTATAAATCTAATATTGGAAACAATAATTTCACCTTCGTCTAATATGACCCCTAGATTTTTTTAACATACATAGTAACCTTATTATAGAAATAGTATAATTCACCATGCTAGAATGAATATTAATTGATAATTTTTCAGAATATCATCACCATCAGATCTTGTAATTAGCATACACATATAAGGTTTAGGAACATAACTTATCACAACGAGTTTTAGAAAATTGGTAAATCATCTGTAATCCCCCTCCTTCAATATATACGGAAAATGTTATGGGCTGGCTACCCAATCAAAGTAGTAACACTTTTACCATTAACTCTACTTATCACATCATCTGCCCCTAGGTCAATCTCATTTAAAACAAGTACGATATTCCATGACACTCCTTCATTGTCTGGATCGATATTCAATGTAAATTATCCACCAAGATAAATTGATTAAGTAGGTTAAAACACAACACTTGGTTGTGTCATTTGTAATAACTATACGTAATCTATTAATCAAATGTTACTCGAATGCACCTTCTCTTGTGAAATTTAATAAGCCGCTAACGTAAAGTTTAGATTCTATCTTCTAAATCTTAGTTGAACATTTTGGTTCCATATATCCAGATATTGGACTCTCTTTACTTTAGGTCATGATTATATTTGATGTTAGATATTTTAGTTTAATTAGATTGACTAGTCGACCAATATAGTCATGATATTTTACCGAACAAGTCAAAAAGTGTGGAGTATATACTTTCTTGATGATATTATGATTGGGGTCAAGTATATCAAAGAGTAAGGATTAAATTATTTGAAAAATATGTTATAGTTGTTAGGATTTCTACTATTAGATTGTTGACAACACTTATATCCGTATATAATCTTATAGTTCATCAAATGGATGTTAAAATTAAATTCTTGAATGATGATTTGGATGATGAGATTTATATGAAACAAATGACAGGGTTTGTTATGCATGGTTATGAAAACAAAGTGTGCAAGTTGAAAAAATAGTTTATGGATTAAAACAAGCACCAAAAGATTGGTATAAAAAATTGATAATGTGGTATTGTCTAATGGTTATATTCTTCATCACACAAACAGGTGTGTACACAGAAAATATAATGCTTATTGGTAAAGAATTTATGATTTTTCCATATGTGGATGACATGTTGATTTTTAGTACTGCCAAAATCAAGTTGATGAAACCAATAAAATTTTACCATCTAATTTTGAGATGAAATATTTGGGGGAAGCCAAGATGATTATTGGTATAAGAATCAAGTGAAAGAACAATACTATATAGATTTTTCAATCTCATTAGATTTATAATATATTGAATAAATTTAATATTAAAGATTCTCTGGTTAGCACTCGTATAGATACTAGTCTTAAGCTTTTACCTAATAAAAATGTTGCAGTGTCCCACTTGAATACTCAAGAGTCATTGATTGTTTTATGTATTTCTTGACTAGCACTATGGCAGATATTTCCTATGTTTTTTAAAATCTTAATATGTATACTAGCAATCATACATCACAACACTGGAAAGCTTTAAATCGATTATTCAAGTATTTGGAAAAAAATCATGGATAATGGTTTGACTTACTGGATTTCCTTCGGTTCTCGAAGGTAATTAAGATACGAGCTATGTTTCCAATATCGAAGATCATTCTTCCACAAGTGATGGGTATTCCTTCTTAAGGGAGGTGTTATCTTTTGGGCATCAAAGAAATAAATTTATATTACTAATTCACCAATTAAATATGAGTATGTGGCATTAACAGTAGCTACTAAAGAAGTTGAGTGGTTAAGAAAACTCATATATTAAATTGTATTGTGGCCTAAATCAATTTTACTTATATCTATTAGATTTGATAATGAAGTTGTCTTGGCCAATTTCTATAGACAAGTTTATAAAGGCAGGTCTAGACACTTAGCTGTTAAAGACAACATGATTTGTGAGCGTATCATGCATGGTGTTATATCAATATAGTTTGTGAAAGCTCAAAACTATATAGTCGATCATGTAACCAAAGGGTTAAGTAGAGATCTTGTGCATAAGTCGGCTATTGGATGAGATTAAATTCCATTTGAAATCTCTCCCGTTGAGAGGCTGAATTCCCATCTGATATACCATCAGGTGTTGAATTCAATGGGGAAATAGTAACATTTAGAGAATAGAACACATTAGTAGTATCATTCCAAAGTATGTGTTCAAACTTGCAAGTTGGGGAGGTTAAAGTTTATCTTCTTAATAGTTATTTTGAAGATTTGCATATGCAGATGTGCGAAAGTAAAAACGCTACATGTTTGAACATGAAGTTTAACAACTTCAAGAAGCTATGACTTGGATTTGATATGGTCAAATATGATAAGGACATAGGTTAGTAACAGATAGTGTCAAGTAAGAACATTTGCGAATGAAAATTTATGTTTATATTGTCTTCATGTACTCATTATGAATAATATAGGTTCAATCCTTAGTAATACCTTGATATTTGAATATTTGAAATGTGTAATATACTAATATGAAATTCATCATCGCGATATTTCATTTATGCATAAATTTGTTGTTCGTTGTGATTTTTTTTGTAGTTAATTATGAATTACACTAAAAGAGAGGAGTATTGTTAGACATCTTAGTATGATTAGATTGACTAGTCGACCAATGTAGTCATGATGTTTTATCGACTAAGTCGAAGATTCCGGAGTGCATAATTGCTAGATGATATTGCGATTACCGGGACCAAACATGGTCCAAGGTCAGCTTGAACTGTTTTTTTAAATAGTGTTGTTATTCTGAAAATTCATTTAGACTTGAATTTTTAAAATAGCCGTTTAAATTTGAATTTCAAAACATCTGATTTTTGGACAGTTAAAGTATTGTTATAGTTTGAAAAAAAAAACAGTTTTGGTCAAAACATATATTGATGAATTTGTTTCAGAAAAAACTTACCCAAAGACATTTTATTCTTTTATTTTAAAGATTTTCTGATTTTATATAATTCAGTTTTTTTAGAGAACCACCAAAATATTTCAATCTTGAATTGTTTTGTCCTTCAGAATTTATTCAGTTTTTTCTATTATGTTTTTACTATATTTAGCGCATTGATTTCTATGCGGTGATTTACCACATTTGACAATACAAAGATTATTACCAAAATCTTCACAAATATTTTCTCTCTCGTATTTTCGATCTCATCGCCTCCTCTGAAATATACGCTATAAATTACATGGTTCAAATATTTCATAGCCAGTATAATCTCACAGTTAAGTAGTATGTAATCATACAATTACAAGATATCTCGTTTACGGATCTCCATTCGAAATTGAAATACATGGTTAACAACATCTGAATCAAACCCCGAATATTTTTATTTCCAAAACAATAACTTCTGTGTTTTTCTTTTTGTCGCCTATTATCGATCTAGGTTCGTCGTACCATTTTGTATTATATTTTTTCACATTATATATTCGGCCTAATTGTATCACCAGGACAATAATTTCCTAAAAGTACAGCCTGTGCATTTATAGTGAATTTTTAATTCAGTTTATTATAATTTTTTACCAAAAACAATTGATGGTTTGCCGTACTCCATTTTTAGTAGTTATACTATTAGTCGTTCCATTTATCCGAAATCGTGCGTGGTTCACTCTTCTTCCGGGAATCTACCCAGAGTCTAATCCAGCGTCTCTGTGTGGTATCTATAATCTTTCTTCAATCATTATGTGCCAATAAGAAAATGTCAATTCAATTGAAACTTCAATATTATAAATCCATACATACGGAAGACGACTCGTAAGCTGGTCAGATTCATTCTTGTTTAAAGTACACTTTTTCTTCTAGAATATTAACACTATGATCTCTTATAAGATTCCTTTACCAACTTGCCTATATAATAATCTTTTCTTTCAATTGTTTAGCTTTTGTGACAAAATAATTAATATTTCTTTTACCAACTCCAATACCAATTATTTTAAATGATTCAAAGACCACAATTTTAATCCATATTTAACCAAAATGTTAACTTTGTATTATTTTTGCGACCATTACTAACCATCAAACATCTACAAAATCAGCATCATATCGAATTACACAAACACAGTAAAATTCCAGCAAACCTAATTGCACACACAAGCAAGTGTACTAGGCCGGTACCCAAGCAGAAGAAGCATAAACGATTCGACCCTTAAAGCCCTGAAGCAACCAATTACCTTCTTCGACCAAAATAAAATCCTTTGAGTATGCCCCTTCCACTTTTGATCTCAACTTCTGCATTATCTCGCGGTCTAAAGGCAGCATCTTGAATCCAGCTCGTGTATTCCGAGCTTGCCACTGCTTATAAGTTTCAGGTCGCTCAACTCTTTCGCTTCCTTCGCAAGCTACAACACTCATTATTTCTCGACCGTAGAACTCTTTCTCAAACATCAACCTCATTGGATCGTCGCGACCCATATTTGTGTCGCACATATCAAAAATCGTCGAAAAATGAAACAAGGCCTCGCGAAAACGTGTCATGAAAAACGGAGCGTTATATGATCCATTCACTATGCTTTTGATAAAAATATTTGGGTTTATTTTACGGATTAAGTTCAAAACTGCATTTCTCGGACTAGCCGTTAACACAGTTTCATCGAGTAGGTTACGGAATCGACATATGCAGTTTACCACGATGAATTCATGACCTGGGTTTATCTTTAAGTCATCAATCGTAATTGTTTCCCATTTCTTTGCAATCGCAATGTACTCGAACGGAACACCAAAACGTTCACAATAACTAGCTAACCGTTTACCGGTTTGTATAACGCCTTCGGCTGGACGAAAGCCACTTTGCGGTAGGTCGATCCCCGTTATCCGTATCTTCGGGGGCCCACCATCTCGGCCCGAAAGACCCTGAATAAGAGCAGGCCACTGAAAACCGTATGAAATTCCAAAATCTATTATATGAAGCGTGGTTACTTGCTCCGCAAGTTTAATAATGTTAGCATAAGCAAATCCAAGAGCGATAGTTTTGAACGGAATCGCTAACATGTAAGCTTGAAAACCCTTCAACATATCGACAGCCGAAGTTTTCTTGGAAGACAAGCCGGTGTATATCTGGGTTCCGGTTCCAGCCAAACGAGCTTCAAGACTATTAGCAAAATAATGAGCTAATCTTTGAAACCCATCACCGGTAGGTGACGAATGTTGCCTAATCTGCCTTAAAATCTCGGTCGCTCGAGAATATTCATCATCCGAAATCGCTTGAGCACATGATGTTAAAAGCGTCCTTAAATCAATAACTTCAGTCTGTTGACTCGATTTCTTAGCCCATAATTTTACACCGTTGAATCCCTTGCCTTGGGATTTCACAGTGTTGGATGCATGGCCTTGCGATTTCCCCTGGATAAATGATCCATTTGGCTTGGTTTCGTCTCCCTTGTTGGTAGAGCAACTAGAAGGTTGGTCTTGACAAAGCAAAACTTTATCGAACACATGAGATAGTTCTTCAATGTTTTCGTCAAGATAAACAGCAGGTTGCTTATTGCTTCTAACATCTTCAAGATCATCATCTTCACGATCATGACTTTTCTTTCTTGTTAATGTTTTAAACAACTCACCTCTCTCAAACTTAGCTACAGGTTTAGGACTTGACACACCATTTCCAAAACCAACTAGTAACCGGTTACTTCTAGCTAAAAGCTCATTAGCTTCATCTTCACCTCTTTGGAACTGCAAAGCTAATTCACCATCATTAAACCAGCTCAGACTCGACCCGGCAACAAACTCGCAACCATTTGCAAAATTATTTGAGAAATTCGAAGACAACGACTTTGTAGACTGAAAAACAAAGTTACTCGGCACAGGTGTTTGTAACCAAGAAGATTTAATACCATCCTCAATGAAATCACCATTCAAATGAGTATCGGACAAACTGTTAGTACTAGAAACAGACCAACCTCCATTTCCATTAGAATCGCTAAACCCAAGAGAATCTGGGCTATCTAAACTCCGGTCAGAGCCCAAGGGAGGCTGATCAGGTGAAGTAGGGTATTTTTCGCCGATAACATCATAGAATGATTTTTCTGCTGCTTGAAGAGCTAAAGCATCATGAAACATACATGGCTTTTCTCCCAGTTCTTCTTCCATTAGAACTTGGTTTATGTACTTAAGAACAATCTCATCACTATCATAACAGGGAGACGATGAACCCCTCTGACTCGAAGAATTTGGAGGACAAAGTGCGAAATTTGGATCGAACTGATCGAGTAAAGGGTGATTTGATTGGAACCCATTTTCAAATTCTAGAGTTTGATCTGAGGAATCAAAATCAATACCCTTTACAGAAACCAACAAACCAGTGGACTGGGAAATCATAGTCATTTCTAGAGACTACAATAACAATAACCAAAAGATATAGAGAACACCAATGAATTAAACTTTCAAAAGAGTAGACAAAAAGGGTATTGATTTTGATATCTCAAAGAAGGAAGATCAATAGAAACTCAAAAGATCAGGCTTTTACGTGAAGACAGAGGGAGAATTTGGAAAAAGGAAGAAGTAGAAATGTTAGTGAATTTTGTGAGATATATAGAGTTCAAAGGATTATATTTTGTTAAGTTTGTGAAACTTGACTTAGTCTTTCTGGGAAAGATATCAATAAAAGTGTATCAATTTTGTGTCCATTTATAGTGCCAACAAAATTGCATTCTAGGGTTTGTGATTGCCTTTTTGTTTTTTTGGTGTAAAAGAAGCACGAACCTTCCTACAAATTGATCACTATGACTTCCATCATATGTATTTTTTTATAAATATCAGACCTGTTGGAACCCCCTTTATAATACGTGGTGTACTATCGGTAGCCGGACTGGACACGGTATTTAATTTTATTTTATTTCGTTGGAGAACTTTTTGTATTCCTTTTTTTTTTCTTTAAGGTAATAATGAATTAATATTATAAAACCAAAGAACCAGTACACAAAAGGCCCCCAACAAGCAGACCATGAAAGAGTCAAAATAGGCCCAAACATAAGGCTATGAGACATTCAGGTCAAAACAAACCTAATGCCCCATTGAAACAGTAAATTCCTAATCAGAAACCCTAATTCCATCTGAACCTAGCTGCCTTCTCTCTTTCGTAAACACCGTAGCTCCATCATAAACCCTAACCAGGATCTATGTATCCTACACCCATACTTTCAAGCACCAGAATAGCTAGAAGAGAGTTTGGGATTTCTTGGCTAAAACCCCAATTCTTTCTCACCACTAGGGAATGCTTCGAAATCCAATCCGCCGCCGTGTTTTCCGATCTGGAAACATGGCTAAGCTTCATGGAAGGGAGGAGCAGAGCTTTACACAACTCAATGCCTTTGCAGTGAGACGAGCCTCCTGACGAGATGTTGAAGACCAGGGACAGACAATCGAGATCGATATCGACATGTCTCCATCCTTTCTTATGGCATAGCAAGAGTGCTTCTATCAGGGCACGCCGTTCAGCTTGAATCGGACTGAGTTTGCCAAAGACGAATCCAGCGCCTTCAATGCAACTTCCCATGTGATCCCGAACGATGATACCTCCTGAAGCTTCGCCAGTAAAGTCGCAAGCCCCATCAGCATTGATTTTCAATCTGCCCTGAACAGGAGCTCTCCAAATCCGGTAAGCCACCTTCCTTTTGCAAATAGATAGTGCACCAAGATTTAGCCCTGCATCTTCAACATTAAACCAGTGCTTAGATCTAAGTTTCGAGTCAGTGCATAGTATGAGTCTGTTAATTCTATTTACAGCACTACTAAAACTGTCAATGGCCTTATCAAACTTACAATGGTTTCTGTTATGCCATATTGTCCAAACTATCAGTTGTGGGACAATGTGGGTAACATGAAACTTATTGTAAGTAGATTTAAACCACACCAAGAACATGTGTCTGATACTCATATGCCTCCTTACTGGGATTTTAAACAAAATACCATAATAGTTCCATAAGTGCCAGGCATAGCTACAATTGATGAAGAGGTGAGTTAAGTCTTCACAATTGCAGCAAAACTGGCACTTTGAAACTATAATAAAATGTTTTTTTAAGAGAGTACTGTCAATAGGTAAAAAGTTCTTAAGAATTCTCCAGCTAAGGAATGAAAACTTAGTTGGTATAAAGCTATGCCAAAGTCTTTTAAAAAAGAACAGACTGTTAGTTTTACTCCTGATGTTTTCCCAAGTGTTTTTTGTGCTAAATTTTTTGTCTTTGGATAAACTCCATTCTATGTTATCCTCCTTATCATGAATGATTTTAACACTCTTTATGTGTTGCTGTCTTTCATGAGATAGTGATGATAGCAGACTGGAGTCCCAAGTTTCATTTACCCAAAATGTTTTAACTTTTGCTGGTAAATACCACAAGTTTTGAGCATAAATTATAGGAGGCATCTTGTGCCATGAGTCCCTCCAGAAATCAACATTCCCACAGCCTACATTCCACTGAATAAATTGCTCTGCCCTCTCTCTTACAGAACATAAGCTCTTCCACACTATGGAGTCATTGACTCCACATTTAGCATTGAGAGGATGCCTCTCAACACAGTATATTTTAGAGAGTAGCTCAGACCATAGGGAGTTGCCTTTTCTAAAACAATACCATAGTTTATAGGCAAATAAAATCTGCATGTCTGACATTAGTTTAATGTTCAAACCACTCTCCCCAAATGGCTTACAGATGTTTTTCCAAACAGTCCAGTGTATTGCACCCTCATTTACCTTTGACCTCCAAAGAAATTTATTAAAGTGAAGTTCAATCTTGTTCAGAATATTATTTGGTATCTTACTGTTTTGCATCCACAAAAAGATTATGGGGTAAAGAACATGTCTTATAAGTGACAATCTGCCACTATAAGACAAGTTCTTTAAGTCCCATTCATTTATTTTATTCAGAATCTTAGATAAGAGTGGATAGTAATGCTTTCCTTTGTTGTTTGCAGCAATAGTAATCCCCAGATAGCAGAAAGGTGCATGTTCTGTCTTGAATCCCATAGTTGCATGAATCCTTGTAGCATTAGCCCTGGAGCAGCTTTTTGAGGTAATTACTTTTGTCTTTTCTATGTTTATCGTTTGTCCAGACTCTTGTTGGTATTTAGTGAGCAGGTTACTCAAGCTTTTGATTGACATTGGAGAGCTGTTAGTGAATACAACTACATCATCTGCAAAGGCTAGAGAAGGTAAGATGTATCCAGATTTAATATAGTATTGCATAGATGTATTTGAAGCATATAGATTTTCCAAACCCCTCAAAAGGGCTTCCTCTGCCAAGATAAATAGACAAGGAGATAAAGGATCTCCTTGTCTTAAACCTGTTTTCTGTGGAAAATACCCTGAACATGTCCCATTAATTAAGACAGATAGCATGACATTAGAAATCAATTTATAAATCAAAGACACAATGTCTTCAGAAAATCCAAAGCATTTTAGTGTTTTTATGACAAAAGGTGTGTGACATCCTGTCAAACGCCTTTGTCATGTCTAGTTGCAATATGATATTGCCTTTAGAAGGCTTCCTACTTATGTTATGTAGCATTTCTTTTATAATTAAAATATTCTCATGTATTTGTCTGTTTTTAACAAATGCACTCTGCCCTCTAGATACAATTCTAGGGAGAATGCAAGAGATTCTCCTATTAATGAGGGCAGAGATCAGTCTATTCATAATGGTGCACATACTCAAAGGTCTGTAATTATTCCAGGTGATGGGGTTTGCCATTTTTGGAACCAGCACAATCCCAGTTGCAAACACACCCATAGGGATAGCTCCTCCTGAAAGGTAAGCATTTAGAGCTTTACAAAGATCATATTTTATTATTTCCCAACAATGCTTTAAAAAGAAAGTGTTAAAGCCATCTGTTCCTGGTGCACTGTCTTTCTTCATTTCATTTATGATAGTTCTAACTTCTTCAATAGATATAGGCTTAGTAATCTCAGCATTATCACTGTTTTTAACAATTTTTGGGATATTGTTTAATATAGATTCAAGATCACTAACAATATTGCTATTATCAGGTTCATTTGAGAGGATCGTTTTGAAATGAGTCACAGCAGAAGCAGCAATGTCATTTTGGTCAGTAATCCAAACATTATTGTCTTTTATTCCTGCTATAAAGTTTTTCTTTCTCTTCTTATTTACGTAACTGTGATAGAGTTTGGTGTTACCATCACTATCACTTAACCATGAGTTAAAGCATTTCTGTTTCCAATAGCATTCCTCATCTTTCAAAGCAAGAATGAGAATGCTATTGGCATTAGACAGCTTTGATTTAGAATGGTTATCATTATTAGATTGATGAACAATCTCACAGTTTTCAACTTCAGCAATAGCAGCTTTGACCCTATTAAAAATGTTACCAAAAACTGTAAAATTCCAACTTTTTAAATACTTTTTCAGTCTTTTCAATTTATACCAAAAAATTGTACTATCCTCACCATTACAGTGTATAGACCAGTTCTGACTTACACTAGGCATGAAGTCAGGGTGATTTACCCAGGCATTGAGAAATTTAAAATAGCCCTTCTTTTTATTAGATATCATGTTAGAATCTTTAGTAATAGAAATTAGTAAAGGTGCATGGTCAGAACAAGTTCTGACCATGTGACAAACCTGTATGCTTAAGTTGTTAAGCATGTTTTGATTGTGTAATACCCAGTCTAACCTCTTCCAATTGCTGTTGTTGCTCCATGTATAACGTGATCCACTGTGAGCAGGTACCTCCAAGTCACAGTGACGTATAAACTCATTGAAGTCCTCAGCACTTGCACCATCATAATTCAAGCAGTGAAGCTGATCATCAGGACATCTCGTAGTGTTAAAATCACCAGCTAATATCCAAGGCATGTCACAGGTAATGTTGTTGAGCTGATTCCAAAGCAACCTTCTCTGTACTTTCAAATTTTTTGCATATACAGAAGTGAAATAGCAATTTAAAGATGCATGATTGATCTTAACATGTATAAACTGATCTTGGTCATCAATAACTGAAATGCTAACTTCATTAGGCCAGAATAACCATATTTTGTTAGTTGTATTAGCAGCAAAATTTTCAAAACCAATTTGTCTTGCCACCATTTCTAACTTATCAATTCTTTCCATTGGTTCCTGGATAGTTACCATTTTTACATTTTATTTTTTAACTATAAACTTAAGCCTAGCTATTGTAGGATTATTATTAACCCCACGTGCATTCCAACTAATGTATTTAATCATTATCAGATGCATAGTTTTTTGATACCCTTTCTCTCTTCTTAAGAGAGTTAACAGTCACACTTTTTGAGTTACCGTTCTTGTTTGCAGATCTTATTTTCCTGGAAATGACAGTCTCAAAATCTTGCTCTACACCATTAGAACTAGCCCTTGGAGATGGATTGTAACTACCACCCCTTCTACATCGAGGAGATATTTGCGATATGTTCCTATCCAGACGATTCTCCTCCTTCTCAAGGTTCTGAAGAGGGCTTATGATATCGGGATCATTGATGGATACAGATCTTTCTTTCACCGGGCTGCCCACACTAGTAGAAGGGCATGAGACATGAGACCTATCTTTCCTTGTAACAATTGATTTGAGCTTTCTTCTGTAAACATGTGCAAAAGATTCAACCTTTGTAGGCTTAGGTTCTATGTTAGTCTTATTCACTTCTTGTAAAGACTCTTTCTGTTCAGCAGATCTTTCAATAATACCAACAGTTTCTTGTTCATTCTTAGATTCCTGTGTAGAGTTCTTTTTGCATTTAACATCATCATGTCCAATATGGTGACACATCTTGCAATATCATGGTACATTCTTATAGCTAACATTAATAAAGAAATCCTTCCCATCTCCAAAGCACACATTCATCTTTCTTTTAAGAACACCAGAAACATCAATCTCAATTAGTGCAAAACAAGCATTCCAGTTGGCCCTATTCACCTCAGGGATCACGACATGGTGAACCAAACCTAGAGAAGAAGCCAGAGCATGGATAACAGAGCTGTTATACATGAACTCTGGTATCTTCTCAAAACGAACCCACAACAGAGCCACTGGACACTCGAAATTCCTTGAGCTTTGTGGACACCATTTGATGACTCGCATCAATTTCCCATCGACCTTCCAAAATCTGCCAACCCATAGTCTTCCCGCATCCTCCAGAACAGAGAATTCAACCAGGATCTGCCTAGAGTCAATCGTAACATAGGTATAGACTCCTTTGAACTTGAAAGATTCAAGAAACGTTTGAAATGCTTGCCTCTTAGGAATGCCGTCATTGAATTTAACAACAAGAGTTGTTCTTGACTGATTACATAGATCATCCTTCACTTGCTTTGAGAATCTAATCTCATTATGATCAGAACGCAAGATGACACTTTCGGGTTTAAACTCTGATACCATTACTTTCGACCTTACCACATCCGAATATAGTTGCTTCGTTTCAGCATCTTGTGACTTAGTTTCAGAGCTTTTCAAAGGAGGAAAAACAGCCATATCTTGCAACTCCATCTTTACACAGCAACCATCCACTGACGTATACTAAAGCTTCAATAATCTTCAACTTTTTGTATTCCTTCGTCGTTAATAAAACATCTAATAACTACTATCTCAATCTCGTAATAGTGTTTTTCTAGATGAAGTTTTTTGTACGGTAACCTATATCATTTTTATTTTTTAATGTAGTATTAATTATACATGTTTTATTTTCTAACTAACAAAATAGGTCTAACTTATTAATTTCACTAATTAAATTTATAAAAAGTTTTTTTAAGTTTTTTTTAATATTGACGAGAAAACTTTAAACGGTTGATATTAGAAAACGGAGAGAATATATTTTTGTAAAAAATTTAGTTAATTTTTTTATTTATATTTATTTTCTAACGTATTTATATTTTTAATATTTTTAACAAATAATATATGACCTAAAAAGTTAAAATATTTTTATATTTTTTTAAATATAGATGTCGATTTATTTTTCGTTTAATTTTTAGTTTTTGCATTGGTTTATCTTCCGTTGATTTTAATAATCTATTGATTTTCCGTTCATTTTCGGTTTTGATTTTTTTTTTTCAATTGATATCGTCGTCGATTTTCAATTGATATTTTATCTTCCAGTCGAATGCCAGCTTTTGCAAATATAAGCGTCGAATTTTGTTTATTTGATTTCGTTATTTTATTATGTTTTAATTAGATAGAAATTCGTATTTAGTTTTTTTTAAATGATTTTACGTACGTTATTTGTGTTTTGAATTCTATATTTTATGTAAGCTTTGCGAGGAAGATATAGTCTTGTGTTATATGTTCGGTGTTATGTATTTATTTTTTTGGAATTGATGAGTAAATATAAAGAGATCAATTTACAACATTATGTCATTGAAAAACCAATTGACTCACATTATGACCAAGCCCCAAAAACCGAGATTCTCATGAAGATTAAAAAAGCATGTGAAATATTGGTGATATAAAGTAGAATAATATGTATTTTCTGTTTATGAAGAGATTGAAGTTGAATATATGTGTGTGTTTTTGTCAAATCTAGTTATGGGTGCTATTTATTTACGATTTTTTTAGTATCATTATGAATGCATTACTGATTTTGAATTTTGGTATATATGCGGTTGATAATGTTCTCACAGAACAAGTTGAGGAAATATTTATGAGGTATTAAGGATACAACTATTGTTTCTTTATTTATAGTTAATATTCTTTTAGATTTAGATCTATATTTAGATTTATAGTTGTTAAAAATTAGATTTTGGTTATGAGTTTTTATTATGATCCAATTAAAAATAAAGTTGATAAAGTTAAAACGAATATTAAGAATATCTAGGGCAGCGGTTAGTTCATGATAAAGATCTCTATTAGCATACTGAACTCATAATGGAACTGTAACAGTATGGACTTATAGGTAATGCTAGAAAATGGTGGGAGAAAGGGATTAACCAAACATGAGAGAAGTGGAATTTGATACAAGACCTTGTTGAGTCTCTTCTTAATATCGGAGACAAACTTAGTTCATGATTTCTTATCTCTTTGTTGTTGTGGGTGCAAAGCTCTTCATTTCAAGGTATTGTAGCTTTTGAATTTGAACTTAAATCCGGTGTTGGAAGTTTTTGAGTTGGATATTTATTTTGGTCTGGCCTTTGTTATGTTTTGTTCGATATGTCAATTAGTAGGAATTCATCTAGATGAGAAGTCTCTTGAAATTAATTATGAATAGCACAAGTTCATGTGATATATCCTTAGTGTTCATATGCTTCTTGTTATCTCGTTTTATCGAGGAGCTCTTAGTCGTGTATGCAGTTTTAGTTGTACCAATATCACATTCTTGTATTCCAACACTTCCATTCAAAAACTTAAGGCCATGATTGACAAGAACAAGGTAATATTTGATAGTTTATACTTATTTGTAATATATTGACTAATTAATCATGATAAAATAACAGGTAAAAGGTTTTGAGAGAAATAAAGGGGTTATTTTGGAAGCAAGTTCATTTGAAATGAAAATGGATTTTGTGAGTGATACTTTAAAGAAAAAAAAACAATTTGCTAATATATGCTATTTGTTAAACAAGTAATAAAAATATACAAGATCACTAATGGGATTTTGTTTACAAAATATTAGGCATAAATTCATGAGCTTTATGAACATCGAGGAATAGTAAGATAATGAAGTTGAAGTTTATGACGTGAACTTAGCTACGGAGTTGTATTTTATGAAATTATAAAAAATGGAGAAATTGTTGTGTTAAAATATCATAATTTAGTTATTATAATTGGTAACTTTTAGTATTAGGTTAATTTTTAGTATTTGGTTAACTTGTTTGGTTACAAAGTAACAATTTGGATCCAAAGTAACCATTTGGATTGTTTGGTTACAAAACAACAATTTTGTTCCAAACGATCCAAAGTAACCATTTGGTTCCAAATGATCTAAAGTAATAAGTCAAAACCGATTTTTTCAAATTCTTCTCGATTCTCAAATAAAGTACCGATATTGAACCAAAACAAAATGAACCAAGCCGAATTATAATCGGTTCTTAAGTAGATGTCAGTTTTTAAGAACCGAAAGAACTAGAAACCAAAAAACTGAATTGAACTTAACTGAACCGAAGAACTGAATGCCCATGCATATCCACAAGTTAGGAGACAACCAGAAAGACCAAAAAAAGAATAAAATTCGTCTTTATGGGAAGTAATTAGAAAACGATCAAGTGTATGAAATATAATAAGTTAGTGTTCCACAATAGAGGAACTTGTAATGAAGTTTAAGGTTAATTGTTTTTGTTGCTATACTTTTATTTTCTGTTTTCAATGGTTGTTGTTGGATTTAATCGAATATTACATAAAATATAATAATGGTAAACTATAATAATTTTTAATCTCATGTATGTTACTAATCTGAACAACGTTGATAATGTCAATACAATCTATGTTGTCATTTTAGCTTTAAAGTCAAATAAATCTAACATAACTTATAATATTATAAACCATTATCATATCATTCCTTGTTTTATTTTGAGCAATGTAGGCCATATTTTAATTTGATCTTCCTTGTATTACCTTCAGTAATGCAAGGTATATTTAATCTAACCTTCTTGTTTTAACTTTAGCAAGATATGTTAGATTATCGTTTGTTCTTTCTTATTTTATGTTTAACTTGGTCGGTCATATTATTGTCCGAACTTTTATTTAACATGACAAATCACAATTTAATATGATATTCTTTATTTTAACTTGAATTTGGCAGGTCGTATTATTATCTTACATTTCTTGTTTTACTTTCAACTTGACATTTCATATTATTATCTTACCTTCCTTGTTTTTGCTTTAACATGTCATGTCATATTATAATCTGACTTTCCTTGTTGTAGCTTTAGTAAGACATATCTGATTATAATATGTTATTCCTTGGTTTATATATATGAAGGCATGTTAGATTATATTTTGTTCTTCCTTGTTTTTCTTTCAATATGATATGTTAGATTATTATCTCGCATTCTTTGATTACCTTTTAACTTGGCATGTAATATTATTATTTAACCTTCTTTTTTTAATTTTAAAAAGGCGAGCATATTATTATCCGTGTTTTATTGTTTTTCCTTTAGCAATGTCGGTTAGATTATATTTTGTTCTTTTTTGTTTTATTTTCAATTTGGCATGTCATATTATTTTTAGACGTTTTTTTATTTTAGTTTCTAATATAATGGGACATTCTTTGTTTTATTTTTAACTTGACATATGACCTTGCTTTTTTTCATATTCATTATGACGTGTTAGATTATAATTTGACTTTTTTTATTTTAACTTTAGCAATGAATGTCAGAATATTATGTGGCTTTTATTATTTTACCATTAACAAGACAAGTTAGATTATAATCTCTTATTCTTTGTTTTTAGGTTACATTATATTTTTTGTTCTTATTTGTTTTACTTTTAACATGATAGGTTAAATTATTATATGAAATTCCTTGTTTTAATTTTTAATATTATAGGTTAAATTATAACATAATATTCCTTATTTTACTTTTAACTTGGTATGTGAGATTATTATCTGTCATTCCTTGTTATACGTTTAACTTGGTAGGTTGGGCTAAAACTTGTCATTTTTCTATTTTACCATTAGAAACACAAGTTAGATTATGGTCTGATATTTCTTGTTTTAATTTCCAATTATGAAAGCTTTATTATATGATCTTCCTTCTGTTACATTAAGCTTAGTAGTTCAGATTAGAAATTGTTTGAGTTTTTTTTGCAAAGAAGGTCATTAAACCATTTTCATATTTTTAATACATGAATTAAATCCATAAAAAAACCATTAAAACATATAATAAAATTCGATAGAAAAATAAATAATCGAAACTAAAATTGATAACTAAAAACAAATATAACATTCAAAATAAAACAGAGTTACGTTCAAACTAAAGTGAGAAAACAACAACACAAATATATATTACAAAATAAAAAAAACTTTGAATTTCTAGTATGAAAAATGCATAGATCAATAGTATGACTCAAGATTTATGTAGACACGAATAAAATACATGAACCTTATTTCAAATTGTTTATTTTTAAAACATTAATTACTCTTCAAATGACTAACTATTTGATTTTTTCTCAACATATTCAATTGTTTTATCTAAATCAAGATCTCAATGTGAAGCTATGATATCTCAGTAGTTGTTGATCCATCAAGTACACGTACGTTAAAAATACCATCTTTGTTTTAACAGAAAAATAGAACATGACACAAGCTTATACTTAAGTAGTTGGAGACGTTTTGTCCCCATTTTTCAAACACTAATTTTTCACCAACTAATTTACTCTCCAAATATTTCCATTTGGTACCTTTAACGTCATCAACTTTGAAAAAACAGTTATGTATATCCTCACAAGGATGGTATAACTAAACATATCAAATTGAAGTAGAATTTCAAAGCATTGTTGTTCTAGTTTTCTTTATATCAAAATTCTTCAACCGCAAGATCTTGTCGTTTTTGTTTAATATTATATTTTTTATTTATATTGTAGCATTAGTTTATTATTTTTTACTATCCAAATGGGCTCGATCTATTTATAAAAGTTAATATATTTTAGCTTAAATCCTACAGCTTATAGGAAACCAGAAAGTTTTGAAACAAAAATTATATAAACTTATAATTTATTGATAAAAAGATTTTATGAAGGAATTTGGTTTTTAAAATATGACATTTCCCTTGTGTCGTACAAGTCTATATAAAATTTCAAGACAAACTAGTTGTTTTTAAAAGAGATTGAGATCACTTATGCTCTTTACAGTGAAAAAGATCGAAAAAGATTCTTTTTTGCTTTTGTTCATTTATACGTGGCTATTAAGAATAGGTATATAGCTTTAAATTTTCAATTAGTGAGTAATAAATTTGCAGTCTCTAATAAAATAAATATTATTTTCGTTAAAAGAGTAAAACATATTATATTTATTTATTTCACTAGTTTACAAAACACACTAAGTAATAGTAATGTGTTAGACCATAAAATGGCCCGTCATATTGTACTTTTTCTTCTTTTTTATTATTTTGAGTAAGACATTGCCTGTTTTTTTTAACTTTACAGAACACATTATTATATAACCTTATTTATTACACTTTTCAATTTGGAATACCATATTATATTTGACTTTTCTTGTTATATTTTCAACTTGATATGTCACATTTTAATCTTATCTTCTTTATTTTACTTTTACCATGACAAATTATATTATGTTTTGTTATTCTTTGTGGTGAAGTATAGACCAGAAATAATTCAAAGTAGAATATTTTTTCTAACTGAGTCTGCTATATTAATTAGATATTCTATGTTAATTAGATATCCATATTAATTATAAATTGTATATTAATTATATTTTTATATTAATTAGATATTCTATACTAATTATATTTTTTATGTTAATTAAATATTTTATATTAATTATATTTTTATATTAATTAAATCTTCTATTGATATGGTGAGTTATATATTAGATTTCCTATTAATTTGGTATTTTATATTAATTAGATTCCTTAATCAATGGATTAATATTTATCACCACTGACCTATAAATAGAAGAATATAGTGCTCTGCAATGTGTGGCGTGACGCAATGTAAGCTGCATATTTCTTCAGAGAGAGAAACTAACTCTAGGTTTTTTTAGAGATTAGTGAGGTGAGAGATAAACACTGAAAAGAAGGTTATGTGAATCATGTCATCTTTTGTTACAAAGACTCATTGAGCCCGTTGTGTTTGAAAGTCATTTTGTAACTTACTTATTTATAAATGAAGTGGCCATTGCACACGGGTGTAGGATTTCTTCACGATCTAAGCCATGTTAAATATCTTGTTGTACGATTGATTTATTATTCTTATTCTTTCTTATTAACTTTGTTCTTGAAATAAGGTAAGAGACGAAGCTCGTGTTAACTCCTACAGCCTCTCCAGTAGGTGTTCGCCAATTGTTGGTCACTGGTTTCGCTGAGTGACTAGGATTCGGCCTAGCGAGTCTTGTTAGGATTGTGTCGAATCTAGTTCGAATATTGAAGGTTTCTCTAACAAGTGGTGCAATTAGCATATGGATCTGATATCAATATTCGTTATTGGTGAAAAAGAAAAATTTGAAAGATGAAGATCAAAGATCTTGGAGTGAAGTCAAGCACAATCATAATGATGGATTCCTTTAGGGAAATATTAGATTCAAACTATCTACTGGACTAAAAAAGGTTTTAAATAATGTGTATGGACCTTAATTTAAACATATCCTCATATCTATATGTATGTTAGATGAGGAAGGGTTTGATTATAAGGGTGAAGATGAAGTACATATGGTCTTGCAAGACTCACATGTTGTTATTGGAAGGTGATGAGACTGATGTTGCTTTAGTCATGGATGTGTTTGAAGTAGAATATGTGTATATTGTGGGGAATACATCTGCTAGGATTCAACTAGAGGAAATTGAAGGCTTGTCAAAGCAGGTGAAGATCCAATCCATGAAGTACCTGAAGAGGTGTATGACTGACAATGACATAGTATTAGTGAACGAATTATTTAATTCTCTATTGCTATAAATTTAGTATGCTTAGACGCAAAATTTTGAAAAATACCTTGAAGCATGGAATAGTTGAGCACATGAGTCGTAACTCACTTGGAGTAAGGGTTATGCTTCTGACAGCTGGAAAGCACAATAGGTTATGTGAAGAAGTTATTGGCGGAGCTATCTGGTGAGGGAATTTAGTAACGGTGATATGTTATGGAAAATAAAAGAATAAACATGTTATTATCTTATTGCTTCAGTTGGAAAATCTTACATTTCTTTAGGGTTTCAATAGCTTTATATACTAAATACATTATACATTATACCACAATCTTCTAAAAACTCTCCATTCTTACATAACCCTAAACGTGGGTTCAGAGTCTATCCATGCATTCTTATCTTTGCCTCGTATATGCCTTTAGTGATATTACTTTCTTAATAATTACTCTCTATTGTCCGAGGTTATGTGAAAGAGTTATTGGCAGAGCTATCTGGTGAGGGAATTTAGTAACAGTGATATGTTATGGAAAATAAAAGAATAAATATGTTATTATCTTATTGCTTCAATTGGAAAATCTTACATTCCTTTAGGGTTTCAATAGCTTTATATACTAAATACATTATACATTATACCACAATCTTTGAAAAACTCTCCATTCTCACATAACCCTAAACGTGGGTTCAGAGTCTATCCATGCATTCTTATCTTTGCCTTGTATATGCCTTTAGTGATATTACTTGCTTAATAACTACTCTCTATTGTCCGAGGGATAGTCCAACCTTTACACGGACGATAACTGGATCTTCAACTAATACGTCTTTAGCTGCACTGTATGATAAATGATGGCTCGACCTGATCACCGTGCATAATCCAATGAGGGTTCTGCCTTAGTAGTTACTATTATATTACCATTTCAAGGTTGAAGGTACCTCGTCATGGCCGATGGGTAGGAACCGATGAAGGGGTTATGCCTTATAAGGACTCCACTTGTCATTTTAAAGGCAAATTATGTTTAAAATTTTGTCTTTTAGAATAAGTACCATGTTATCTATGAAGAGGCATTAGTTCATCCCCTATCCGCACTATTTCCACGTGGCATATATAATTATTTCCTTTAAGTTATATCATCATGCGTGTGAGTGTTATCGTCAGTTTCCTATTGCCATGTGTAAAAAATCATGTACCTATGTCTACAAAAATCGTAGCTAGTTATGTGTATATAGAAGATGACGCTTCATATTTGTTCCTTTAATCAAACGACACAACCTTCCGTATTCTTTTTACCCATGACATGTAAATAGGCGCACAATAGCATGTTGTTCTTATTTACTATAAATTACAGTAGAAACACTTGTTCAATCTTTTTGCTTGTTTTCAAATTGATTTTGGAGAGAACAACTATCGCTCATGGGTTGTTCATCATTTCTATACCTTCTGATTCCAGATATAATACCAAGGTAAATAATCAAATGTTTTTATTCTTCCTCTTGCTTCCTTATTTTACTTTGTTAATTAGTATTGTAGTGATCGTTAGTTTGCACAGCCCTCTGCATAGAAATCCTAAAATCTTGTAGTATGGGTTTCTATTGTTCTGAAATCAACTTCTATATTTTCCCCTAGAGATACCTCACAAGGGATCGTCGAAAAATTCAAAAACTGCCACGAACTTTGTCTCGGGTGCTCCACTGGTGGACACAGTGGAAGACACAAATTTTCTAGACAATTATTTCGATCGGCTGGCACATCTGTATAAAAATCCAAGACCCGAAGGACTTTTTAGTTTTGGATTAGTTTATGACTTTCTTGATTCCATAATAATTAGATTTCCAGAGCCTGATGAACATCCCCATCATGCTAGGGAAAGGGAAACTTGTCTGTATACTAATTTGTTTGATTGGGGCCTCCGACTTCCTATACCGAAGTTGATAAACTAATTCTTTAAATATGCTAGAATTTGTCCCACGCAGTTAACAACCAAAAGTTAGCATTTTCTGCTTATTGCCTTACTTAGCTCAAAACTATTAGATAACAGGATCAGTGTAACTGATTTGTTTTTACTAGTATTGATGTATATAAACTGTTAAGAACCACATACTACTACGTATCCGCTCATAGTAAAATTGTTACCCTTCTTGACCACGTGTCCACTCGTAGTAAAATCGTTACCTTTCTTTACTCCTATTAATTTCATCATAACTGGCTTGTGGCCTTTTCTTGAGATAAAGATGTCTCAAGATGGAAACGTTACCCTTGATGCCACTAGGGAACCAATCACTGCTAAGGCCGCGTGGTCTATTCTACTGGAGATGGTGTATGAAAGTATCCCAAGAGGTATTGGACTGGAGCTCTTCCCCAGAAGGGTTAAATATTGTGAGGAAGAGGTTGATGCAATTATTGGCCAAAAAACTATTGTGGGGATGTTAATGCAGTTGAGTTGCTGCATATGTTTCAGATATTACTGGTACTACCATCACATCTGATCAATTGGACTCCAATGGTTGCATTGTCATATCATCATTGAGAAAAGAGGGTAGAAGAACAAAACAAAGTATTTCATCCACTGGTGGTTTTGTAAAGAAGAAAATGATGCTAAGGAAAAATGATACCCCCGTTAGTAGTGTCCAAGGTGGAACCAATAACCAGTTCCAAACTTGTTTGGATAATGTACTCATGGTAGTTAGCGCTACCCCCCTCTCCGTTCACGAACATGTCATTTCCTCTAAAGGCGATGTAGGTGGTGGCCCAAACGTTTCCTTTGGAGACCAGACCCCTCCATTTGGTTCAACCAGCCATAGCCAAGATGTTTAGGAACCCCCCCCCCCCACAAAAGAATTGAATGTTGAAACTTTGGTTTCGTCTCCGGTGATGATGGCAATCATAACCGTCAATATGTTGTGGTTGTAGATAGTGGTGTTCCTTCAAGCATAGTTGTTCCCTTAAGTCATATTGCCACAAAAGATTCTTCTATTCCCGAGTTGAATGAACGAACCCTTGTAGTTAGTATGTCGAAGCCTTCCCTTCACATGTTCCAACAATTGAAACAATGTCCCGAGATGATCCATTTCAATAACATGACTATGTCAGATCTTTTATAACATCAATTGGATTTGTCAGTAGAGGTACTATTTCTATAATTTATTATTTTTTGGTATTCTTTCGTTTATTTACTGTTTTTACTCCTCATAAATTTCTTGATGTAGAACTACCATAAATAGATGGTGTTGTCATATCAAGGAATAAAACCCACTAATGAATGACTTCAAACCAGATGCTTTATTGTTTGGTTATGGCAAGGCCCTCAACGTCGATCTATTACGTTACAAGAAAGCGTACAATGTATCTAATCTGCATTGTGAGAAGCTATGGAAAGAGAAATAAAACATACGTGGTCGATTGACTGTTATTACCTCTGAAAATGATAGGGGTAAGGAAGAATATTTCAAATTTAAGGGCCAAAAATGAAATTATCGCAAAGTGAGCCACTGCACTCATTTCTCAAAACTCTGAATTGCTGGTCAAAGTTGAAAAGTTCTCCATAACTAGCAACCAGGTTTGATTTAAGAGTAACACTATCCATTCAGATCTGAATCAATTGAGTTTGGATTTTTAGAGCATGTTGAACATCATTTGCGAGAGTAGGTTATACAAGGCATACGCCAACGGACAGAGGG
The DNA here is from genome assembly GCA_036936605.1 of Limnanthes douglasii subsp. nivea. Lineage (NCBI taxonomy): Eukaryota > Viridiplantae > Streptophyta > Magnoliopsida > Brassicales > Limnanthaceae > Limnanthes > Limnanthes douglasii. The sequence goes on along the minus strand of JAUPFV010000005.1, from coordinate 101,221,558 downwards.
ATACATTGGAGACGATAAAGACAAGTCTGGAATGAGTTTGAAAGGAGCCATTATTGAACTATGGAGAATGAATAGCGACATATATTTAGGTCAGTTTAAAGGGCTTGTCCTAAAGGATGAGAAGCCATGGGTAATTGATGATAAAGATGAAGAAGAAATATTTGAAAAAGTGATAGAGGAGATTACTTCGACTGCTGATATTGCTCATTTACCTGGCGAGGGGACAAGTATTGCTTCCACTATGACATGTGAACCTGTGGTATCCTCATATACTATAGTGGCTGAGAAGAAAGTTGACAAAGAAGGTGCTACCAATGAAGGCATGCCTAATTTGTTTTAATTCTGAACTTATCAATGCTTTGTGTTTTTGCTATGTTAATCATTGCTCGGATTTGTGAACCTTATTTTTATTTTCCATAAATGCATGGTATTTGTTCACAACTTATGCTTAAATTGTTGTACTGCAATTAGAGATGATGAGAGGGAAGTAAAGGAGTGTTAATTTTTATTTTCATAAGCATAGTGTTGTTTGTTGCGTTGCCTTAGAAATTGATTAATGTTTGTTTCACTTAGTGGGCTTTAATAGCCTAGGCTCAGTGTTGCATGTAGCATGGTCTTATAGACTTAAATTTCTAGTCAGTTTAATTTTCTGAGCTATACAGTTAGGGCTCCATATGGTCCCTATTGTAGCCTTCAAGGATTATGTTATACATCACTTCGCTTTTGTTGACTTTTCTTGGTAAGGACTCAGTGTGGTCCATTTCATAGCAAAATTGGCGTGGAAGAATTTAGCTCATTCGCTATTATGATAATTGGTAAGCCCCACCTGGACATTTTTATTTATTGATTTTGAATATCCATATTTGTTAACTTGACTAAATTACAATAATAGTTTTGCAAAAAATATGATTTCATTAATAACGTTGGCTTACAATGTGCCTCATTAAAAACCCTTAAGTGCCACCAAAAAGGAAAATAATGCATAGCCACTCTCAAATAGCATGGTCACACATTTTTAAATTATTTAAATTTCATGGACGTTTTAATGTTCCTATCTATATCTTCTAGCATATGCCCTGTGATGTTCCTTGGAAATTACTGTATATGCGCCATCCCAATCTAGAGCCATTTTTCCTCCATTATAATCTTGAGCTTGCTGAAATATCTTTTTTAATTTTAAGTCACCTACTCTGAAGCTTCAAGTTTTAAGCTTGGAAATGAATCTGTTTCTCACTAAACTCTTGTAATTCTTAGATCGAACCCTAGTTTGATATCTCCTTTCTTCAATCATGTCAATTGACGATTGTCACTCTTAGTTATTTACCTCCTCTAAATAGTTGGTTACCCGATAGATTGGTATAATTATCTTCGTTCGGACCACTGTTTCTATTTTATACAATAATGAGAGAGGTGCATCCCCGGTTACAGACCGAGGTGTGGTTCGATGTGCCCATAATACCTCAACTAATTTGTTCAGCCATTTTCCTTTCAAGCCCTCTAGGTTTTTTATCGCTACTAGAATGCTTCTTTTCGTGACCTCAACCTGAACGCTAGCTTGAGGGTAATGTGGTGTAGAAAAATTCTAGTTGATTCCATGTCTTTGGGAGAATGTAGATTATATTTTGGAATTAAGGTCTGTAGTCATTCACACGGATTCTTAGTATTCCAAAACGAGATAGGATTTGATTTTGGAGGAACTCATAAATTTCCTACGATCTGATCTTTGCTAGAGCATTGGATTTAACCCATTTATGAGAGTAATCCATTTCCATCACAAAAAATTATCGTTTACCAGTAGCCATTGGGAGGGGTCCGACTAAGTCTATCCCTCATTTGTCAAAAGGGCACGAAACTGGTACAATTCTCATCGGCTCACTCGATAGATGTCGTTTATTTGTAAATTACTAGGAGGGATGGCATTTTGTACCAAGGTTTGGGCATTTGTACCGAGTTTAGGCCAATTAAACCATGCTAGTAAGAATCTTCGCACTCAAAATTTTAGATTTGTTCTTTAACAGTTTCAATCATTTGTATAATTTCTTTACCAATATTTTCAACTATATTTGTATCACTATTGTCAACGTCTTCAACTATATGTTCCTCAATAGTTTCAACCATTTGTATCAGTTTTTCGTGAACAATTTATTTATCAATGTTTTCAACTATATCTTCATCACTCTTGTCAACATCTTCAACTATATCTTCTTTAATGGTTTCAACTATTGGTACTATTTTTTCATCAACAGTTTCTTTTTCAATATCTTCAGCTATATCATCCTCAATGTTTTTAATAATATATTCTTTCAATTCATTAATGATTTATTCTCCATTTTTTTATTCTTCAAAATTATTAACATATTGTTCCTTCTGGTTGATGTTGATCTTGAAAAATTTCTTCAATATCTTCATTATGTCTTCCACCTACTTCAATATGTGATTCATTAATATAATCTCCATATTTCACCCATAATATTCATTTATTATTTACTTATGTCAGTGTATAAGTTCTCATTCTCCAAGATTTTATAAACTACTAGTTATGATGGCCTTTCGATACTGATTTTTTTTTGGGAGTACAAACAACTATTGCAAGTTTTTTCTTACTTTGATATTGATTCTTATTTGTTTTCATGTCCTATAAATATTTATAAATCATATATAAAATTTTAGTTAATATATATATATATATATATATATATATATATATATATATCTATATCGATGCATATATTTTTTTTATTTGAATTTGAATTTTATAATACTTTTCTTTTAGTTGGTTTGAAGTTTTCTTATTTTCTTTTGTTTCTTTGTTCTCACTTGTTCTTTGCTTTTCTCTTGCTAATAAAGTTTGCAACAGTTGATCTTGAACTATATTTTCTTATATAGTTAAACTTTGATATTCTACGGAACTTGATCTTCTTAAACTTTTATTTTCATATGAATTTTGTCATACTCATTGCATATTAATTATGTAAAAATCACATAATATTTTAACAAAATAAAATAGTTTATTATACAAAATTGGAAAATTATAAATACATAATGATATTTTTTATCTAACGTTATTCTAAATTATTTATTTCTTTATGCGTAACAATCCATTTTATTACATGACACTTCCACTTTAAACATCTTGAATATATTTATTTTATTTTTGTTTTTTATTGTCGTGTGTTCGTAAAACTAATATTTCTTAATTATTATTATTATTATTATTACTATTACTATTATATTATGTATGTAAATAACTTGAAATTGGATAACTAACAGTTAGTAGTGTTACACAACTTATTACTAAAAGTTAATTTTTTGCATTAGTAATTAATATTGTAAGAGAATCAATAACTTCTTTTATCTAGTTAAACTTCTTGATTTAGCCAAATTATATACTACTGCGACAAAATGTTAGGGAAGATTGCTATGAGAAAAATAGTGAAAACAAGAAAGTAGAGACATTAATTTGTTGTATAATTTTTTTCTTTTTCACCTATATTGCATGAACATAGATCAATAGGTTCAACAATCATCTTCCTTGTAAGAGGGATTTTAGTTTTCTCACTTCATAGAATTTTATAAAATCTATCTTACTATACGTAATATAGTAGGTAAAAACATCAACTTAAATATGTCATGTCTCCATGTAGGCTTTTATAAATTCTATCATGGCTTACCTAAAACGTTATCCAATATATTAAATGAAATGTATCATTCTTTTATATAAATTTATATAAAATATATCATGGTATACCTAATACAATTGGTAAAATAATAATTTCAATGTCATATTTCTATGTAATATTCTATAAAATCTGTCATGACTTACTTCAAACACTAACCAATACATTAACTAAAAATATATTTGGAATTTTTATAGATTTATACAAAATCTATCATGTTATACCTAATATAGTAGGTAAAAACATCAACTTAAATTTTGCATGCCTCTATGTAAACTTCTATAAAGTCTAGAGAAATGTTATTATCTTCAATAGTAATTTTAATTTTTTCATGATAAAATTCAAAGATAAAATTCAACACATACTTTTATCATTTAACCTTGACTTCAAAGTTATATCTTGTCGTCATTCATTTTAATAAAACCTTATTTCATACAAACATAAATTTTTCTCCTACCCAACCCAAATTTACTCCTAAAATTCAAGAACTTAAACCTTAAAATACCAAAACAATTAAAAGAATCGATATTGGCTTTGGTTCTTCCCATATGTCAATTTTTTGGAAGATTTCTAAACCTAGTTTGCTATAATTCGCTAGCGAACATAAAAAAGCTTTGTTAGTATGTTAACTCTCAAATATAATTTTCAAATTTGATTGTGATTTACAACTGTTTGTACGATGGATCATACGGGCCTCTCTTTACCAAAACCATATAACAACCAAGATTGGTATATATAGGAGGTTTCCTCGAACAACTTGACTTAAATATATGAAATTATCATTGCCAAAATGATAAATTATATATGTTTTGTTTTGATTTTCTAATGGTCACACATGTGATTATATCTTATGTCAGTACCAAGTGGTAGCAAGAGTGAGCCTTTGAATTCCAACCAGCTTGAAGGTGGAAATTTAAAAAAAAATGTATGAAATTCTAATATGTAATTGGAAAAAATATTATTATTTATTTGAAGAATAAACTAATCTATAATAAATGTTTTAAAATTAGTTTAATAAATTAAAAAAAATATTAAAAATCTATGAGGAATTATTGAATTTCAACTTCAAAATTTATAAAAATTAAAATGAGTTGCATATTTAAATATATGAAGCAAATGAGTACACGAGGTTAAAGATCTTTTATATATATAACAGTAAAAATGAATTTTCCTTAATGGATAAAATGATAATATGGAAATAAGTCATGGAGCATTGAGAAAATAACAAGAATTATGAAAGAAATAACCTTACTCTAAAGTTTAACATGTCTTACCTCAAACATTACCTTGGATCTAGCATGCCTCTATGCAGCTTACTATAAAATATATATTGTTATACCTAATACAATAGGTAAAAACATTAACTTTAATTTATCTTATCTTTGTGTAAACTTTTTAATGTTTATCCTAACTTTTATAAATATGTCAATTAATATCATTTAAAGTGAACCTGAACTTAAAGTTAGCATACCCCTAGAGCGAAGCTATATTCATAAAGAATATTATTGATAGTTTCATATGCGAATTGACATAAGACACAATTCGGAGGAAAATTTATTCCCCAACTTAGAAGTTTATATAGGGTATACAACTTGTCATGGATAGCAAGCCAAAGAATAAAAGTATGAGGATGAATATTATACTTATGTCATACTAATCCAGTTTACCCGACACAAGGGAGGACGCTCGAATGGCGTTATAAGTGTATTTGATTGTGAAATTTTTATTTCCTCTTTTGATCGTCCAACAATGACATCGTTTTAGTTGATGTTAGGTGGAGGGAGAGATAAAATGAGGTTGTTGATCTCATGAAGGTTGTTGTGATTCCCAATGCTCGAAATCTAGTATGAGACGATCAGTTTGAGAGACCATCATAAATAATGTATGAAACTTTGAGATTTCTATCGAGTATTAATCATGGATTATATCTTGACTATACTTAATTATTAAAAAAGAACTATGAATAACTTTTACATATTGTTTACCAAAAGTAAAAAAATGTAAAAAAGTCATATAAAAGTAATATATATACACGCGTTTAAAGATGGAATAATCATATTGGAATAAAAAATTATACTCTTACTAGATTAAAGAAATGGACATAAACACAAAAACATATCACAACTATGCTAACAAGACGAGAATAAGGAGCAGAATATCCAATATTAAAGTGGACTCTGAATGGATTAGACAGTAACTTAATGAGTCTATCTGTTGAATCCTATTTCACGGAAATTCTAACTAAAATGCCTTACTCAAGTTCCTAACATTGATTAAAAATAAAGATAATAACTTACTATTTATTCCTCGTACTTTAGAAAAGATTTTTAGTATTGTCAATAGTCTTAATTCTTCCAATTCTATACGCATGGATGGATTCAATAGTTTCTTCTTCAAATCATGTTGGAAAATCATCAGGAGAGATCTATATTATGACATGGCTTCCTTCTTGCTTGGTCAGAACATTCCTCAAGGTATAATTATCATAGGTTTGTGTCTTATCCCCAATTCCATCAACCCTACAACCTGGAAAGATTTTAGACCAATTTGTCTGTGCACCCTATTGAATAGAATTATGTCTAAGATTATCAATAATATACTCATCAAGCTTCTTCCTAAAATCATCTTAAGTACATGAGGTTATGTTATAAAGAAGTCTATTAATGATAACATCTTAATTACTAAAGAGCTTATTCATGACCTAAATACGAAAATTAAATTTGGTAATATCATGATCCAGGTGGACATGACTAAGGCTTTCGATAAAATTTCTTATAGTTTTATAATTAAAGTGTTACACACTTGTGACTTCTCTCTATAATTATTAATCTTGTTAACAAGTTGATTAGACATGTTTATTCTCTATTTTAGTAATGGTGATGTTGTTTGTTATTTCAAAACCAAAAGAGGTCTAAGACAAGGGGATCATCTTTCTTCTAGTTTTCTTATTATTGTTGAAGAATTTTTAATTAGAGGACTTTCTAAGCTTTTTGACACTAACAAGTCAATGGAGTATTCTACTAGGAATTCTATTGTAATTCCATGATTGGAATTTGCTGACGATCTTCTTATTTTTACAAGCATGGAATTATAATAGACTCCGGTGAAAAATTCTTCATAACTATATTCCTATAGACTCCATAATACATAAGATATACTTTCTAATTGTTTCAAAGTGTCAATTATGTAACTCTTTAGAAGCTCTTAATCATTTTATTATCTGCTCAAGCTATGTTTGGGCCATATAGTCCTATTTTGTAGATATGTTCAAAATTTATATAAGGAGATTCATGAAAGTAGCACACATGACAAGGATTTGGCTCTGGTCTACACAAAATAAAGTGCATGAGTTAAGCTCAATTATGATGAATCTTATCTCCCCAATGGGGGCTCCAATAGTGGTGTTTTCATTATAAATAGCTCATGTGACATTGTAATAGGATTTAGCAACTTATATGGTAATCTCTCCCCAGTATTGGCTGAAACTAGAGTACTCTTAGATGGATTTTAAATCTGCAAAAACAAAGGTTATTTAAATATCAATATGGAAACAGATTCACAAATATTAGTCAATCTTCTATCTAAAGGTAAATATCATTTCCCTCTTGAACCTATCATTAAATGTTGTAGAAGTCTTATCACTCCCACAATCGTAGTTTCCTATATTTTCAGAGACCAAAACAAAATTATCGATTGACTAGCTAAGTGGACTTTGAAATGTAAAATGAAGATGAAATTCTCTAATCTGCAAGCTTCATCTCAATTGATTGTTATCACTCTTTTAGAAAGTCTTAAACTAGGCTACATGAGTAGTGATTCCAACTAGAGTAGTAAACTGTCAAATAAATATTTAGGGTTTCAAAGCTAATTGTATCTTATAACTTGTTGGCCTTATTCTAAATCATTACCATATTTTTTAAAGTATTTGTGTTTTATCAGCTTTGGTTCATTTTGTTCGGTAATCATTAATAACTTATGTTTAGAGTGCATTAATCCACTATTTTTCTATCAAGCTAAGTATGTTATATCCTGACTAACATTATGAGTTTGCATATATAGATAGCTCTTACATTTCAGCTTGCATCATAAGACTTATAGTATCCAATCTATTCTTATTGGAATGAGAAATCTGAGTTTGCCCTACCTCTTTCATCTCTCCTCGGTCGTGCCTCTTGTTGTTATAAGATTCTATAGTGGCTCAGTTTCATCAGATTAGCTGCCCTTAAGTGGATCAGTCAAGGATTATATAAGTACCCTCCTTCTTAAAGTTCATTAAAATTATTCACGACTTTTTGAAACTAGCAGGTTCTTCATATTATAAGATTTAAGAATCTGATTTGATCAATGAATTCTTCAGTTTAGACAATTTAACGAATAAATTGTCTACCTTTTATTGCTGAAGAATGCTCTTGTAATTTGCCACAATTTGTTCGACCTCGAGCTAATGGCATCCACCTTTTATTCTCAAGTCGATGTTCAGTGTTATCAATTGATATTTTCCTACTCGTAAATGATTTTTTAGAGTTTCTGAATTGCTCCAAAATTTCATATTGCTCTGCAATCCTATCAATTTGAGAATAAATTTTTTCTCTTCTCCTATCTTTTTTCAAATCATATTGACAAGGACTAAGCAATTTTATCCTCGGTAAATAATCTAATTATCAATCAATGATTAGAGAGGCAAATTTTATGTCTAAAAAAAGTGGATTGTAAAAAAAAAAATTAGTTTTAACGCTTAAATTTTGATGAGCGCCTTCAAATACGTGTTGTACCACTTTTATTTTCAATAATACTTTCATCTTCATATTTGTTTAAAATGTTAAATTTACTTGAAATTAATAAATGATGAGTTATATCCTATATTGTATTTCTAAAAGCTAAATATTAATAGTTATGATTTGTTATTCATATCTTTTTTTAACACGCGTGTATATTCTTAAGGGTGAAGCTATTTCTCCCATAAAATTTATTATTTCCTCCATCATTCATAAAAGACCCCATCTTGTTATTTCCTCCATAAAGGAAAATCCCAATTTATCCTTGTTTTAATTTTACATTAAAAATCCAAATTTCTCCAGTAACTATCCACCTTCACCTCTTCTCTTCTAGCCCTAAAATACCCTAACCACCAAAAAATTTTGAAGCAGTTTTTGGAGTTCCAAAGATAAAAATATATCGTTAATCTTATTTTTATTTTAAATATATGGGTTGACATATCTAATAAAATCTCTTTTTAAATCTATGATTTTTTTGCATAATGAGTTATAGGAACTCTATATGCATATAACAAAACTTATTAATAGTTTATAATCGAGTTCCTGTATATCGAGTTACTAGTTTAATCGGTTTTAATATAAATTTCTGGTTTAATTGTTTATTTCCTGTATATTGTGTTCAAAATATAGATTTTTTGGGGTTTGATTAGTGTCTGTTGATTGCGTTATTTTTTAAAATATTATATGTGATTCTGATTTCCTAACTCAGAATCGTGTGCTTTAAAAAAACAATGTTATTCGGAGTGATTGTCTCGGAACTACATGCTTTTTTTTAAAACAAAATATGAAATTTTGTGACTAATCTTAAAAATAATTGAGTTTTTATGTTTTTTATTGTTTAATTTTAAAAGTTAAATCATATGGGATGGCTGTAATTTATCTTAACGATGTGTTTGTTGTAATAAGGGTTTGATAGTGGAGAGTGTCATTAAATTATAAATTAGAAATTAAATAAAGGGCAATAAGGTAAAAACAAATGTTCCGTGTTTTATTAAAAATTTAAAATGGAGGAAATAATAAATCTTATGGAGAAAATAGCTTCACTCTATTCTTAAATCTCCTTATATTTTGAGACCGAGACTTTATATCTATTGGAAAACAGGGATAATAATGATAAACATTATTAATGAAACTTTAGCAATATCCACCAACCTTCACATGTATCACCCGTACTCCTTTATGTTAGACAAGTTATACATTTTTTTTTTCGGAGGGAACCCGCAGCCGCTACTCAGAGTGCAATAAGTGCGCACAGGGTAAACCCTCAGTCTGACGCGATAGCCTGCAAACCAACGCCAGAAGGTAAACCACACAAGGTGACAGGCTCAGCCGAGAAAGTGTATGTAGAGGGACTCGAACTCATGACCTTTTGGTTATAAGAATGCCATACCCAACCAACTCGGCTACCCCTTGAAGGCGACAAGTTATACATTTTGTATATATTCTAAATTGATAACTAAAACCAAATAATTCTTATCCATATACTCTATATTAGAGGATCCAAAAGATGTCACTATCGTTACTCTCTCCGTTCCATTATATTTGTCGTTTTAAGGTTATGATATTAAAAAATACTATAATTATTTTTTATTTTTTTCAAAGTAAAAAACGAAACTCACCCGATTGGAATCAACAAAAAATAATAAATTTTGTATTGAAACGACACAGAAACAATTTTCTAAAAAGATAAATATTTTGGGAGAGATAAGAGTATGATGGAGTATCATACACAGCTTTAAAGAAAAGGGAAATGGAGATTACTAATCCAACTACTCTATACTACTCCTATGACTATTAATAAATGCAATAACGTGGGAAGATAATTAAGATCAAGTAATTATCAACTCGTTGACATTGACTAACGTTGCTTCGGTTGACTATTCAACATTTCAATTATTAAAGAGTGGCAGAGCATTATCCTCTTCCCGATTTAAAGTACGATTTCTTAAAAACTATTGTACATATATTAAATAAATACAGTAATAAATAAATTTAGTTATATATAAAATAGTTATAAAGTAAATTAATTAATTTTTATTAATATCATAATATAAATAGAATACGTACAAAAGGTAAACGGTTTTGCTAACCGGTGTATCATTATATTTTTTCAATCAGAAAGATTTCACAACTTAATAGTAAAAGCTAATTAAATTAATTTTCTAGAAAATGTAAAAAGTTTATAATTTTAAAAAATTAATAGTTTCTTACCCGATGTTTATGAGACTCGTTAGCAAAATTATATATATATATATATATATATATATATATATATATATATAAATAAAGATATTCTTTAAAATATATATTTTAAAAAAAAAGTGAAAAAAGACATTATTAAAAATAAAAGGTTTGTGGAATTACGAAAACTTTTATAGTATTATATTTTAGATGTATAAAACAATAACAAAAAGTTCGGTTACAAATTTAAAAAGAGTTAGACGGTAAAATAAACTTTTTTAAATATAATAATTCTAAAAAGAAATCGTTAAATATAGTGTTGTTTTTTATTTAATAAAATACTACATAAATATAATTATTTAACATAATTATAATTACTTTATATTTAAAGATATTTATAATTTATATATTAAACTTAAAAATCACATATTTCCATGCAAAAAATATTTCAAACTATTTAATCTTATTTTTTTTTTTAATGGAAAACAATAAAAATAATTGACATAAAATTTTAATTTAATAGAAAAATAATTGATAAATATAATATAGATCAGATTTGGACTTACAAAATTGGATAGGTGGGGATGGAAGGATCATCTTATAAATAAAGAAACAATTGGCGAAAATGTAATTAATAGATTTTATTTTCTCATATTTTATTGTACGTTTTATTTTATTTTAGTGTGTAATGTGTAATATTTTTTGAATGTTCGATCAACTGAATTATTTGAATAGCAAAAAGATATCATTATCAATAATGATATTTTATAATAATACTAATTGAAACTAGAATTTTTTTTGTCTATAGTGGATTTTATTGAATTTTTTATTATTATAGTAATCATCCATTCTACTAGAATTTAGATTTTAGAAAATCCAGGTGTAATTCTCATTTTTATCATTTCATATTGTCCCAGATTCATTCAATGTACCACTAGAAGTTTAAACTTTTACTTTTCATCTTTTTTATATTCATGATACACTTTGTAATACGTGAAGAGATAAAAATATCCATATTTAGTATCGATAGTATCAAATCTCAGGAACCTAATGGTTTCAATGCATGTATTTTCTTAAATTAATGGAACGTTATGGATAACTATCTCCGCAAAGGTGTCTCAAGTTCTGCAACTCTGATCTCGTCGAACTTTTTTGAAGTTCCACGTCTATCGTTCTCATTCCTAAAAAAGACTCCATTTTTTGGGTTGCAAATTTTAGGCATCTGGTTTGATGAGATGTTATTTATAAGATAATTTTCAAAATCATTGCCAACTGAATTAAAGACTCTTTTGCTTACCTGATTGGCAAATCTCAATCGTGTTTCCTTAAGGACCATAATATTTATGACAACATCCTCATATCCCACGAGCTTCGCAGGGGTTAATAGAAAAATTACAAAGGTATGAAGTTTGCACTTAAAATCGAGTTACTGAATTTTTTTGACAATGTTTGGTGGCACCTAATTCTGGACATCCTTGTTGTCATAATTTTTTTAGATGCAACGATCACTTGGGTAATATAATATATTTCCACCCATTTCTATAATGTCAATATTAATGGTGACCCTCATATGAAATTATATGGTAAGAAAAAACTCCGACAACGAGACTTTTTATCTCGCTTCTTGTCCATCCTTGTAATACAAATACTTTCTAGTATCTTTAAGGAAAAAAACGATGATATAAATTTTAAATTCTACTGGAAATTTCAATAGCTTAATATTGTTAACATTTGTTTGCCAATGACTTAATGATCTTCTGACACAGTAATTTTAAATTTCTTTTCAAAACATGTGTTCCATCCCTGAAAAATACATGGGAGTTTCTATTCTCACTTATCGACTTTCCTACAACGATTATCGTCATCTGCTCAATAATATAACTGCATGTATTAGGTCATGAACCTCTGAACGTATTTCTTATGCGTAAACTTCATCTTACATCTAAGGCTATTGGCTAGCAAAATATATAGGATGATGATCGGTAATGGAGAGTCAACCTTTGTTTGTTTTACGTATGGAGACTCCCCACATCACCGATAAACAACTATTAGAATAGTATAATTTGACAACAATCTCAAGGTTTTCGAAATCATTTTAGATAAACTATGAAACTAGTCGGCCCAAATTAGGTCACCAAGTGCTATAAGCCATCATAATATACCAGAGATAAATAATCATAACTGCATGCTCACATATTTACCTATTCATAGGAATATCGTTCATTATTGGACCACTAAGAGTGGAATCGTAAAATTCACAATCAAATAAACTTAAATATTATAAGCACGACCACTTTTTGTGTCAAGTGGGCTAGATTAGTATAACATAAATATAACATACCTTGTTATTTCTTATTGTTTGACTTGCTATTCAGGATAAGTTATCTACCCAAAATATATTATAAGCTAGGGACTGAACTCCCCTCCTATAATGTGTTATGTCTTACTCTCATGCTGAATCTATCAATCATATAATCTATGACTGTTTTTATACTCAATGTATTTAAGACGTTGGCCATAATTCGTCGTTATCGATTACCTTACTTTCGTCGTTCGTGTATATTAGATTATACCAAAGATGACGTTTATTTTTTGGTGCGGTAATATACCACGTTTTCCAGGAGAGGAAATTCATCTTTCCCTCTATTATTTTGCAGTGTATGTTTTCTGACGTTCGGTTCAAATTTCTTGATACCAAAGTTGTCTGACCTGTGTTATCTTTCGTTTGATTCTAACTTAATTTTGATATATGAAGTTACCATTTTTTACAATTGTAGCAAGTGCTTACTAAGCCGAATAGTTCTCGTAATATCTTATTTGCTACTATATGATTAGATTCATGATGCTGAATATGTATCTTATTTTTATTTTACTAACTCATGGCGTAAATGTTTTTGTTCCAACTATTTTTATGTATTTATGTTTAATATTCATACTTTGTTTTTATATTCTCATGTATTTGTATGAACAATTTTATATATTTTTATAATATTTTCATTCCATATAAAAAATAGAATAAATATTGAAGATTTTTATACTAATAAATTTGTGCACGTAGTACGAAAGAAAACAAGATATTCTCGTAAGTTTACTTTTTTTATTGATTTTAAAATGAAAAATCATAATATCAAGATAACTTCATCCAAATCCAATAAAACCCATCTAAAATCTTAATCATCTTTGACTTCTTCTTTACCAAATTCATACTCAAAGTTCAATTTATTTAAGAAACTGTCATTAATGAAAAAAATATGAAGTGTAACCTAACCCCATCCTAACGTCAAACACCTCCATATCTGACCCCGCCCAAAATATTTTAAAATCTTCTTCGGCTTCTTCAACTTGTTCTTCAAATATTAAACTTGTTAAAAAAAACTCAATGAAACTCACTACGTTTCAACATAATTTCAAAAAACAAAACACAACCATATTGAAATAAATATGAATCAACAGATGATAAAATTTCTCTGGAGAAGCTACGTTCATCGGATAAGTTTACCATACAATATTTGTTTTGAATTTTATGCACCAACGGGCCACCCGATTTAGTGGGGTTGAACCAAACACCATTCAATAAAATTGGATTTAATTAATAATTTGATTTGTTTTATTGCAAAAGGAAAAAAAAACGTTCAAAATGAATACATAGCCTAATTTTCTTGCAACCAGTTTGGGCCGCTTTAATTGAATACTAAGATAACATTCTCGTATAAGTATGAGAGGTTCTAGTTTACTTTATTAATGTTAATTATTTTGATTTTTTTATTTTTATCATAAATAGATTGAATATATGGATTTTTGAGTCATTTTTTTTAATTCATTATTTTGTAAAATTTATTGTTTTTTTATAATCAAAATACAAATTTTATTAATCTAAAAGAGAGTACTTAAGACTTTATAATAGACCGAAAATATTGAATATTCTAAAAGAATCACACCACCCGATTAAAAATATATTAAAATTGCTTTAAACGCCATCTTCTATAACACTAAATATAGCATCAATACTTCACCATCTTCACCCCTAAGAGAAACTGCTACAAATCCAATTAGGAAATTCATAGAATGGGGGAATAAAATCAAACAAGAGATAGAAAATCCAAAGAAGCAGCTTCAATCAGAATCAAACATGATGAAAACCCTAATCATAAGGGGATTCCATGGAGACCAACTTAAGCAACTCAGATTTAGGAAAGATTTCTCCGCATCTACCACTTTAAGGTTTGAAATTGGAAAATCAACTCCAATATCACATAGATAAAGATGAGCATGAATTTCGAAATGATGGCTTCTAGAACGTTGCTTATTTATGCAAGGAATTATTTATGACAAAGGCCACTAGAGATGCAGTCCTCCAGCTACCCGATCTTAGAACCTTGATTAATGATAGGTTCAATCAATTTATTATCTCTTGAGATGGATACCTCCCATTAACCATCATTCTGGGCTAAGGACTTTTGACAGAAAAAAACAGGTAAGATCAACTTCACTAAAGAATTAGAATTAGATTTCTTAGAAATCACATATTGATGAGATATGATGCTTCTTATACTGGAAAGATACAATCAGTAAGAAGCACTTTCAATGACGATATCATCTTTAGCCAGAGGAGCACCTATACAGACGAGTCATTCTGACCAAGAGCATATAACAAGAAATTTTCAAAATAGCCTTAAAGTAATCCAAGTTGCCAAGTGAATTTCCAAATGAGGCCATGCCAGAAGAAAATGAATATCTAAACTAAAACCTTGAGCTCATAGCATGCAATCCTGGGCTGAATCCGAGAGCAAGAGAATAGATCACTCCTCATTTGATTCAATCAACTACTTGGAATGAGAAATTGGGGGAAGCTTTTCCAGGAAAAGCTTGTGGCTTCAGGTTAGAATCAAAGTTATTACAAGATAAAGAGAACAAATTGGGCAACAGAAATCAGAAATCAACAATAAATAACAAAGACTACCGATAAAGCAAGGTAAGCTAATCATTTAAACAAATATAACGCATGCCCAAACTCTCTAACAGAGTAATGACACTCAATTGAGTAGGCACAGAGAAATAATCAAAATTTGATTTCATCTTGCATTTTAGGGTCCACTTCGCGAACCAGTCGGCTACTAAATTTTAGACCCTATAAATGGGAGAAATTACCATATATGACATAAATGGGTTTCTGCAACAAGTTAGAATAGGGTTTAATGACCATGGGAATTTACCTTGAGATAACATGTTTACCAGGATTAAAGAATCTGTATCAACATTGATATTTGACTAGCCTTTCATTTTGCAAGTGAGGATACCGCAAAGTAGAACACGAGCCTCAGCCATAATTTGAGTTGATCTCCCATAAAGATCGTTGGATCCTAAGACCATATCACCAGCATTGTTTCTAATCAAGATGTCTTCATTTGAGTCAACATTCAGAAGACACGAAACATCGACCTTAAGCTTAATTCTACCTTGATCAGGAGGCTTCCACTTAATGTAAGTGAGGTTATCATTAGATTTTATGTAATTATAATACTTTATTTCAGTTCAATATGATCATCATTCTTATAATGTTTAACTTCAAAATTATTAGAGTTATTAAGGCTGATTATAATATGTTTTATATAGATAATAGCCTGATTAAAGGTGGAAACACTTCCCTTAAATTTAGAATTGTTCATGGACCTCCAAATGACCCAATAGATGATTGGATGGATGATAGTCTTAGCATAAACCACCTTGCTAGTTGACCAGAACTAAGACCTTGTCATATGAGCTATATTCATAAAGTGATTGATTTTAATCTTGAAGAGATCTGCGAAATAACTCCATATAGATCAACCAAATTTACATGATATGAATAAATGATTATGGTCTTCAATAGAGTTACAAAATTGGCACTTAGAGACAGTAACCAGGTGCCTTTTCTGTGTAATTGTGTCAATATGAATGTAATTTAAGATAATTTTCCAAAGTAGAAAGGAAAACTTCTTAGGATTTATAGTATTCCAAATTTTAGTGAGGAGATTTTACTTATACCAATGATTCCTAATCTGATTCCAAGTTTCATTGGTACCAAATTTTAAGTCCTTAGAAAGATTTCAAATGATAGTGTCTTCTACATCCTATTTAAGAGGATTAAAGTTAATTAGATCAATATTAGCTTGAGAAAGAAAACCTCTTAGTTTGTCATTGTTCCAGTTTTTTCCATTCCAAAAGTTCTTCACTTTATCATGTCTAAACCATAGATTGTCCATGCTATCACTAAGATTGATAAAAGGGGAGTGGTTGAACCAATTATCAAGCCAGAAATCCACCTCCCACTTGCCAAGCTTCCAACTTATATTTTTTTCAGCAAAATCCTTGATTTTAGCCATCATTTTCCATGTATGAGATCCTTTCTTGTTTTAGGAAACTTGAAGAAGATGTAAGTTATTGCAATAAGTGTTATGAATAAGATTAGCCCACTGAATTTTATGTTGTCTGAAGTTATACCTTATTTTACAAGAGTAAGTGTCATGTATATCAGATAGATTCCAAATATTTATCCCTCTCCCACTATAAGGGTAACATAAGACCAGTGGATTCTATTCTCCTCATAGTTAGAACCTCAAAGTAATTTATTAAAACCTTTTCTCAATCCTAGACATAATGCAAGAAGGAATAGAAGACGCGAATACAATAAGATGGAATAGCCATTAGGATAAAATTGATTATAGTTACTCGGCCACCATACGATAGAATTCTGTTCTCTCAATCCGAAATTTTAGGGTTGATCTTGTTTACAAGATTATTTTAATTACTAGCCCTGTTAGTGTTGTTTAGAGTGATTCCAAGGTAGTCAGTAGGTAAATGGCTTGATCCAAAACCAATTTGATTCATAACTGAGGAGATCATAGTGATGCTCAATCTTGAAGGGATAATTATCCGAGTCTTCTCTTTGCTAATCACCTGACCTGAAACTTCTTGATAAGTTGGAAGAAACTTACCAAGATTAGCTATAATGTTGTCATTTATGTTAGTAAAAATTAAGATATCATCTGCAAACACCAAAATATGAATGAGAAGATCACTTATAGCAGAGAAATTCATGTCTTTATTAGATTCAAACAGCTTATAGATTCCTCTAATAAGGACTTCTTCTGCAATAATAAAGAGACAATGGAGGAGAGGATCCCCTTGTCTCAAGCCTCTTTTAGTATTAAAGTAGTCAATAGCTTCACCATTTATCAGAATAGAGACACAGATAAAGCTAATGAGTTTGTTAATAATGCTGACAAAGTTGGTTGAAAAACCACAAGAGCGAAGAACTTTAATAAGAAAGTTGTTGGATAATTTTTCAAAGGCTTTTGACATATCCACTTGAATCATAATATTTCCATGCTTCTTCTTCCTGTTTTAGATAAAAAAAATTAGCTCTTTAACAATCAGAATATTGTCATTGATATCTTTATTAGAAACATAAGCTCCTTGAACATTAGATATAAGTTTAGGTAACAAAGTGATTAATCTATTGTTAATAATTTTCGACATTATTTCAATTAAGCTGACTACATAAACTAATTGGATAAAAATCATTCCAATTTGTAGGATTTGGAGACTTGGCAATTGGACACAGACCAATAGCCAATATTCCTTAAGGGATCTTCTCACTTTTCATGAAGGAAGACATAGCACAACACGTCTTTTTTATGATCGTCCAGCAGGTTTTGAAGAAGTTTTTGTTAGAACCATCCATCTTCATTACACTTGAACTATTAAGGTTAGTAATTATTCCATAAATTTCATTTTCTGTATGAATAGACATAAGATAATCATTATCTTCATCATTAATCGAAATATGAATGTTAGCAAAGATGTTATTCTGTAATTTGTTGACTTCCTCTTCTTTGCTAGCATAAGGATTTTCTGTTAAAATGTTTTTGAAGTAGTCAATAGCAGATTTTCCTAAGATCTTTATTTTGAATATATTCATAACTAATTTTGATGCTAGTGGTCTTATTCTTCATACTTTTTTTATTAACTAACTGTGGAACACCTTTGTGTTTGTATCCCTTCTTTCAACCAATTCGTATAACACTTCTGATACCAGGAAGTTCCCTCCATGTTTAGAGCTAGGAGAATATTAGCATTAGCCTTAGCCAACTTCACTTTAGTCTCAGAGTTGTTAGAATATTGATGTCGGATTTCTCATATTTTGACATGTTCTTTAGAATCCTACACTTTGTCAAATATATTTCCAAAATTAGAGTTGTTAAACTCTTTAAGACCAAATTTTAGTCTTCTCAGTTTATGCTAGAAATTATAGAGAGGGAAACCATGTATAAGATGATTTCAGTTTTTTCATAAAGTTTAAAAATTCTTTATCAATAGACCATATGTTTTGAAATATGAAGTTTTTCTTAGTATTTAGGTTTTTTATACAAATAAATATGTTTAAAGGAGCATGATCAGAATAAGTTATAGCCTTGTGAAAAACCTTTGTTTCATTAACATAGCTAGCTTATGTAAAGTTGATTAGCACCCTGTCAAATTTTTTACACTTGAACTTGTAAGACAAAGTGTACTTACCATAACATATATCCTCAAGGTCACAATCTCTTATAGCCTCTTTAAAGTCTTTTGTACTATTAAGGCAGTAAGTAGAGCAGCCAAGTTGTTTATCTAGAGAGGTTACAACATTAAAATCACCCATAGTGAGCCACTCATTGTCAGTTGTAAAGATTTGTCTAAGAATATTCTAAAGCTCATGGCTGTTAAGCCTTTGACACTTTGCATACACAGTTATTAGTAAAAATCTTTTACTGACAATAGCATATGATATTTCAGTATGCAAACATTGATAATTATCAAGTAAGATTTTAACTTTAAAATCATTATTCCAAAACAAACATATCTTATTAGAGCAATTAGAACTATAGTTAATCATACCAAGTTTAGCAAAAATGTTAGGGAGGTTGTCAACTTTGGTGAGAGGCTCCTCGATAGCCACAAAATTGATATTCTTTTTGTAAGTAATAGACTTAATAAGTCTTCTAACAAAAGATCTGTTGTTGATACCATGAATGTTCCAATTTAAGAATTTGATAATCTTGATTTGGATTGAGGAATTTTGTTTGATTCTGAGAACTTCAAAAATTTGATAACAAGATTAGTAAACTTCTTTTTACCTCTGACTTGTTTCAACTTCTTGTCAAGAATTTCCTAAAATTCAGTGTTCACCTCAGTATTTTTATGCAAATGAGTAGTATGCATACTACTTATGTTATATTGAAGAGGGGAATCATATCCAGATAATGAGTTATCATATCTAGATAATGAATTATCATTATCTAAAGAAACTGATAGATTATATCCCGATTCTAGAGATTGTATAGCCTCAATTATATCTTCCTCTTCATGAAAATTGTTATCAGTCTATTTGGAAATTATTCTCTGGTTTACAGACCTCTCTTTTTTATCAGTATTAAAGAATTCTTGAGTTTTCTGGTTACTAGTATCATTATTCTTTTCAAAATTCTTAACTATTACTGATTTGATTCTGTGTGTGGATTTATTCTTTTGACTGATATCATCTTCCTTTATACAATTATCTTTAGTTATTTCTATACTCACCGCTTTCTTGTTTAAGTTCTTGCAGTTGGGTTGATCATATTCAAGATGATAGCAGACCTTGCAATAACTTGGAATGTCTTGGTAGCTGATATTCAACCATGATCATTGGTTCTCTCCAAAGCCCACCCATATTTGCTGTTGTAGCTCCTTAGATAAATCCAATTCCATCCAGGCTAAACAAGCATTGTATATGCCCTATTTTTTCCACGTATTTTAATTATTAAAGGATCACTTATAGTTTCTGTTACCGTTTGAATCATATTCTCATTGAAGATAAACTCAGGAACATTTCCAAACCTAACCTAGACAGGAGCAGTAGGATTTTCGTATTTAGGGTTGAAGTCTGGCCTCCACTTTAAGAGACTCGTGGTATAACCACCTAGAAACCAACTGATTTAGACCATATTTTGCATAAATCTGATTTAGAATCAAACTCAAGAAATATGCCTTGAGTCCTACGAAAAATAACTATAGTCTCTTTCAAAGATTGCAAGAACTAAATAAGCTTTTCTTTTTTCGTATAACTTGATTGAACTTGAACTATACTTTATGTTAGCCATTAATTTGTCATTCACCTCCTGATCAAACTGAATTGAAATATGGTCTTTTTCTGCACTACGTTCGTGGGCTTAAATCCCGAGTTTGTATCAACTTTGTTATGTGGTTTAAGAAGCATATCAGTGTATATTTTATACCTTTAATTGTTTTTATTTTCTGGATATTGGTTATTGCCTCGTGTATTGACGTTGTTTCTTTGATTCTCCAGATTTTGGCTAAATGATTGAAGATGGTTGACAGATTGAAGACATGAAAAATTCTTCCAGACGATTACCATTACTACGCATTATCACGATCTTGATAATAACCATGGACAAAGAAACCAAATATTTGTGGTCACCGATATAAATTCGATAAAAGAATGAGAAATTTCTTGGGAATAAAAAATCCAATCTCAGAGGAAACTCTCTAAAACCGTTCATTTCCTTTTTCATGGTGGACACCTGTTCATTCTTGTAAAATTTAATGTTAATTATTTTGGTATTGGATTACTTAATAAATAATAAGGAATATGTAAAATCGTGCCTAATTCATTATTTTGTAATGTTTTTTTTCGTTTTTTACTCTTTCCTATAGTCAAAACGCCTTTTACAGTGGTTCGGATTATGTCATTTTAGTTTTTTTCCCTTTTTTCCTGAAATACATTTTGAGTATCGCCAGTTTGACCAGATGTCTCTAAAGAGGTATCTTCCCCACTCTTATCAATGTTTTCTTCTATCACTTGTGGCCTTTGTTCTAAACGTTCACTAGGTTTTACAATATGATCCTCTTCCTCGACTCGAGGGGGCTCATCAGAGGTAACTGTAGGATTTGTTTCCAAAGTAAGTTGTGAAGGAAGATCTGTTGTAGTGGCGTCTCCCAGATGTGGATTCAGCCATAAGGGATTTCTACTATTGATAAAGACTTTAGTAGATTTTACTATTTCTTTGACCAACGATGGAATTTTGGTTTCTGATTTAGAAATTCTGGTGATTTTGTGAAGACTGCTTTTGCCAACCCCTGATCCCATCGCAATAAAGGTTGAAGGAGGTTTGCGAGTGCTAACTTCCTTTATTGAGGGTATTTATGTGACCGGACTGATTTATAAGGATATGTAGACGATTGGGAAAAATATGTAGCTGATTGGGAAAGGGGCTAGATTTAGAGAAAATTGGGTGTTTATCAGATGAAGAAAATTTATCTTTGTCTGAAATTGAGTTATGATTACTCTGCCTGGTGAATCCTGTAACCCAATCGCGATTCTGGCTTGTCTTTTTCTCTTTTTCCACTTTTGATAGATTAAGCCAACCTCGTTTAATTAACACAGTCCTTGTTGTGAACATAAAAACTTTGAGGAATATGAAGTTTGAGTTGAAATATTTCTAAAGTTAAAAAACTATTTCTCACTCTAAAAATAGAAATCGTGAAAAATTTACTCTTGTAATGGTGAAGAAGAAACGCTTGAGTGTTTTACTAGGGAAGAGGAACCAACTGTAATAATTAGAGAATGCTATTAATGTAGCCGCTTTCCTTTTTTAGCAATAGATACAATTACCAAGGGTAAAACCGTTCAGTAGGTACAATGATTACATGACACGTGTCATGAAAAATGTAACCATGTTAAAGTTGTGACCTTCCAATAAATGTAGATTTAATGGGTTGGATTTTTTTCTCTATTCAATAAATACAAGCAGCTTTTATTCTATATCTACCTCCTACTAAAGATTTAATACCACACAAACCAAATAACTTCCAAAACTACCCTTAGATTAGATTTGATCATCACCAATATATAATCAATTATATTTGACCTATAAGAGAATAAGGTGTTATGGACCTAAGTGTAGTAACTGGGTTGAATTTGGGCACTGAAATGAGATGGCCCAAATACTTAAGAATTAATTCAATAACTCAGAGAGTAAATTTATTTAATCGATTTACTGGGTTGTGGTCCCCGTTCACAATACGGTAAAAATCATGTCTTAAGGTTTATACTTGTAAGCTTATATAAAAGAAATACTAGGTTTTTGTATTCCTTCCAAAAAATCTAAACACCCCAAACACAATCCTTGTCTTGTTGGTTAGAATATCTACTAACCTTTTTGCAGATGTTTCAGTTGCAAATCTTGAAGATCAGTTGGAAAAGCTGTAGATTACCGAAGATAGAAAATGGAGAACAACGGTAAGGAAATTAGTTAGTCTTCTCCTCTTTTGTTTATTCAATAGGTGAATCAATAAGAGAATTTTATGTATTTTCATGGTTTGATGATCGATTCATGCTGAATATTTTTCTTCTAAAAAATTCAAAAATCAAATGATATATAAAAGAGGTTGATGGAAAATTCGAATGCAGATATTGATATAATCTTTGATGAAGACATATGATTGGAGGTCTCATGTGATCTACCATAACCTCTGATATCTCTAATAGCTCTGACGGATCATACCATGGATTTCAAACAATTTTCGTACAACCTGAGTAAGGAGAACGTTAACAATTTCAAACTTTGGTAGGTTAAGTTTTTCACTTAGGTTATTTGAGTGAGATCAAAGATTCGGAATCTAGAGGGACCTGAGGAGAAGGAAGGCAATGAAGCTACAAGCTTCATAATAATAAAAGGGTCACAATACATCAACTAACAGGTGTAAGATCCCCTCCTCAAGACAGATTTGAAAACAACAAGGATGAATCAAGATAAGGATCATTTGGCCACATTAGAAGACGCTAGCGTGAGAAGAGGCAAAAGAAAAGGAGTGACACCCATATTTCCAAACCCGCTGGTGAATAAAGAGAGAAGTAAGTCCTAGAGCATCGACCATCCAACCATTTGCTTGGTAAAAGGCTTACCAAACCATAAGAAAACATTCACTTCAACTCAATGGCAAAAATATTCCACCGGTAGCACTGTGACTTCAACATAATCTCCAATAGACTTCATCAGTATTTTAGCCGGACCTCTAAAAATATCTTATATCATTCTAGTCGAATGTCCAATAGTCTTTTGCGGTGTTTTAGATGAATCGCTAACAGCAAACATCTGAGGCGATTTAACCGAGTATCCAATAGGCTCCCTCATTCCCCTGAGTGCATATGAACCTCCAACAAGCCTCCCATAGGCTCCAATTGAACTGTCAACAAAGAATTTAATCCTATAGATTGCAACCAAACTTGTAGTAAGCCTTCTCGGGGATCTTGTCTGGATATTAACATGCTTCAACACCACTGGTTATGAGCACACCATACTCAATACTAAAATACTCCGCTTGTGCATCAATCCTATCACAACTATAAAGATAACATGACATGATAACTCAAGCCTATAAGGTTCAAGCAACCCCTTAGAAGCAAATTTGCATCTCAATTGAACCCATACTATGGTTATTGACTTAAGGATACTAACCAGCATGGTGAACATAACATTAACACTCTTATCACCTCATCCAAAAAAAAATAACCGTCAAACTGGCACTATCTTTGAGGACGAGGATGATTGATTAAGAATCCCTTTTGGCTCCCCACATCTTGTATGAAAATATGGAATCATACTTCCTCAGCCACAATATGGACGAATACAGTGATAAAAGAGAACCAAAGTACCACATTGAGTTATTTAAAAATGATTTGATTTGGTACAAGACCGACGATACAATGAGATTCGAGGTTGTTTTGACGATGTTTCAAAGCAGTTCCCTAACATAGTTTAACCCACTCCCTTCTTATAATGCATAAAAAATCAAGATGTTATGAACAATATTTAGAACCCGTTTTATTGGTCCCAAAATGATCAAGGGAGATACGGGACTACATCATCCATTACAAGCAGTTATTGAAAAAGATCCTGCAATAATACACCAAAAGCTTTGTGGGTATGCAAATTGATTTTTATGACTGTCATAAGTTGGTGACGAGTACAACATATAGACAATGAATATTGTCTGGAGCTCTATCAGATGCCATCATAGAAAAGAAGACACTTAATTTTGGAGATATTCTCAAATAGTTGAAACGTCATATCAAGTTGATGAGATGTACAAAGCTTGGATCAACAAACATATAAAAACTCAACTACATATTCTTTATAACATTCTCTAGTGCAAACCAATAAATGACTCATGATGAACTTTAAACCACATCTAGAGGTCTCTATAAATAATATGAACCATTCGACGAGACTAAGGAACAATCTATTTTGACAAAAGGAGGCTTAGAATAACTAAAACAATAAAAACAACGCCGTATGATATAACAGTTCATCTAGAAGACCATTCACTGAGTTCACCAAGAAAACGGAAGTCATCAATGAATGCACTAAATATATACTCACATACCGAAGTCCAAATAAGTTACAAGCACTTAAAGGGCATATAAATAAACAAAAATTGTTTAAGTTTCATAATGATATAGGTCACTCTACCAGAGATTATTGGTCATTGTGGGACCATATCCAAGACATGATTGATGAAGGGAAGCTCTCGAAATTTGTTCGAAATAGGAACATATATGAACCAAGACATGCATTAGAACGAGATCATCCTCTAAGGAATGGGAGGCAAGCTCCAGCAACACCTGATGAACCAAGAATTGGATACAAGTCAATCTTTGAACTAGAAGAAGAACAATACCTTGACTCTGATTCCAAAAAACAAACCAGGAGAGTGATTATCAACGGTTATTCTTTTCTAAATTACTAATAATTCAATAAAGTGACATGTGGGTGCTCTAGAAATCCAGCACCAAGGCCATAAATCTGTATATATTTCCATAATATTTACCTCATATTGAGTTGGCCGATGATTTTCGAGAAGCAGTGGCACCTTACAATGACATCATTCTAATAAATTTAGAGCTGGTACCGATTATATTATTCATTATCGACACCAGAAGTTTCACCAATATCCTCTATAAGAGTACGTATGATAAGATGAAACGTGCTCTATTATTAATTCCCTCTAAATGAGTCTTGACTAACTCCACTGTTCGAATGCTAATATATTAGGTAACTCACTTTGGATGTCACCCTTGGAAGAACATAGTTCCAAAACATGATTTGATGTTTGTTTATGATAGTATAAGCTTCATTCTTCTTTAAAAATATTTGTTGGATAGATCATGCCTGGACCAAATGCATGATGTAGTCTTTATAGTTTAGCAATGCATACTATACCTGGTCAACAACAAAGTGAAGTGATAAAAATGAACCACAAAACTTCCATATAAAATTGTGCAACTTTGCTCGCTCTTTAAAAATAACAAATAGCAGGGTATACAATCATCATTTGATGATATAGTTATCTAACATAGCCATCCTAACTAATTGAGTCAAGAGATGAATTCAAATGCATTTGCATTGAAGAAAGTAAAATATTACACTTCAGTCGTAACTTATCAACCAAATTAAGGTACAAAGTATTTGACTGTTTACAATATAATTTAGACATGTTCAGCTAGAACACCCAATGTGTCACTTGGGTCTCAGCCGAAGTTATATGCCACAAATGATCCATCGATAACAATATATAGACGATCAAACAAAGACGATGGTCTTACTCTTAACAAAATAATAAAGTCATCGTTGACTTTATCTGCCCATATATGAGACTCATATTACCTGGTGTAGACAACCAACCCAATATTAGTGAAAAATAATAACAAAAAATGGTACATGTGTGTCAAGTTCACAGATTTCAACAATAATCTTCAGAAAAACCTTTTCCCTCTACTGAAAATCGATGAGCTCGTAGATACAACTTCCTGTAATAAGTTGTAATCATTTTTTGACGCATATTTTGGATACAATCCAATACATATGCATAAGGAAGATCAAGAGTAAACAATTTTTATCAGGGAAAAATAACTAGATGGTTATAGGGTGACTCCTTTTAGGCTAAAGAATATCGGATCTGCATATTGATGCATTATCAATTAGGTATTCACTATACAGCTTGAAGAGAACCTATAAGCATATATTGTCTACATACTCGTTACCATCATTCAAGAATATGATAATTTGACTAACTTGATAAAAAAAATTGGCAACCTCAGGTGAATAACTATATAATACCCTTTCGAGTCGGTTAGATTGTAGCAGGGAGATCCAAAGATACTTGAACGATTTTAAGGTAGAAAATAAGAATTAACCAATTATTTGTTTGAGCTCTCTACCAAAAGTGTATGAGAAATTTTATAACATAATGCTCCACGACAAAGATTCTTTTATAATGAAAATATAAGAGTCCTTTAAACTTGAAACATCTTCAAAGAAAGTCAGATCTTAAGAGCAACTATGACGGTGTCAAACTAAGTGGGAGTGGAAAGCCAGAATGGAGAAATTCGAACAAGAAATATATTGGTTCCAAGATAAAATATTGGTGATGTCTATGACTGTTATCAGTCCGGTTTGCTCCAGGTATTTATAGAATCAGACCGGACCACTAAGCTTATCGGTTCAGATCAGACCAGGCCAGTAAGCTTTTGGTTCTAGTTTTCAGAACCGGACATGACTGCTAAGCTTACAGGTCAGTTCCATTTGGTACAGTCCCTTTCAATTTGGTTTGGTTCTAGTTCGAGTTCAGTCCGGTTTCGATTCGGTGTATTTCAGTTTAGTTCTAGTTCGGTGCGGTTTTGGTCTGGTTTGTTCAATTTAAAAAAGCATTATAATTTGATTTTTAAATAACTTACATAACTAAATAATATAAAGATTAAAATTTAGAAGTTAATCTTTGATTTTTTTTTAAATTGGTCATTACCAAATAATTTTGAAATATAATGTATAAACAATTATTAAAAAAAAATCAAACACCTTAAATGGTTTTATCAGTTTGATTATGTATCTGCTCTATTGGTTTATTGGTTTTATCGATGTAATTCTGTATCGATTTTATAGGTTTATCGGAACCAAAACGATACAGAACCAAACCTTACTTGAGTGAACAATTCCATTTTGGAACTTGCAAAACTTACCACTACGTTTCTACTTAAGCTTCATCATTGGGGGAGGAGGTCTGAACTGCACATGACCTTTAGCCTTTTGGTTAATTACCGTTACACTTTCAGTCAATTCATTAAAGTTCTCATGGCTCACCCACTTGTTCCTTAGGTCATCTCGACCTTTGCCTGATACCCTAGTTGGACTTATAACTGACTATGTTTGCGTCTGATTATGACCATGAAGCGATCAAAGATGAGCAGACGATGGATGGGTAAATAAAAAGTATACGTAATATATTGCTTTTGTACCACCTCAAGAACCCTATATGTAGCCTTATCTAAAATGGGACTGGAGGTTGCTACTTTTGTCGAGGCTTATCATCTGGAATCAACCAAAGACGCATGGTCTTCTCAATCATGATTTATGACTCTATATGTGCCAACAGAGCTTGAAAGTCAGATTCTTCTTCTTTATGACTTCCTCAGTCGGTGTAGACGGGAGCAATTCCTATTTGTACGAAGAAGAAGACACATCCTCACTGATATAATTGAGGTTGTTCTTGGTTTTTACAAAACACTTACTGTAATCTTTTATAGTCTCCCCATTTTGTTGTTTATAGTGCATGATGTGGTCATCGTGACCCTTTGTTACTTTGCTCTCGAAAAAATGATATTTGAAGAGTGTCTAGAGCATAGCAAAGCTAGTTAAGGATCTTAGTGCTAGTTGATTGAACCATGGCAAGCCATTACCCTTTAATGTCATCGAGAAAGCTTGATGTCGTAGTCGATCATTATCTTGAAAAACTCATCATAATACTCATGAATTGCTCGATATGATGCTCAGGGTCACTAGTTTCGTCGTACTTATCCATCTTATCAATATCAAAGTTTTGCGGTTACTTAACTGTCATGATCTTTGTGATAAAAAAACCTTATTTTGGTAATCTTGACTATAGTACGTATTGTTTAACCCATAATTCAGGACCGAATAAAGGTTCACATGATATTGCGACCCGACATAGAATATTGGTTCTTAATTTTCATACACCAGAACATGTCTCGGATCTGCCTGCTGGTACACCGCGAGATTCTGTCATGATGTTCGAAAACCAACCTATGGACCCGATGGTTGAAAATTGACTTGTAGACCAGATAGTTGAAAGCCAATCTTCTGTCCTAGAGCAGAATGGTGGAGTTGCTGCTGAGGTCTATGAGGTAAAACATTCTAAGGATCTTACACGTTTTCGTGATTCTAGGGATTGGGCCCGGTGCGCTCGACATAAGCAACCATAGTCGGGGTCGTCCTTCCATGTTTAACATCGCTCACCATTCGCGTTCCTTTTCTAGAATCTATGGTTTCCTAGATCTTGAGCGACGTTTGTGCTTATTACTTTCATGATTCTTTTGATGGTGTTTATGCTTATAAAGAGACGAATGTTCCTTGCTTTTACTGGTTGTGAAACACAAGTAATGGTATCTTACTTGGTACTCTCGACTCATGTTGTCATAGCTTCGGTCGGGTCCATATTCCCTAGTGAAGTTGAAGTCATTGTTCCCCGTTGTTTGAGCTCCTGTCTTGATTTGGACCTTTGGCCGTACGCATGTACGTCTGTTAGTTGGCGCATCCCTCTCAGATTAGTCGACGACTACCTCGTCCAATGTTTTCTTCTCAGTTCGAAGCACCGCAATCTCAGCTAGCAGTTATTGTATGTGTTCTTCTAACCGAGCTTGTAAAGAGTTGAGTCGATAGAATCTTCCTTCAACTTCTCGTACGACCTCACTCTCCCATGTGAGAGACGTACCAGTTGCATCTAAAGTTGACATTGTAACGCAACACGCTTCAGAAGCTTTGGAGAATGAAAGTTAACTTAAATATTTGATTTTGAAAGCTTTTTTTTAAATATGAGTTCGAAAATAACTCCTATTATAATCGTCACTGATAAGTTTAGGTTTAGTTAATATATTTCGGATCACTTATAATTCGGTAGAATATGATGCGATACTATTAATTACATAACCAATTCACCATAATAAATATTGAATAAGTAAAAAGAAAAAAAACTTCAAACATAGTCTTTTTTATAATAAAAATGCTCACCAATCTCAAATAATTTTCTTATGTGATCGGAGAAAAAAAAATGTGAAACCCGTTCAAATTGGGATTTGCGTATAAACTGTCCGGTATCTGCATCAAACGATAGGGTTGTTATTAGTTCTTCATAACAATTAACCAGATAGGAACTGAATCAGTAAGAACCGGACCAAGAACTTAATCGAATCTTAATGGTCTGGTTTGCGGCTCTATTTCTAAAACCGAAACCGATAAGGAATCGAAATAGTAAAACCGGTGAAAAACCAAACCAATAAACCGGTAGAACCAATTTAGAACTGAACGAAAAAAAATTGATAAATATTTACTACAAATTACTGTATTTTGAGAATTATCCCACAATAAATTAAAATTAATAAATTATTTATCCAGTAATTAAGAAAACAAAATAGTTAGGAAGTATAACAGTTTTTTTTAATTAAAATGCATTGAATAATTTGAAAGAGGTTCATACAATGATCTGGGGCACACCCCAGGATTACAGCAAAACTTGACCAAAGCGTGTAGAGCGGAATGAAAATAACAGAAAAAATCGATCTGATCCATATAGTAGGAAAGGAAAAAACGTTTGATACAAGAATACTAAAATACTGCTAATCTGGTAATCATCAGCCACAGCATCCGCAATGTCCTATCCATCAAGATGTGTCGGATCACGAGCTGCTCTCACCATATCAATCCCTGTATATATGATGATAAATAAGAATTTACTTTATGATATATATATATATGATTTTAGGTTTTTGACTGAATTTTTTTAATATGCAACTTGAATGATGATAAATAAGAAATAATAATTAACAAAAAAAATTGAGTCGTATATGTTTATTGATTTTGTGTACTATTAAATCCTACATCGTCAAAACGATAGATAAAACATTATCCTTCTATAAAAAAAGACACGAGTCCATTATTATACTTACTAAGTGTTAGACAACTCCTTTTAAAAAAGTTGTGGCCTAATCACGAAACTATTAATTAAAAAAATTTAATAAATATTTTTGAAATTATTGTCAACCCGATAAACTGAATCTAACCAAACCGGTTCTTATTAGTTTCGGTTCGGTTCTGATTTACAAAACTGAGATCTCGTCGAAATTAACGTTTAATTGACGATAAAACTCAGTAAATTTTACGACCAACAATAATAAATATACGAAAAAATGGTACAACCACAAAAGCTGATTAGTTATTCTTTATAACATGCACCACCTATTTTCCGTTTATTTTATTTGTTCTCTATTTAAGACTGATTTTTTTTCCTAAGGCACCACTGGGACAGGATAACAAAAACTGTAAACTTGGATAAAAATTTAATAGTAGTGTTGAATTTTCTTATCTGCTTTTGAAAATTATTTAGCTAGTATGGTACATTGAAGGTGGTCTAAATTTGAGTAATGGTAGTAACATGTCATTTTCAAGTGTTGTTTTCTTCTCATATCTTAATCAACTATTCTTTTTGTTTGACTATGTGGGGACAAAAAATATACTTGGACCTTAAGTATCAATATATTGACCCATAAATAAACTATTATTGCTTTTGACATTATATTTTTTATACAAATATTGTGTGATTATAAAAGAATTAGTCAATTCAAAACTGAAAATGATTGGTTCACCTACAAAAGAATAAATAAAATATTTATATAATTTATTCTTTAAAATTAATTTGCGAATATAAAGTGCAAATCAACTCGAGATGAAATTGTTTGAGATGGACGTATTGATTTAAAATACTGGTCCGAAGACTAACAAAACCAGACAAATCCAAATTCATTTTTTGAAAGTTATAGTCATTACATATCGTTATAAAAAGTTCACAATATAGACTAATTTTAAAGCAGCGATACAAAAACAAATTCCAAGAAACTTATTTTTGAAGATGAAAAATCTTCATTGATCTTCTACTAGTTTTTTACCATTCTCTCATCCATTTTTTAAAAGAGTTTTGATGGAAGAGTTTTCTGCTCTGGTTCTTTTGCATCTGCAAAACAATGGCCGAAATGGTGAATATCTCAATCACCATAGATCGTACGTCCAAGTTGTCAATCAACATCAAACAAAGGCCATCAATATTAAGCAATCTAGTGTTCAACACAAATCAGATCACATATCAATTCAATTTGAGGACCTAGCGTATGAGGAGTTAGTTAAAGAATCATCTTTCACTTTTATCGGTAAATTTTCTAAAGGGCTATCTAAAAAGTCTGAGCTAGACAGATTCTTTGAGGCAAGAAAGTTCAGTGGTGACTTCTCGTATTCCAACTGGGATTCAAGGCATTTATTCCTTGGATTCTCTCCTAAAGACGATATAAGTAAGATTTTGGTCGCGAGGTGTTTGGTCAATAGGTGAGCACTCAATGAGGTGTTGAAATGGTTGACATCATTTAATGTTAGAAAAGAATGTCCTCTTGTTCCTATTTGGACTAGAATGGAGAAATTACCTGAACAATTATATAATGAAGAGATAGTGAACACAATTGCATCTTCAATCGGAACCCCCTTGAAGATCTGGATTCCTCCGAAGAATAAAACAATGTACAACGCTTGCTATGCTTGGGTGGAAATAGACATTTCTAAACCACTTCAGAAGAATGTGTGGCTTGGCTTTGGCTGTAATCAGGGTGCATGGATTACCCTTAGCTACAAAGACGTCCCTAAGTATTGTGATACTTGTTATCATGTGGGCGATGTCACTTCTGCCTGTAAAAGAAAAGATTCAAATCAATCGTCTCCAAAAGAAATCCCAAATGAAAATCAAGATGCTAACAAAATAAACTCAACTGTTGGAAAACAACAATCTACTACTGAAGAAATGCAAAGTTCACGTGAGATACAAACGAATGGTCTACCTACAACAAACCAAGAAATTAGTATCAATATAAACGAGGATGATATGACTGAGTGTATTGCAAACAAAATCATTTCAACTGGTAAAGCCCAAGAAATTACCAGACAGCCTTCTGAAGACCTTATACAAAGAGTTGAACAAGTAGAGGATATAATGGATGCCATCAACCTGCTAGATAACATCTCATTTCCCCTGCTGTAAATACTGCTCCCGAATCACCTCCAAAAGGAAACATGGGAAGTCTTCCCTCCACACCTGCAAGAAGAATAAAGAAAGTTGATCCTAGTTTTCAGAAAGTCCTTGATCAGAAACTAAAACAAGCAAGAATGAGCAAAAATATTAAACCACTTGTTATCAGATCTCTTCAAATGGAAGAAACAAAAGGAATGTCACTGAAAAGCCCTAAATGATTAAGCTAATATGCTGGAACATTCGTGGAGTGGGTTCTCTAATCAGAAAGAAAGGAATTAAATTACTATTTCTACAAGAACCTATGATTAACAAGGATCAGATAAGTAATCTCTCTATTAAACTAAAGTTTACTAATTCCTTTGCTAATATATTTAACAAAATTTGGGTTTTTTGGCATGAGGATTTGGAAATCAACATATTAGAAGACAAAATCTAGTGTTGCCACATGGAAGTCAAGCACACACTCTTAGATAAGGGGGTATTTATCACTTGCATCTATGCTAAATGCCAAAGATCTGATAGAAAAGAGCTATGGAATGACTTAAGGTCATTTGTGCCTATAGTCAAAGAATGGCTTTTACTTGGAGATTTCAACTCTATTGTCTCACCAAATGAACAATCTGGATGCTTAACTTTTTGTCAGCATAGTGCTAATGACCTACTTTATATGATAAAAGACTGTTATCTAGAGGATGTGGGTTTCATTGGAACTAAATTCACCTGGACTAATAAGACCAGGTGGAAAAGACTAGATAGGGTCTTGTTTAATCATGAATGGTCTAATCTTTTTTATGTTACTAAAGTGTCTCATCTGCCCCGTACTTGTTCAGATCATACCCCTCTCTGTATCTCTATCTCTAAAGAGGTCAGGAATTTTGGTAAGTCTTTTAAGTTCCTAAATATTTGGACTATGGACAATGAATTTTTGGAATTTGTGAAAGGAAATTGGTCTATTCCTATGGCGGGCTTCCCTCAACATATATTCTGGAATGAACTAAAAAGGCTAAATGCGGCTCTAAATAAATGGAATAAGGAACAGTTTGGGAACTTATTTGATAAAATCAAGCATGCTGAAAATAACTTACAAATTTGTGAAGAAAACTACAGGAGATCAAGCTGCACTGATAACAAGAATAGTCTATCCAAAGCTACTGCAGAGCATCTGCTTGATCTTTCCATGGAGGAGGCGTACTGGAAGCAGAAAACTAACGCAAATTCGTTAATGGATGGTGATAGGAACACTAGACTATATCACAGCTTTGTAAAAAAGAAAAGAAGGCGGCGGGCTATCAAGGGTATCAAAATAAACAACATGTGGACTGATGATGAGGAAACTATTAATACATCAGGAGAATCTTACTTCTCAGATATGCTTTCTTCTCCTTCTTACTTAACGAACAATATTGAGTCTAAATGTATGAATAATCAGATCTTTAATGTTATTCCTAAAATTGTGACAGAATTAGATAGGATGTTTCTTGCTGAGCCTAATCAAACAGAAATATTGAACTCAGTTAAAAGTCTTAATCCCTGTGGAGCTGCTGGGATTGATGGGTTCAATAAATGTTTTTTTATAACATGCTGGCCTATAATTAAGGATGATTTTTGTATAGCCATAATTGACTATATGAAAGGCCAACCTATACCTAAAGGAATTCTAGCAACTGCATTTTCCTAATACCTAAAACTGCTAGCCCATTCAGCTGGAATCAATTTAGACCTATTAGCTTATGTACCTTAACTAATAGAATAATGTCCAAACTAATTAATAATAGACTAGCGACTATTCTCCCTAAACTCATTTCTGAAGTTCATGGAGCCTATGTATTAGATAGAATAATCCATGACAATATACTTATTGCCAAAGAACTAATTCATGATATAGGAAGGAAAACTAAGGCTGGGAATATAGTTATAAAGCTGGATATGTCCAAGGCTTTTGATAACTTAGCTCATAGCTTTGTTCTCAGAAGTCTAAAGGGTTTTGGTTTCAATTATCAAGTTACTAAGCTAATAAATAATGTTATTAGGTCTGTTAATTATTCTATTTTAATAAATGGTAGGTCAGTGGGCTACTTTAAATCTAAAAGATGGGTGAGACAAGGAGATCCCTTATCTCCTACCCTCTTTATATTAGCAGATGAGGTAATGATAAGAGGATTACGCCAATTATTCAAAGAAAATAAAAATATGAAATATTCAAGCATGAGGAATATGAGTATACATGTGCTTGCATTTGTTGATAATGTTTTGATTTTTTCTAATGGATCTCAAGATTCTCTTGAGAATATTTCTAAATTCATGCAGGTATATCAAGAAGTATCGGGTCAGTCAATTAATAAACAGAAAACAGAGATAATAACTGCACCAAGTATGTCTTTAGAAAAAAGAAACAACCTAACTACTCAAACAAGCTACAATACTGCTCTTCTTCCTACAACCTATTTGGGGGTAACACTTAGTTCTCATAACAAGACTTCTAACTTAAACCTTTTAATAGAAAAAATTAATGAAAAGATTGCTAGTTGGGACGTAAAGTTGGTGTATTTTGGTGGAAGACTTACACTAATAAAATCAGTTCTTATCTCTATCCCTCTCCACTGGAGTCAAAGTTGTTGGCTCCCATCAAAAATCATTTCAAGAATTAAAAAATTGTTGAATAGATTCCTATGGGGATCTAATATTGAAGTTAATAAAACTCACTGGTCAACCAGGCCCTCTATGTGTAAACCCTTCAAAAATGGCGGGCTCAATATCAATAGCTTAACTAATATTCAGAAAGCATTTTCTTGCAAACTTTGGTTAAGGTTTAGAGAAAATTCATCGTTATGGGCTAAATTACTTACTAACGTTTATTGTTCAGGAAGACATCCTTTGCAGGCTGACTGCAAATATGCTTCTCAAACTTGGAAAAGGCTTGTTAAAATCAGAGAGTATGCTGAAACTCATATGAAATGGTCTTGGGGTGTGGTAATATAGATATATGGCTAGACAGATGGTTTGGTAGGCCACCTCTTATCAAGCTTAATCCTAACCAAAATAATAATTGGTTTAAGGGTAAAAGTGTTAATACACTTTGGTTGTTAATGATTGGGACTTCTCTAAACTTAAGGATATCCTAAGTGACTACAACATTAATCTAGTTTCTAAACTCAAAATCAACTATTCTAGAAGATATACTATATTATGGACTTTATCTACCAATGGTGTCTTTAACATGAAAGACACCTTAAAAAACTTAAACCCTACCCACTATAGGTCTGTCTTATGTAGTAACCTTTGGAACCAGATATCTCCAAGGAAGTGTTCATTCCTTGCTTGAAGACTTTTACTAAACAAAATACCTACTGACTCTACCCTCCAATCAATGCACATTTCCCTAGCATCTAAATGCCAATTTTGTCCTAACATTGAAACTACAAATCATCTATTTATTCAATACAAGTTTTCGTGGGAAATCTAGACATACTTTGCTTGTATTTTAAAAGTGGAAATTCAAAGATTTATGACATTCAAACATTTTTTTAACTTGGTTTTGGTCTGCTGAAAACAAAATTCATGTTAAGACCATTTTACCTACAATAATAAGCTGGGTCATTTGGAAGCAGAGGAATAAAAAAAAGTGAACTCTGATCACCTTTCCCCCTCTGCTCCTATTAATTACATCATAAATATGATGAAAAGCCTAGACTATGCAAATTTGCTTAAATCTAAGCACTGGAAAAGTTGTGATAATGCAGCCTTGAATTTTGGCTGCATAAATTACCTCACAACTACAAGAAAAGTTTGTTATCTCACTTGGATGCCTCCTGTTGTAGGTCGCCTTAAACTTAATACTGACGCAAGTTGCTCCACGAGTGGTGAAGCAAGCGGTGTTGTAGTTATAAGAGACCATCAGGGTAGTCTGGTCCTTGGATATGGGAACAATTATGGCCTGCTAACTCCTATCCAGGAAGAATCACGTGCACCCCTGGATGGACTCCTCCTGTGCAAAATAAAAGAATTCGATGAGATTGATATTGAGACAGATTCATAAATAGTAGTCTCTCTACTATCGAAAGGAAAGTTTCCTCTTAATCTAAGCTCAACTCTTAACAATAAAAAATCTTTAATATCTTGTAAAATGACTATTCATCACATCTTTAGAGAGCAGAATCAACCAGCTGATTGGCTGGCTCGATGGACTCAAAGATGTAAAATGAAAGTCGACTACAAAGACTTCAAAGCCCCAGCAAAGCTGGATGCTATTTTATTGCTAGAGAGCTTAAATATAGGGTACATTCGTATTGTATACTAACTTACTGTTATTTTCAAAGTGCTTTCAGAATGCCAAAGACAATGAAGCAGAAGCTTGTAGCTGCTCTTGCTGTAATAGTTGCCTGGAAATGTACCAAAAACAGTCAGAAACTCATACTAGTAAAACTATTAATGCAGATAGGCAAGTTATTTAAAGGAATACTCACTGTTATCTGCTGGAAGTCTTAATCTGGAGATTAAGAGCATGAACATCGGATATTGTATAGTCAAGAAAACCAATTCGGCACTCCTGATACAAAGAAATCCTTTGCTAAGCTCCTGTAAATCGAATAAAAAACATTATGAATCCATGCTTCATAAAAAGAAAAGAGACTACTAAAGTAAGGAAAAAGAAAACCGTTTCTTATCTGACTGAATCTCCACCAGCTCAAGCCCTGGGATCGGAGCTTGCTTTACGGAAAGGAAGCTCGCCTGAAAATCGAGCTTAATATAGTCAAATACCAGCTCATCTCGTCAAAATTCTCAATGCATGCAATCAATTTAAAGTTTACTCACCTGCCAGAATAGTTTTTCTATCTTACAGAAGTTCATGAGGATTTCATATAAGAAAGACAAAGATGGAAGCTGAAATTGTCTGTTCTTCGGGAGTAAAGGAAGTATTGTTACCTGAATATGCTATGGTGCTTTATTATCTTCGTATTCACTTTGAGGAAGAATTCACTTTGAGGCCATATCCGGAGTATAGGAAAGCTCAACCATGAGTCTCGAATCTGCCTCGTGAATGTTTGTCTCTTGAGCAGTGGATTCTGATCCTTGGTGTTGATAATAAAACTTGAAGCTGTTTTTGATGAAGACGTCTTGATGAAATGATGAATCAGACCGTCTCGACTGAAATTTCAGCTGTTGGGAAAGGATTAGTGGCTCGATCTACTGTTTGAAGATGGTTCTTCGGCAAATTGGAGCTGTTCGAAACTCGGGCTAGGGTTCTTCGAAGCTGTTTGGTGGCTACGGTGATGTCAAGCATCTGATGTAAGCATCTGACGCCGAGCTGCTGATTTTTGGCTAAGGCAAGGTTGAACAAATGATTGACAGCTAAAAATAAAGTTGAGGAGCTGTTTGGTTGGCTTAGGCGGCATTGCGGAGCTATTTGGTGGCTTAGGTTGAGATTGTGCAGCTGTTGTAGTCTAAAGGATTTAGGGTTTTGAAGGATTAAATGAAATTAAAAGTTGGTAATGTAACGGGTCTCTCAGTGCAAAACCCAATAGTTTTAGGGCTGGAGACCTCTTGTAAGGCCAATTTGTTTGAGCCTTTCTATTCATTAATAAAGGTCAGAGTTTATAGTGGAAAAAAAATACTAATTTTAAAGTATTTGTTTCGGTTTTCCTTTTAGTTTTTTTATTTCGGATACTATTTACTAGGATTTTTGGATTTGACAAAAATCTATAAATTTAGTTTTTGGTTTGTAAAATTTATAAATTTTGTTCATCGATTTGACAAAATCTATAAATTTAGTCTTTTGATGAGTTGATTTTTTTTTTTTTTTTTTGCATTAGAGACTGAATGTATAACTTTTGTAAAATCAAATGACTAAATTTATAGACTCTGCAAATTAATGATTCAATTTATAATTGTTGTCAAGTTCTACTACTCTTATGGTTGATTTTAAAATCGAACGACTAAATGAAGAAAAAAAACGAGATAGCCGATGGACTATTCACTAATTTATCAATGATTCAATTTATAATTGTTGTCAAGCTCTACTACTCTTATGGTTGATTTTAAAATCGAACGACTAAATGAAGAAAAAAAACAAGATAGCCGATGGACTATTCACTAATTTATCAATGATTCAATTTATAATTGTTGTCAAGTTCTACTACTCTTATGGTTGATTTTAAAATCGAACGACTAAATGAAGAAAAAAAACGAGATAGTCGATGGACTATTCACCAATTTAGTTCTAATATATTTAATATTTTAACAAATTAAAATAATAATCATCATATTTATTTATTAATTATATATATCTCATACCATTACCCTTAATTATATATATTTGAATCCAGAAAGTCTCATTGGACATCGAGAATAAATACGGTGATGTCAAGCATCTGATTTAGGCATCTGACGTCGAGCTACTGATGTTGGCTAAGGCAAGGTTGAACAACTGATTGACTGCTAAAAAGAAAGTTGGGGAGCTGTTTGGTTGGCTTAGGCGACGTTGCAGAGCTATTTGGTGGCTTGGGTTGAGATTGTGCAGCTGTAGGAAATTAAAAGTTGGTAATGTAAGGGGTCTCTCAGTGCAAAACCCAATAGTTTTAGGGCTGAAGACATCTTGTAAGGCCAATTTGTTTGGGCCTTTCTATTCATTAATAAAGGTAGGAGTTTATACTAGAAAAAAAAAGACTAATTTTAAAGTATTTGTTTCGATTTTCCTTTTAGCTTTTTTTATTTCAGATACTATTTACTAGGATTTTTAGATTTGGCAAAAATCTATAAATTTAGTTTTTGGTTTGTAAAATTTATAAATTTTGTTCATCGACTTGACAAAATCTATAAATTTAGTTTTTCTGATGAGTTGTTTTTTTTTTGTTTTTTTGCATTAGAGACTGAATGTATAACTTTTGTAAAATCAAATGACTAAATTTATAGGCTCTGCAAATCAAGGATTCAATTTATAATTGTTGTCAAGTTCTACTACTTTTATCGTTGATTTTAAAATCGAACGACTAAATAAAAGAAAACGAGATAGCCGATGGACTCTTTCCTAATGTAGTTCTAATATATTTAATATTTTAACAAATTAAAATAATAATCATCGTATTTATTATTATTATTATTATTATTATTATTATTATTATATATATAATTTGATAATATCTTATACCATTACCCTTAATTTTATATATTTGAATCTAGAAAGTCTCATTGGACATCGAGAGTAAATACGGTGGTCCTATTAAGCATTTTAGATATTAGTAGGCCGGCCTACTTAGGTTTAGGATGATCGCAGGCCTAGCCCTGAAGATCGTAATTGGACTTATTGCGAATTCATTGGTCATGCTTTGGTTGCAACCATTTTGGGCTTCAGTTATATAATTCAGTTGAGATTCTATAATCTCGAATAAATGATGATTCTGGATTGTTAAAACTATTTTCTGTTTATGTAATATAATTTATTTTATCAATATTTTTAAGTAGGAACGGTTGATTGTATTCGCAAATGAGATTTTTTTTGTTTACAACAATCACATTTTTAGACTTTGTTTTCTTAAATATATTAGAATTAAAATTTACTAAAATTTGACAGGAAAATATGCTGAACCGTACATGCAAAATTTGCCGATGCTTGATTTGTGCAACCAACAAATTACTCCACTGTTAATGTTATTTTTAATAATCGATTCTATTTTCTATTCTAATAATAATAATAATAATAATAATAATAATAATAATAATAATAATAATAATAATAATAATAATAATAATAATAATAATGTCAATTTGATTAGGAAAATTATGATGTGGAACCACATTATTGTCTTGTTAACATACTTTAATTATTTACTTGCTAAATAAATATAATATATATAAAATAATATTGACATTTTAAAATAATTAATAAATTATAAGTTTTGTTGTTATTTATAAAAATTTAAGATGAAAGAAAATCAAACTTGGGGGAGAGAGATGGGTTCGCTCCAAGATTGGTCACCGGGTTATCAAGAAAGCCCATAAGGAGTGGTTCCCTAGGCTTTAGCAGTCCTCTTCTCGAGGAGTCAGATCTGCTCTCCTCCACTCATTCTACCCTCTCTCTCTCTTAGTCTATCGTTCATCCAAACACAACAAAAAACCTAATTTTCAGTCGATTCGTTCCTCTACCGAATCGACAGATTGAACAGAATCAACAAAATCCATACATACAAAATCAACAGAATCGATTCATTCGATCTATTGAATCAAGAATCAGAAGTTGGTTGTGCTTCCTCTGAGAAGCTGGTTTCTTGATCTGAAATCTGTTTCAAGATTCAGATCTGAGGAAAGATTCATTCGATCTCTTGAATCAAGAATCTGAAGCTGGTGTTTAATTCTGAGATGCTGGTTTCTTGATCTGAAATTTGTCTCAAGATTCAGATCTGAGGAAAGATGAACAAGAAGGATGAATTTCCTCGTCTGAAAGGTGTTGTTACTCCGACGATGGTAACGAATCCGATTTTCGAAAGCTCGGAAGGGAAGAAATCCTTTGCTGAAGTCGTTGGAAGAAGAAGCAAGGAGTTCATCCACGAAGGAGTTGTGCATGAGGAGCATGAGGACTACAAGTCTGTCCATTTTCGACAATCAGATAAATCTTCTCTGACTAATCTTTCTAAGCATACATTAATCGCTAAGTTCTCGTTTAGGAGTCCTACTCTCAGCGAGTTCAAAGCGTACATTGATGCATTTAGGTTTGTAGGTTCTTTCAGTGTATCTAGGTGGGACTATAGATATTATTTCATAGAATTTATCCAAATAGAAGATGTTAAAAAGTTTTGGAGTAAACCTGTTAGATCGATAGGTAAATTGTCCTTTAGAATTCTTAAGTGGTCTCCTGACTTTCATCCTAAAAAAGAGTCACCTGTAACTCCTCTATGGATTTTGCTACCTAGATTGCCTGAATTTTTATATAATACTGACTCTGTTAGACATATTGCTAGGGCTGTTGGTTTGCATTTAGATGTATGGGTCCCTAGGGATAATATAGCTATGTATAATTACTGTAAAGCTTGGGTTATGGTTGATGTTTCTAAGCCTCTTCCTCAAAGCATTTGGATATGCTTTGGTGAAGATGATGGTTATTGGCAAGATATTTTGTATTTGAGGAAACCTTTTTACTATAAAGTTTGTAAGCATATAGGACATAATGAAAGTCACTGTAAAAAGGATGAATTAGAACAAAATTTGAATAAAAACAGAAGTAATAAAGACTATCAAAAAAATATAACTAACTTACCTTCAAAAGAAGTCTGGATACCAAAAGCTACTGGAATTAATAATGATAAACAAGCTGAAACAGAGGTTATGAATATTGGGAAAACTGTTGAGAATTGTGAGAAAAAAAAACAAGTTCAAACAGATGTAAATAAGATGTTAATAGATGATAAAATGCATGAAAATGGATTAGAGAAGATTAAGGTACTAAGTCAAACTGATTTACATCAATTTAAGATAACATAGGTGAATACAGAGCAATTAAAGGAATCTATTGATGTTAATATTGAAGTTGCTAGTAATAACATGACTAATATGGACAAATCACAGAATAAAGATATAGAACAAGCAAAAGATGTTAATAAGATTGATGTTAATGGATCAGAGATAGATAATAGATCAATTGAATATCAAAACAATAATCATTTAAAAGAATTAACAGATAGTACTAATAAGAATATATCTAGTGTTTCCTTAGAGCATCAGAATAATAATGTAAAATTTTTTAATCAGTTGGAAGACTCTTTAGAAATCACTAATGAAGATATAATTAATGAAATTGAAAATATAAAATTGAGTAATCCATTTAATCCTTTGTCTGATGAAGAGTTAGAAAGTGTAGAAGGTGTTGTAGAAGAACAGATATCCTTAGGTAGGCCTAGTTTAGTGAACCTAGCTCACCTAAGCAAAGAAAACTGTTAAAAGAGTCCTTTAATGTTAATGTGAGAAGATCTGCAAGAAATAAAACAATATCTAGAACAAGGAACTTTAAAAGGTCTTTAGGACCCTCTTTTAAAAGCTTTAAATGACTGTATTACTTAATTGGAATGTAAGGGGAATTGGTAATCATAAAACATTAAGAAGGTTAAAGAATTTGGTTAAAAAATTTGATGTTGATATCATAGCTCTTCAGGAGCCTATGATATCAGCAGATAAAATTGTCTCTATCTGCTTAAAACTTGGTTTTGATTGGTATTTAGACAAGATTCTTCAATATTGTAGATCCCTTATTAAGCCACAGATGACCTTGAAACACATATACAGGGAGCAGAACTCTGCTGCTGATTGGGTAGCAACGTATGCATTAACAATTCAGTCTAGATTTATAGTTGAATCATCTCACTCTTTGAATGAACTAAATGCAATTACTTTGTTGGAATCTTTAAACTTATGTTACTTTAATTTTTTTGAATAACTCGTTGGCAAGTTTAAAAACTTGACCATTTATTATTTTTGTTTTTGTAGGACAGGAGCAAGGATGTAGCAGATTACAATATAGAGCAGCAATGGGATGGAAGGTCCAAGAGGCTTGCTGCAGAAGGAAATGTTAAAGGGAGAGAAGATTGAAAGAGAGGATAAAGAAGAAAGGTTCACAAATTAGAAGCTTGTAAACTACACAATGTAGTTTACTTAATCTGTAATAGATGAATAGCAATCTGTAGCTATACAAGAAATGATGGAAATTTGTATTAACATTTGTAATGATTTTTTATCAATAAAAATTCAATTTCTTGGGTAAAAACATTATAAAAATTCAAGATGAAAAGTTTATGAAAAATAAAATTAGTGAATCAATCCAAATACTAAATAAAAATATATTTTAGAAATAAAATAAAAATAAATAATATAAGAGTGTTTTTTCTGTATTTTAAAACATTAAATAAATAAATAATTATGTTTTTATTAGATTAAAATACATTTTTTGACGAGATATAATGAGTTTTGGAACTAAATACAACACTACTGGATACAACGAAGATATTTGAAAGAAATCAAAAGACAAACAAAAAATGGAAAATAATAATGTGACAATTTAGCTCAAAAACTTAAAAGAACATAATACAACCAACGATCATCTAATGGTATCTTGGGACAAAAAATATGGAACCATAAGACATGATAAATACTTATTCACCCAAATCAACAACAAGACATCGTCGGATATCCACGAGTCATGCGCATTATATAAGCACATATTCATCAGTCGAACATAAAAACTGAAATAAAATTGTACT
This sequence comes from Limnanthes douglasii subsp. nivea, assembly GCA_036936605.1. Classification (NCBI taxonomy): domain Eukaryota; kingdom Viridiplantae; phylum Streptophyta; class Magnoliopsida; order Brassicales; family Limnanthaceae; genus Limnanthes; species Limnanthes douglasii. The sequence goes on along the minus strand of JAUPFV010000005.1, from coordinate 101,177,467 downwards.
ACAACAATAACAACTTTAGGCATAACCCGAAATGCATATGGACCTGCGGACTTCCGTGAACGTAGAGAAAAATGTACGAGAAGAATGTAGGTGGAACTTGATTAACTACTTGTCTAGCATCGGGATATCATTTTTAGAGGTTGTACATGCATACTGGCCAGCGCTCTGTGCATACATCAGTAGACTACAACTATTGTTACAGTTGGACAACCACAACTACTGAAGATAATATATATATATATATATATATATATATATAAGCTAAAAGTATAAATTCCTAAATCTAGAATGAACATCACTAATCTATAAAAAAAACCTAAGATCTGTATAAAACAAAAATATATACCGGAAACTTCAAAGAAGCCAAACAATGATTCATCACTCGAAAACTAAACGGAGAAAATATTGTTTATTCTGAAATATGAGGACATGAACACTCACATTGATCCGATAAAATTGGTGGAAAAGAAATCCTTAAATATCGTCCAACCACGAGCTCAAAAACCGCCACCACAAAAAAAAACACCACAAAATAGTTGGTGAATCCAAAACACAACAAAAGAGATTAAACAAAATATAGGCAGAACACGCAACCACATGTTACAAACATGGTTAAAAAACTCAACAATCAAAGATAAAATACATAAAAATCGAAATTCTTGATCTGAAAATCTAATATTTAAAACCGAAAATCCAATAAATATAACGAAAATTCCTATATCTAGAATAAAAATTCATAAATCCAGCATATAAACAAAAGATATAAGTGAAATAATAAACGAAAAAACTCAATTTATGTTATAAAAACCCATAAATAATAGTCTACGATACACCACTAACTCCTTTATATTCGACTCACAGCAAAGTAGAATGAGATAAAAATAAATTATAAAAAAAGCTAGAAACTTGAAATACGCCGAGCAAGGATCCACCACTAGTAAACCACACTAAGAAAGGATTGTTTAGCCTAAAATCAAAGGACATGAACAATTACACTTATTGGATACCACACGTGGAGAAAGCAAATCTTAAATCATTGTCCAACCACAAGTTCAGAATTCTTCGTCTCGAAAAAAAAAGTCGTTACCGAAAACTCGGTGAATCCAAAATACAACAAAAGAGATGAAATGTAAGATGAGAAGAATATGAATTCAATTGTTACGAACATCGTTTAAATTCTACAGAACACAACACTTTAACAAAGAGAGTGGCGACACTCTTTAGGATTTTTACGTGTAACTACCCTAAAATTCGGATGGAAATTTGTGAGTGAAATAGTTTATTTTATTAGCCTTTACCAATTTTTGAATTAATAGGCTAATTGGATGGATAATATCAAAATATTATCATTTTATAAAGAATGTCCAAAAACGTATTTTAGTATTAACAATATAACTCATTTATATCTTAGTGAATTTATTTGTAGTATTTACTGAAACGGAATACCAGAGTTTTCTTCAAAAATATTAGAAACTAAAGTTTTCTTCAAATACTATTTATTTTGTTTTGGAATTTTTAAAAAATCGTTTGATTAGCCGATAAAATCAAAATAAATTAGCTTATGCATTTTGAACGCCACGATACAGACCGACCAAAAGTTCATTTAAATATATCGGTAGCACAAATTCTTTGTCTTAATAACTAATATTTTAAAATAAAGTCATATAATTATTAATACTATCATTTCAAAATAATTTTATAGCTATGTTATATATCATCATCGTGTTGTTATATCTCTCACCGTTAGATCTTGTTAGGATGGCGACCAAAGTCCCACATCTCACATCGGTTAAACATGGGAATGATCAATGGTATATAAGTGAGAACATACCTCAACTAGTATGAGGCCTTTTGGTAGTGGACCAAATGCAAAGCCGTGAGGGCCTTCGGGTGCCAAAACGGACAATATCATACTAGTGTTGAGATCGGTTGTGTTCTTACTTATATACGTAGGTGGAATATGTGGAACCCCATATTCCCAACATGTGGTATCAGAGCATCAGGCCCAGACGGAACGCGATGGTGGTAATATTCTCGGAGGTCGAACATGATGAATCAGTAACCATGTTCAAAGTGATCTGCTCTAGAGATCCTAGTTCGGCGTGCATGTGGCTCATCAAACAGTGTGGCTTGATTGAATTGGTGCTAAGGAACAAGACAAGAGTGGTCTAATAGGAGGTGAGCAGTAACATCCGTAGTGCCTCTATGGTCAGGTAGTCTTCCAACCTGATTAGAGTGAGCGGATGAAAGTCAATTGAGAGGAGGCTAAGTGGTACTTTGTTCGAGAGGAGGATTTGTTAGGATGGCGAGCAAAGTCCCACATCCCACATCGGTTAAACATGAGAAGGATCAATGGTATATAAGTGAGAACATACCTCAACTAGTATGAGACCTTTTGGTAGTTGACCAAATGCAAAGCCGTGAGGGCCTTCGGATGCCAAAGCGGACAATATCATACTAGTGTTGAGATCGGTTGTGTCCGTACTTATATACGGAGGTGGAATATGCGGAACTCCATATTCCCAACAGATCTCATGTTGTTTTTGTTGGATATTTGTTTATGGATATTTTTACTCTTTTTTAAAAAACGATATACATAAATTATTTGGTTAGATTTTTTACTATTTAGTTTTAAAATTTTCAATCCACTGGCTCTCTTTCTCTAGCTTACTACTAAAACAGCTAAACTACAACTTCTTTACTCTTATCATGTACCAATATTGTAGTAATACATATATATATATATATATATATATATATATATATATATATATGCGTGAATCTTTGTTCATATCTTGAATATGTATTACTAATAAAATAAAATACTAGGAATCTTTTGCTATAATGAAACACCTTATAGGTAAACTATTAAATCCATCAATTTGTCATTTATTTACAAATCTTAGGGTTTTTTTGGTTTTTTTCCTTTAACGGATTTATATATTTTGTTTTTCCTCCAATTTGTTGTTTTTTTATTATGATGTATTATGTGAATTTTACGAGCTAGATTATGGAGTCTTTCACGAGTCAGAGAGAAAAATATAGTAATTTTTCGTAGTGGATTAGAGTTTATTTCTATAGTCAAAATACTATTTTTTTTCAATTCTCCAACACTCTATAACTTTGATAAACTAGGAAAGAAATCAATTGCATGAGCTTTGAGATGAGATTATCTTCATAAAAAACTGTAAAACAAATTGTCAAAAAAAAACTATGTTACTTGTTATTGTCCAAAAATCATAGATCAGTGTAAATATTTTGTGAAATCTCGTTCTGAATTATCGTTAATGTAAAAAACAAAATAAAAATAAAATTAGGTGTCATCATTTAAAACAAAAAGAAATTATATATTAACTTGATGTTTTGGGTAATAATATTTTTAAAATTAATTTTAGAATGGAGAGTAAAATAGAATTTTTAAATGATCACAAAATTTCAAAACTTTTAAAAGTGAAAGCATAAAATATGACATCATCATGACTCTTATATTAAAATTGATATTTAGTAAACAACCTATTATTATTAGTATTTTAAAAACTTCAAAATATTTTTTTAATAACAATTATATAGTATTTATTTAAATTTTATAATTAGTATTGTTTTATTTTATTGTACATGACGTGCTTGTATATATCAATGATAATAATTATAAAAGAAATAATATATAAAATTTTAAAAAGTAAAAACGAAAAACTAGAAAAAATTAAATAAACAAATAAATAGTAATAGTTTTAAAAGATGATATATTTCATATAAATTAATTATGTTGTTTGAGTCATGTAAAATTTAATAATTATAAATCACGAAACTTAATAATTTGAACACATATAAAACTGATAACAAAAACATGATCCATTAGCTATATAAACACAATTTGTTTTATAAATGTTTGTTTTACACTATACAAAACATTGTTGTTATATGCTCAAGAGTTATATAAACACAAAGAATTACTATTTAATAGCATCCGATATATAAGACAATATTGGATAACATAACATCTTCAAGAGATTTAAATATTTACTTTATTACATGATTCATTTTATTTTAAAGCTTCTCTTGTTAGCGGTTTTGTATTTTTTGGGATTAATCATTATTTCTTCCAAAACAAAAATCGATACTACATTCGAAAGTTGAGAATAAATTAAATTGAAACATTCCGGAAAAAAACTGATTTTTATTTTGCATAGTCATAAAAAAGAATCATAATATAAATATTTTTCTTTTGAGATCTAAGAAATCAAAATATTTCACACAATCATAAGCAACATAAACAACAATATCAAATTTGTTTATTGTTGGTACCTTCTAGGTTTAAGGGATATGAACCCGATTTTAAATACACATAGACTTATTAATCTACTAAAAACTTAATCACAGTTTCAAATTATATAAGAACAACTTAGTAAATGTTTATATCATAACATTGGAAAATGTTATACTTTATTACTAAAATTATAAACAAAATTAATCAATGATTGTTGGAAATATTGGTATTGTATATTCTGCCTACGTCTTTGTTTTTTGTCCAATTTCAAAATGTCTCATACTAGTTGAGATGTATTCCTTATATACCATTAATCATTTCCATTTTTAACTGATGTATGATGTGGGAATTGTTTGTCACACCCTAACAAATTCTTCTCTCGAACAAATTACCATTTTACCTCCTCTCAATTGATTTCCATTAGCCCAATCTAATCGAGTTTGGGAATACCCGAACCATAGAATCACTACAGATATAGTTTATCACTCTTATCAGAGCATACTGCATTGTTCCTTAGCGTCACTCCAATCAAGTAACACCATCTTGATATACTCCAATCAAATCACGCCGTTTGATGAGCTACATGCACTCCAAACTAGATCATAATAGTAATATATAGAGTAAATCATTCACCTTCAGCATATATATATATATATATATATATTGTATTATCGTGTTCGAATTCCGAGAATTTTACCCATGTTGCATTTTATCTAGGCCTGGAGCTCTGATACCATTTATTGGGAATATGGATACCGCATATTCCACTTTTGTGTATAAGTAAGAGCAATCTGATATCCATATTAATATAATATTTTTCACTTTGAGCATGAAGACTCTCACACCTTTTCTTTTTTTCCATTTTAAAAAGGTTTTATACTAATTGAGATATGTTCTTACTTTTATACCATTGATCATCCACATATTTAATCGATGTGCGATGTGGACTTCAGTCGCACCTAAATAATATTTCTCTCGAACAAAGTACCACTTTATCCTCTTCTCGATTAACTTTCATTTACCCACTCTAATCAGGTTATTCCACCACCTAAGCCATAAAGTCTTACAGCAAATATATATTTCTCACTACTATCACAACACTGTTTTATTCCTTAGCGTCACTCAAATCCACTACCATCGTCTTGATATAATCTAATCAAGTCACACCGGATGAGCTAAAAACACTCCAAATTAAGTTACATTAGTGATTTATAGAGCATATAATTCACCTTGAACATGGATGTTGGTTCAGCTTGTTCGACATCTGAGAATTTCACTTACATCGTATTCCGTCTGGGCCTAGAGCTCTAGTATCATGTGGGTACCACATATCCCACCTCTTTATATAAGTAAGAACAATGTGATGTCCATACTTGTATGATATTGTCTGCTTTGGATCTGAAGGCCCTCACGTTTAACCAATATAAGATATGGGACTTTGATCCACTTCCAAAAGGCCTCATACTAATTGAGATATGTTCGTACTTATATAACATTGATCATTCCCATGTTTAACCAATATAAGATGTGGGACTTTGGTCGTACCCAACAAATCCTCATCTCGAACAAAGTACCACTTTAGCTTCATCTTAATTAACTGGCATTCGCCCACTCTAATCAGATTGGGGACTACCTGGACCATAGAGGCACTACGGATGTAGCTGCTCACTCTCAGACCATACTGTATTTTACCTTAGAGACACTCAAACTAAGTCACACCGTTAAAAGATCCACAGACACTCCGAAATAGGAAAGACTTACTGATATATTGAGCAGATCATTCAGTTAAGCATGGTTGTTGGTTCATCATGTTCGACATCTGAGAGTTTTACCTGTATCGTGTTTAGTATAGGTTTGGATCTTTAATACCATTTGTTAGGAATATGAGTATCGTATATTTTGTCACTGTATATAATTAAGAAGTCTGTTCTCCAGACTAGTATGTTATTGTCCGCTTCAGACCTGAAGGTCAACACGACCTTGTTTATGGTTCATTCAGAATACCTCATATTAGTTGAGATATGTTTTTGCTTGTATACCATTAATCATTCATATCTTTAACCGATATGGGATGTGAGAGTTTTTGGTCTCACCATACAATAAATTTCTTGAAATACCATCTCCGCAAGGCATAGTAATAAGTGGGTTCTCAATTTTATAGTTTCTTTCTATATGACTTCCAACAAGTATTAGTTTAAAATTATGAACGTGTCTGAAGATGGTAAGGTGATATTGGGGAATAATGTGTCTTGTATTGTGAAGGGAATGCGGAGTATTATATTCAAGTTGTCTACTTGACTGGAAAAAACTTTAACAAATGTGAGGTATATCCCTAAACTTAAACGTAACCATCTGTATATAGGTAAGTTAGATGAGAAGTGTTTTGAGTATAATGGTGGAGATGAAAGACTTATGTTCTTGCAAGACTCACATGTTGTTATGGAGGCTAACCGAAGTGATGGTGTTTTAGTGTTGGATGGGTCGATAGTAGAAGTGACGTCTTGTATTGGGAATGAGTCTGTCGCGATTTGACTGGAAGCCTTTGAGGGTTTGTCGAAGCAGATAAAGATCAAATATAGAGAGTATTTGAAGAGATTTATGAGTGACAATTACATGGTCTTAGTGAACCTACAGACCGTAACGAATTTCTTGACTCCTCTCTTCCTTCGAAGATGATATCAATTATACCTCCGCTCTACATCTTGAGATGTTCGAGCCTCCATCAGTTTATACCATCCATTATGGTTCTGAGGTTTTGATTGAAGGTTTGGTCCCTCTGCATGATATTTTGTCAGGATATCAACTAAGGCCTAAGCTTTAATGGGAATTATTGACTCATACAATATCTCTAAATCTCCAAAATCTACCGGCCACTTAGTCAATCTCTTGGAGATATCAGGCTTTTCTAGCATGTTTTGAAAAGGAAATAAGGTACGGAACATGATTAAGTGACCTTAGGACTATGGTCTCATCTTCCTCACCACGATAATCAAAGCCAAATCCAGATTTTCTAGTTGTATGTACCGCATTTCTTTTGGCATAAGGCTTTGGCCCACATAATAAACGGTATTTGAAAATTTTCCCTCATCTCTTATCAGAAACACACATGTTACATAATCAGATACCGATAAATAAACATATAGAAACTCCCTCAAAATTTCTTTGGATAAGGTTTCTAGAGAAGTCAAATACTGCTCTATCATTTCGAAAGTTTTGCCGCACTCTTTGGTCCAATAGCAATTAGTAGCTATTCTGAGAAGAGCGTGAAATAAAATGATTAAGCACAAAAAACATGCCAATTAACATTTTCACTTACTTGAGTGTCTGAGGCGACTTCATGGAAGTCGGATGTTCCAACTGCGATGAGTCGACCTCGATTCTTTTTCCACTAACGAGACAACCGAGGAATTTCCCCGAACAAATCCAAATGTGCACTTTTTTGGATGAAGCTATAAGTTCGCGACTCTTAGAAAATATATCTACCAGATCAACGATGTGCTTTAAATCCTCACTACCCTTGACCAGCATATCACCACAATATATCCTCACAAACCCATGTTGACAATCCTTTGGTAAGTCGTTTTAACATTTTTCACATTGAATGACATAATTCTATGATAATGCAGACCTTGATTGGTGGAAAACATAATTCTTTATTGGTTGGAATGATGCATTTGAATTTAATTATAACTGGAGTAGGCATCCATAAGGATAAGAACATGTTACTTGAGGTTAAATCTACCATGTGATCCACATTTGGAACCGGAAAATGGTCGTTCAGACAAGCTTAGTTGAGATCCATAGAGTCAACATACATATGCCAACTTCTATTTTTTCTCTTCACTAAGACCAAGTGAGCGGTCCACGTGACGTATTGTGACTTGGACATGCCCCACACTGACCACCCTATCTACCTCAGTCACTATGACTACAGATTTCTTGATGGAGAAATACATCATTTTTTGTGACACCGATATTACGTTCAGATTAACCAACAACCTGTGGTAGATAATCTGCGGTGGAACCATTGTTACATTTGTATTTGACCAAGCAAACACATCTATATTTTATGTTAAAAACCATATCAACTTATCTTTAAAAGGTTTTTGACAACTCGATGTCAATATTTAAACTTTACCTTTCTTTAAATTGATGTATTTTTGCATTCTCTCATGGTACCATAAAGTTGAGGGCATCCCTGAGATCATCAACTACTTTGACCCCCACTAAACGCTCCTAAACCTACTATTCTTTCATATATTAGTTTCATTTATGCCTTCCGTCTTATATTTACTCTTTATCATATTTTTTCTATAGACAATGATGTTCCAAAGCACTTCATCACAAGGTTTTGATTACTTCGAATCACCCTTACCCGATATCCGATTATATATTTTAAAAATTGATTAATGATCTAGGCCATAAAATGCATCTAATCCAGCAAAGATCTTTAGAAGATCGCATTGTACGAGGTTAGGTGATCCACCACCATGAAAGAACTCATACGATTTTCTTAAAATAGGTCTTGCTAACGATCACATCCGTATTAAACTCCCCAAAAATGTATGTACTTGCCCCGGTAAAGCCAACAAATTTACTATCAGAATAACGCATCATATCGTATATTGTCTAAAAATATATATTCGCCAAACTCCAGGTGTCTATCAAAACCCTCTTGATCTATTCCCTCACCATTGAAATTTTTATTCAGAAAACATCCTCGTGTGGGCGGGTAACGTCCCAAAGGTCATCATCTTAAAAAAATGAAAGATATGGAACCCGACTAAGATGTGGTGATATCACGCTATAGAATTGTGCTTATAGGCTTTGTGCGTGTCTCTTTCTAAATGAATTGGTTATTAGAGAAAGGGAATTGCATATAACAATAATTAAAAGCTCTAAAATCACACTAAAATGATATGGCGGTCGGGGTCTGGAGCAAGATATTCTCCTCTCAAGATAACTTCTACAACATGTTGATCCAGATCTAGGTAAAGATATACGTTTGTTAAGTTTCACAATGTTGCATCGGGATCGACAATCACAATGTCGTTGTTTTCCTACTTTGAGACAATCATCAGTGACCCCGATCCACCTGCTCTAGTTGTCCCAAATGCATTACCGACGCTCCAATGAGCTCATAAACCATTGTTTCTCACATATTATAGCATTTTTCCATTATCGGTTAAACTCTGAATTTCCTCACTCAACACTATATAATCCCTACTTCAGTGGCTAATTCCATTTTGGAACTTACAAAACTTACCACTGCGGTTCTACTTAACCTTCACCATTGGGGAAGGAGGTCTGAACTGCACACGACCTTTAGCGTTAGTAAATTTTCTAAAGTTCTCGTCGCTCAACCATTTGTTCCTTAGGTCATCTCTGGTGTGGATAATAATCGCCTGAGGGTAGGCTAGTAATTTTAGTTGGTGTTTTAAGGAAGTATGTGGGTGTTAAGTGTTTAAAGTAGAGAGTAGAGAGATAATTAAGCAGCTTGGTAGCAGTTAATTTTCATTACCTATAGTTAATGCAGGTGGTTGGGTATTTATACCCTGATGTTTGGGTGCTTATGGGCTTTCGGGTCATGTTTAATGGACCCGGGTCATGTTCAAAGACCCATGAGCTCTAAGTAGGAGAGCAAGTAGCTTAGTCAAGAAGTGTTTAGGTTTTTTAGTACTTTTGTCATAGTTCGAACAGTCCTATGGTCATAGTGTTCAAAGTTATCTATCCGGTTCATGTGATCTGTCCGATCTGTCCGGTTTGGAGGCCTTGGACTGATCTGTCCGTGTCCGGGGAGCATGCTGAATTCGGACTTATCAGGAGCCCCTTTTTTAGGTGCTTGAGCAAGTATTCTTGTCAGAGACCTGAAAAACAGTCCGATATTAGAAGTAGTTTTCAATCCGGACAGGTCTATGGGTTTACCCGGACAGATAAAGCTTCACGAATTCAAAACGGTTTTTGCCAGAATTCGTGGGACACGTGTCATACTCTGACTGGTTGTTTTAGCCATTTTTTCACCTTGAATTTCGAACCCACCTTCTTCGAAAAGCAACCTCTTTAATTACATATGGTGACATCAGCGCCGTCTTTTAATCATTGCCAAACTTTTCGAATTCTCTTAGGAATCAACTGCTTTTTCAGATTTACTATAAATTCAGACTCACTTTCTACTGTTTTACTATCTCTTTCATATTTACTCTGCATATTTTCTTAGAGCTTTCTCTCTCTAAAGCAAAGATTTACTTGATAGTTTATGTTTACAGCAAGGACTGCTTTGATCAAAGGCGGGTGGCTCAACCTCTCTGAGTTGGAGAAGGCACAAAAAGTCGAGACCAATCGCCTCTGCTGCAGAGTCAGATCGAGGATCTGCTGCAGGGTTACCTACTTCGCCTGTTGACAGACCAATCGCCTCTGCTGCAGAGTCAGATCGAGGATCTTCTTCCTCCAAAGGCACTAAGCCTAGAAAGTTATTTCAACCTAGCCTTTCCCCCATCATCTCTGGTTCCTCGGTTCAGGAATCAGAATCCATCGTCGAACCAGGAGTAACTGCCACCAGCTTCAAAAAACGCTCACCCTTCATAGCGATGGGATCAGATATAGAGAACTCCCCGGATTAGTCAGTCGATCAAAGAAAGAGTCGGCTGGTTAAGGGGCAAGCCTCTACGAACACTCCCTCAAAATCGGAGGAAAAAAATAGCAGTTCTGGGTCTGGAGTGCCTATCAGAGCTCCCCGGGAAAGACTACCCGGTCCGGAGGCTAGCAGCCCAACACTTCAAAGAGAGACTTCTTCCTCAGAGCCCCAGCCTGAGACTAGAAGTCAAGAAAACACAGAAAACCAGCAGTCCGGAAGCCAGGCTGAGCCAAGTTTGAATTCTCCCCGGGCCACTGCCACTGATATTCCTCCAACGATCATGGAGGAAAGAATGGAGGACTCTGCTGAAGAAGTCCCTTTTGAGTCTGAGCCCTCCGGTCAGACTAGTAACACTGCTGCTGCCAAAAAAGATAAGGGCAAAGAAAAATTGTGCTTGAGGCATCCGGAGCTGCAGGAGTGTCTCGAAGGGAAGGTAGGGCCTTGTTTTCATAGGGTCGAACTTAAATATCTCTTGGCCTTACAGAAGACCAAGTATGCTTTCATCCATACGGCTGAACTGGGTCGAATGCGCACAAAATGGGGGATCCCAGAAAATGTGAAGATAAGGATTCCCATAGATCCCGAAACTCCTATGGATTGCAAGCTGAATGAAATAGTCATCTTCACGGAGCTATTTAATTGGGGACTCAGATTCCCATTGGACCCAAAGATAGTCAGATATTTTCATCTGATCAAACTCTGTCCGAGCCAGCTGAGCCCCAACGCTTGGTATACTCTGATGTCATGCATCATGGCATCAAGCCTGTCCGGGATCCCTCTTCCTATGGAAGAGTTTGCTGCAGTGACCAATCTTTGCAAACATCACCAATTCCCCTTCTACCACTTCAATATGGGGGACAGTTTCAAAGCTGTTGATGATCTATTGGAGTCTGAGAGTAAATAGAGGAGCCAGTTTTTGTTCGTCAGTGGCGTTTGGGAAAACGGAAAGAAGATCAAGTCCGGAGAGAACCCAAGCCTCCTCAGAAGCAGGTGGAGGAGTGACCGTAAGTCTCCTACTTTAAATCTTTGTCTACTTCTTCCTTCTTAAAGTAGGTTTTAAATTAATTGGTGTTTCTTTTGTCTTAACAGAACTGCCTAAGGAGTTCGATGATTACTTGAAGGTCGGACAGGTCACTTGTGGCAAAATCAATGCTTTCACTAATGGAAATCTGGCAAGGTCTCACCTGTGGAACACCACAGGTCAGAGAGACTTAACTTAGGAGGAGCTCACCACCCAACCTTCTCCGGACACAGTGCTTAAGAGGACCCATGAAGCAGATGGGACACTCTTCCTGCCAGGCCGGGCCAAAGCCCCAAGCAAAATGAAGGGCAAGAAGGTGGTGAGCGATGCTAATCCTGCTGATGCTGAGAATGATGCTCCAACAGACCCGGAGGGGCCGGCTCAGAGCCAAATCGATGCTGCTCTTTTGCAGGTAGTGGAGCAAGAGACCGAAAGGCAGGAAGCAGACCTCCCAAAACCTCTAAGGGCTCCCAAGAGGAATCGCAAGCAGGGGAGTGAAGGGGCAAACCGGGCAGCCAAGAAGAAAAAGACTACTAAGGGAGATGAGCTTGCTCTCCGGGATCCGGAGCCTTCTTTCCAGGCTGACCCTTCTGACCCCACGCATGCTGAAGAGATCCCAAGGGACTTTCATACTGATGAAGTTGATGGAGGAGAGCTCAACATTGATGAAGTAGACATCACCGGTCTTGGTGAACTTGGCGAATACTTCCTCAACCTCCCTAGAGACGACTTCGCAGGGCCTTACATTCCTCTGAGCAGCTCTAACACAGTCAACTTCAATGGTAAGACTTTCATTGTCTCTAGTGAAAAGGACACAGTAGCCCACTCCTTGCTAAGCAATGTGCAGCCGGTACTTACACTGGAGAGACAAGTTCGGGGTCAAGCAGACACCATCAAAGACCTTAAGTCTGAGAAGGAAAAGCTGTCCGAAGACCTTCGCACTGCTACTGCCAATGATGACATGCTAAGGGAAGCAAATGAGGAGTTGAAGAGAAATCAGGAGGAAAGCAACACAAAAGTTGCTACTCTAGAGGAAACCATCAGAGACCTCCGGGAGAAGCTGTCTGGTGTGGAGAAAGACCTTACTGCCTCAAAAGAAGAGACCAAGGCAAAGGACAAGATTATCACCAACCTAACTACTGACAAGATTGCTCTTGAGAATGCAGCATCCAAGGCTGCCGAGGAGAAAACCACTTTGTTAAGGGATCAAGAGGCTACGATCCAAGCCAAGATTAAAAGCGAAGAGCTATTGATTGAGAAGGTGAGGTCTGACATGGTTTTACTCTTTCATGAAAAATATCCGAAGAGGAACCTAGGGGACTTGTGGCTTTATGTAGACGATGATGACCTTTCACATCATACAATGGCCGAAGAGGATCAGTATGGAGTCTCCAGTGCGTCCTCATCCGATGATGAAGAGCATACCGGGGAGAGCCCAGATGAAGAGAAAGACGATCCCAATGGCAAGAAGGTAGACGAAGGGAAAAGCGACTTCAAAGGCAAGAAGGTGTATGAAGGTGAGCCATCTTCAAAGGCTCAACCTTAACTTATGATCCACTTAGTTTAATTTTTATCCAAACTAAAGTCCTTGGAAGGCCAAGGCATTCTTTTTGTAATGGTGTTCGGTGTTCGACCGGACAGGTTTTTTGTGTTGTATTTTGACTATTTAAAAGTCCTTGGAAGGCCAAGGCAATTTTAAGTTATTTATTTTAATGAATATCTTTGTTTTGTACAACTATCATCTTCTTTCATTGTTCGTTTTAATTTTGAAAGCCAGAGTTTAAGTAGCATTTAGTTGTTTCATAGTGAGAGTGTTTAAGTTCTCCGGCTAGAGTTTAAATGGCCCTTAGTTATTTCAGTCCGGATAGTATGACAAGGGACAAAATTTTGAAAACACTTAGAAAATTTCAAGAAGGCATCAAATTTTATTTAACAGCCCGGACGCCTCATTGAAACCTCTCCGTGCCACCGGGGAGGAAAGAGTATGCCCCCAAATATTTACATGGATGTTCAAACAAGTAAATATTTACACAATTGCTATTCCAAGTACATTCGGAGATGCTCGATATTCCAAGGATGTGTTAGAACTCTGCCATCTTTGTCTTCCAACCAATAAGTTCCAGGTTTAATTCTTTCAACAACCATATACGGACCCTCCCAAGTTGGGGCCAGCTTTCCGAAGAGCTTTTCTTTAGTGTGTAAGAATACCTTCCTTAATACTTTGTCCCCAGGTTGGATATCTCTTCTTTTAACTTTAGAAGCAAACCTGCTTCTCATCAAGCCTTGATAGTGTGCAACTCTAAGGTGAGCTTTAACTCGTCTTTCTTCTATCAAATCAAGTTGACCTCTGATTGCCACCTCATTAGCATGTTCGGAGAAGTTGTGAACACGAAAAGAGGGGAGAGTTGCTTCTATGGGAGCTACTGCATCCATCCCATAAACCAAGGCAAATGGTGATTCTTGTGTTGCAGCTCCAGGTGTTGTCCGGTAGGCCCACAAGACCTCTTGTAAATAACTAGGCCACTTCCCAGCAGCCCCTTCCAAATTCTTCTTTAAGCCGGACAGTATAGTTCTATTAGCCACTTCAACTTGCCCATTTACTTGTGGGTGGAAAGGTGAAGAAAAACAATGTTGTATACCCCTTGAGGCACAGAAGCTCTCCATTTCTCTATTGTCAAACTGTGGCCCATTGTCCGTTGTTATTTTCTGTGGGACACCAAATCTGCAACATATGTTGGACAGAATGAATTTTATAACAGCTTTTGATGTTGTCCCTGCTAGAGGGGCTGCTTCTATCCACTTCGAGAAGTAGTCTATGGCCACAATTATAGTTTTGCGCCCTCTGGACGCCACAGGGAGAGGCCCTACTAAATCCAATCCCCATCGAGCAAAAGGAATAGGCTCAGAAATTGATTCTAAAGGAATGGCTGGTACATGAATTTCATTGCTGCACTTCTGGCATGGGTCACACCTCCTCTCCAATTCCTTAGCATCTTTCATGATTGATGGCCAATAGTAACCGAAGAGTAAAACTCTTCTTGTTAAAGCTCTAAACCCACAATGGGCTGATCCCTCACCATCATGCAATTTGGAGAGGACCATTTGTGATTCTTCATCCCCCAAACAACGCAGGAGAGGTTTACTGTAAGATTTCTTGTATAACACTTCTCTCAATATGATGAAACCACGAGCCTTGTGTTTCAATGTTCTGGCTAGTGACTTATCCGGAGGCACAACACCATCGGAGAGATATTGTATGAGAGGAAACCTCCAGTCTTGAGGTTGTTTCACTTGTATTTCAAAAATTTCCTCTTCTTTACCCTTACAAAGTTGGATGGAGGGGCTTTCGAGCACATGGATCCATGGATATGACTCTGTATAGGCTACGGTTGCTAGTGAGTCTGCTAGCTCATTTTCTGCCCGGGGAATGTGTTCATAGACAACACTTTTAAACTTAAGCGTTTCATTTTTTAGGAGGAGTAAATACTTCACAAGTTGCTCCTTCTTAGCCTCAGATTGGCCTTGGGAATGGTGGATAAGTAGTTGTGAGTCACTTAACAGCTTGACCCTCTTGGCCCCACAAATGTGGGCTAACTTTAACCCAGCTATAGCTGCTTCGTATTCGGACTCGTTATTAGATGCCCTGAAAGCAAAACAAATAGCCTGGTACATCTTATCTCCATACGGGGAAGTTAAACATACTCCTGCACCACATCCCATTGTGCTAGATCCACCATTTGTTCGGACGACCCATACTTTTTTATCTTTTATATCAGTAGCTTGCTCCGAATCCCTGTCGGAGTGGAATTCGACCAGAAAATCAGCCACAGCTTGGGCTTTGACTGCTGTTCGGGGAGCAAAGTCTATGTCAAAGTCCCCCAACTCTACTGACCACTTAGTCATTCTGCTCGAAATGTCTACTTTTTTAAGGACATTCTTTAGGGGAAAAGAGGTCCGGACGATGATAGGATGAGCCTGGAAATAAGGCCTCATCTTCCTTGCAGCTATCACCATGGCTAATGCCAATTTTTCAAGTTTTAAGTAACGCTTCTCTGCATCTATCAAGCTTTTGCTGATGTAGTACACTGGATGGGGATGACTATCGACCTCTCTTACCAGCACAGCACTGATGACACAACTTGAAACTACCAAATATACAAAGAGAGTCTCCCCATCGACTGGCTTGAACAAAGTTTTGGGGGAGGACAGGTGTTTCTTGATCTCATTGAAAGCCTCAGCACACTGCGGGTTCCAATCAAAGCCCTTTGCACCCTTCAAAGTTTGAAAGAAAGGAGCACACCTGTCCGAAGACCTTGAGATAAATCTGTTTAAGGCAGCTAACCTCCCCGTTAACCGTTGTACTTCTTTAATGTTTCGAGGAGGTTCCATCTGGAAAAGAGCATTTAGCTGGTCCGGATCGGGCTGTATTCCATGCTCACTTATGATATAGCCTAGAAACTTCCCGGACTGCACTCCGAACACACACTTTTCAGGGTTTAACTTCAAATTCACTTTTACCAAGTTGGCAAAAGTTTCTTGGAGACCGGACAAGTGCAACTTCTCATGTACGCTCTTCACCATCATGTCATCAATGTACACTTCCATATTTCTTTCAATTTGATCAGCAAATGCCTTGTTGACTAACCTCTGATAAGTAGCCCCAGCATTTTTCAAACCAAATGGCATAAATTTGTAGCAATGAAGACCTCTGTCTGTGACAAATGTGGTATGCTCTTGATCCCTTGGATCTACTTGAATCTGATTGTATCCGGAGAAAGCATCCATAAACGAAAGCAGCTTGTTCCCAGAGGTAGAGTCTACTAACTGATCAATCCGGGGGACCGGATATAAGTCTTTTGGGCAAGCTCTATTGAGGTCTGTGAAGTCAATGCACATGCGCCACTTGCCATTCTTCTTTTTCACCAAGATAGGATTAGCAGTCCACAAATGGTATTGAGACTCCTTGATATGCCCCATCTCTGTGAGCCTGTCAACCTCTTGCACAATGACATCAGCTTTTTCTTTGGAAAAAGCTCTTCTTTTTTGAACTAGTGGTGCTACGTCTCTCCGGACTGATAGTTGATGTGATATCACTTCTGATGGGACTCCAGTAACATCAGCATTGCACCAAGCAAAAACGTGCTGATGGTTCTTTAAAAACTTCAACATTTCATTCTTCAACATAGGTGGCATTTTAGACCCTATCTTGACACTTTTCCCATCTTCCAAACAGTGTGTTTCCACCTCTTCAACTGGTATCAACACTCCGGGGGTCTCCCTTGGGTCATCAATTTCACCCTCACCCCCAGAAAGTCCCTCAAACTGCTATTGTTCATTGATACGGACTTCCCCCGGCGTTCGAGGAGCCAAGACAGTGGCATAACATTCTCTTGCAATCTTTTGGCTGCTCCGGACAACTCCAACCTGCCCCTGAACAACATACTTCAAGCATTGGTGGACTGTTGAAGCCACTGCATGCATCCTAGATAGCCAAGACCTCCCCAGAATAGCATTGTAGCAAGTGGGACAATCCACCACGATAAAGAGTATTCTGACCATTTTCTTGAAAGGGCCCTTGCCCAATAACACATCTTCTTCAAACTCTCCGATCACATCTGCTAAGCTGCCTGTGAAGCCCACGATTGACCTGTCCGAATTCTGAATTACAGCTGGATTTTTCATTTTCTTGTAAGTGGTTAGGAAAAGGATATTGGCTGAGCTTCCAGTATCCACCAGGATTCGTCTTATGTCATTGCCCCCTATAGATGCTCCTATGACAACAACATCCTCATGAGGGCCAGCAATGTTTCTTAAATCATCTTCATCAAACACAATGAAGGAAAATGAGTTTGGTGACTGATAGGATGTTATGCCTCCTTCTAGCTGGGAGGCTAAAGTATGAACATGCCTCTTCCTCGAAGAAGCAGTAGGAGCTGTCATAGTGTCCCCTCCGAAAATTGTAATCGACTCGAAAAACTTAATGAGCCCGGAGACCGATCTGGAACATTCCTCTATAGCACCCACTCTGTTTCGAGTTGGATCAGGATCCAAGTATTCAGATTCCACGTCAAACCTTTCAACTATAACCATGGCCCCCTCCGGAGCAGCATTACTTGGACCAACCCGGTGAGTGTTGCCAGGCCTGTTGCCTCCTCTTCTTTTAACGTAAGCTCCCAGCTTCCCCGTTTCAATCAAGTTTTGAACTTCTTGCTTCAATGCTATGCAGTCATCGGTGGTATGACCAATATCATTGTGATATTGGCAAAAAGAGTTGTTGCGATGTTCTCTGGGAGACTGCAGTCTTGCCGGTCTCCGGTAATGCACCTCATCCTTTGTTTTATCAAAAATGGTGGCCACACTTTCTTTTAACTCCGCGAACCACTCCGGTTGCACCCATGTCCCTCTTTTGTTTCTGGATTGCTGACTCTGAGCAGGAGCAGCTGGCTGAGACTGAGCTTTTGCTCTACCATGCCCTTGTCCGGTTTCTCTTTCTTTGTTCCCGGACTGATTTTGATTGGGACTTGGTGTTACTGGGGTAGACCTCACCTGCCTGTGCACCCTGGTTTTCTTTGTTTCATCGACGTTTATTTATTTGCCAACCTGATTCAGCAACCCTCCACATGTCATGGCCTTCTTTCTAGTAACTGAATCATCTAGATTGCCTGGGTTCAAACCCTGTCTCAGGGATACTATTGCTACCTGTTTGAAGCAATCAGCCAACCCATTCTTTGTGTTCACAAAACGGCTTATGTATTCTTTCAATGACTCATTTGGCTCCTGGGCACAATGGATTATTGTGTCTCCATTGCCCTTCAGCTCTTTACTCCCTACGAACTGCCTTCGAAAGGCCACCCAAAACGTATCGAAATCTTTAATACAACCCTGAGGCAGGCTGTTGTACCATTTCAGAGCACTCCTCGTAAAGGATTGGGAGAATGCCCTACAAAGTAGTTTATCATCGTCGTCAAAGTTCATCATGAAGTTTTTAAATTGCTCCAGATGGTTGTCCGGATCAGTACTGCCATCGTACTTCTCTATTTTGGTGCTGTCAAACCTCTTGGGGAGGTTTCCGGACAGAATTTTAGAAGACAAT
This sequence comes from Limnanthes douglasii subsp. nivea, assembly GCA_036936605.1. Lineage (NCBI taxonomy): Eukaryota > Viridiplantae > Streptophyta > Magnoliopsida > Brassicales > Limnanthaceae > Limnanthes > Limnanthes douglasii. The sequence goes on along the minus strand of JAUPFV010000005.1, from coordinate 101,158,452 downwards.
GGAGATTGCCTCCAACTCCTTCTACGACTGAACACAGTATCCTCATGGGGAGTTGAAAAGATACCTGGTTCATCGTGGAAAGCAAAGGGATCCATCAGCATCTTGTCCACATGCCTCCGGTTATGAGATGACCCCTTACCAATATGCTTATTCATTCTTCCATGTCTATCTCTTTTTCTTGAATATTTTTTAATTTGCTTTTGCTTTTTTCTGGTTCGACCCTCATCGCTGCTAGAGGACAAGGATTTTTCAACTCCCTCGCTGTCCAAAGAGCTATCAGAAGATTCTGAGCTTGAGTCGGAACTCTCCACAGGCTTGGACCGGTGAGACTTTTTAGAACTGGCATGAGTCTTTTTGGTGCTCACATGAGTTTTCGAAGACTCATGCTCTCTGGGGTTATCGGTGTGATGAGCAACCGATGCTTTGGATTTTTCTTTCATGCCCATCTTGGCCTTCTCTGCCCTCCGAGTTTCTATTTTACACTTTAGCCTGTCACGCTCTTCGACAGTGTATTCATCGTTCTCTTCCACCACTTCGAGCAAAGCCGGTGGTAGCTCTGGATTGTCCGGATTCATTCGGACAGATTTTCTTAGCTGGTTTTGAATGCTTGATTCAGGCACCTTCTCCTCCCACTGTGGTCGCCAATTTGGTGTGGATAATAATCGCCTGAGGGTAGGCTAGTAATTTCAGTTGGTGTTTTAAGGAAGTATGTGGGTGTTAAGTGTTTAAAGTAGAGAGTAGAGAGATAATTAAGCAGCTTGGTAGCAGTTAATTTTCATTACCTATAGTTAATGCAGGTGGTTGGGTATTTATACCCTGATGTTTGGGCCCTTATGGGCTTTTTGGGTCATGTTTAATGGACCTGGGTCATGTTCAAAGACCCATGAGCTATAAGTAGGAGAGCAAGTAGCTTAGTCAAGAAGTTTTTAGGTTTTTTAGTACTTTTTTCATAGTTCGAACAGTCCTATGGTCATAGTGTTCAAAGTGATCTATCTCGTTCATGTGATCTGTCCGATCTGTCCGGTTTGGAGGCCTTGGACTGATCTGTCCGTGTCCAGGGAGCATGCTGAATTCGGACTCATCAATCTCGACCTTTGCCCGACACCCTAGTTCGACTTGGAACAGATTATGTTTGCATCTGATTATGAACCTGAAGCGATCGAGGATTAGCAGATACTGCATGCATAAATAAAGAGGATGCTTAATATGTTGTTTTGTACCACCCGAGGTGCCCTATATATACCCTAGGTGATAATCAAATATGGGACTTGAGGTTGATATTTTTATCGCGGTTTATCATTTGGAATCAACCAAAGATGAATGGTCTTCTCAATCATGATTTGTCACTTTACATCTGCCAAAAGAGCCCCAAAAGTCAGATTCCTATACTTTATGACTTTCTCATCCAATGTCCACGAGAGAAATCCATGATGTAGAAAAGACTGAGTGCAATATTTTGTAGTCTTTGCATAATGTTGTAGGTAGTGCATGATGTGGTCATCGTGACCCTTTGTTACCTTGCTCCCGAAAAATTGATATTTGAAGAGTGTCTAGAGTATAACAAAGCTAGTTATGGACCTCAGTACTAGTTGATTGAACCATGTCAAGTGATTTCCTTTAAATTTAATTGAGAAAGCTCGCGTCATAGTCGATCATCATCTGGAAAAACTCATCATAACATTCCTGAATTTCTTGATATGATGCTCAATGTCACCAGTTTTGTCATACTTATCCATATTATGAATATCAAACCTTTGCGATTATTTAACTGCCATGATCTTTGTGATTAAAAAAACTTATTTTGGTAACTTTGACTATAGTACGTATTGCTTAACCCATAATTCAGGACCGAATAAGGGTTCACGTGATTTTGCGACCCGATATAGAATATTGGTTCTTAATTTCCATACACCAAAACATGTCCTGGATCTGTCTACTGATACACCGCCGGATTCTGTCATGATGGTTGAAAACCAACCTGTGGACCCTATGGTTGAAAATTGACATGTAGACCGGATAGTTGAAAACCAATATTTTGTCATAGAGTAGAATAGTGGACTTGTTGTTATGGTTCGTGAGGTAAAACATTCTAAGGATATTACACGTTTTGGTAATTCTAGGGATTGGGCTCGGTGTGCTCGAAATAAGCAACCATAGTCGGGCTCGTCCTTCCATGTTCAGCATCGCTCACCCTTCGCGGCCCTCTTCTAGAATCTCTGGTTCCCCTGGATCTCGAGTAATGTTTTTGCCTAGTAATTTCATGATTCTTTTGGCGGTGTCAGCGTCTCTGAGGAGATGAATGTTCCTAGCTTTTACGGGTCGTGAAAGACAAGTAATGGTATTTTACTCGTTACTCCCGACTCACATTTCTATAGCCCCGGTCTGGTCCATAGTAACTAGTGAAACTGAAGACATTGTCCCTCGTTGTCTCAGCTCTTGTATTGATATGGACCTCTGACCGTACGCATATACGTCTGTTAGTTGGCGAATCCCTCTCAGGTTGGTCAATGGCTACCTCGACCAATGTTTTCTTCTCGGTCTGGAGTGTCGCAATCTCAACTAGCAGCTATTACATGTGCTCTTCTCACTGAGCTTGTAAAAGAGTTGAGTCGATATTATTTTCCTTTGACTTCTTGTACAACCTCACTCTACGGGGTGAGAGAAGTACCAACTGCATCTGGAGTTGACTTTGTAACGGAAGACGCGTCAGAAGTTTTTTATAATGAAATTTAACTAAAATATTTGATTTTGAAAACTTTTTTAAATACAAATTTGAAAATAACTCCCATTATAATCGTTATTGATAAGTTTAGGTTTAGCTAATATATTTTGGATCATTTATAATTTGGTAGAATATGAATGAAATACTATTAATTACATGACTAATTCTCTGAAATAAATATTGAATATGTAAAAAGGAAAAAAGAACTTCAAACATAATATGTTAAATAATAAAAATGCTCATCCATCTCAAAACAATTTCAAATGTGATCGGAAAAAAAAAGCAAAAATGCAAAACTGTTCAAATTGGGATTTGCGTATGAGTTGGCTATTATATGTATTAATGGTAGGAAAAATAAATAATTTTATTTGTAGTGATCAATTCGGACCCTCTTAACACTGATGATGGCGTCATAAATTTTACCACCAACAATAATAAATATATGTTAGAGTGTCAATATTAGAATAAAATGTATATGGGCTATTTAATATTAGTCTATAAATGGGATAAGTTTACTTTCTGCCACACTATATATATACAATGTAATTATGATATGCCTAGAGAGGTGATTTGATTTATGTATCGAAGGGTGAAGATGTGAGAGACACATTCACTCAAAGTTTCAAATGTTTTCTTTGTGCTTCTAGATTATTCACTAACTAATATTTTTCTACCCAACATCTTCAGATCCTGCCGTCATTTGTTGCATACATATAACACATTCAAAATTCTCTCAACATGTCATCAGAGCAATAGCCTCCAAAACCGTAGCCTCCAAAAATTTTCCCTCGCGCCGACGTGTTTCTAGCATAGTCTTCATCAGCTGATGTTTATCCGGCCTTTGTTCTCTCGAGACCGACGTATTTCCAATTTTTTTCTTTTGCGTTGACGTATTTTCGGTATAGTCTTCATCACCCCACGTGTTTTCATCTTTTGTTCTCTCGAGACCGACGTATTTCCGATCTTTTTCCCTTTTGGCCGATGTGTTCACTGCATAGTCTTCATTAGTTGACGTTTATCCGGCCTTCGTTCTCTTGAGACCGATGTATTATCGGTGTAGTATTGTTTGTATTCTCATCACCGACGTTTTTCGGGTAGTTTTTCAAAAGCCCCTGATGACATTTGCGGTTCAGTCACTCCTTGAGGTACTTATTTGTTTGCCCCACGTCATATTTAACGTTTTTGTACTTATCGTCACAAAATTGGTCATGAGAAATCCAATTGCTACGCCAAACATGGGTATCCTGCAAACTGGGTGAAACGTCCAGGCGCTACACCACCTTACAAACATGGAGATAGAGGTCCGCGCGGACCGACAGGCGGTGGCGTCGCTCCAAGTCTGCGCAACACAACGGTAAGGACAACCATTGTGGGTCTGACGGTTGCGGCTATTACGAGTTACCTGCTTACGAGGCTTCTCGTCGTTTTGGTCAGTTGTAGTAGTTGCTTTCCTTTCTTTCAGTAGACAAAATTTCTCAGACTGATGAGCTTCTGTGTAGTGACTTGTTCGATACCTCTTGGATTATTGATACGGCGGCTTCTAATCACATGACATGTGACATCTCTATATTGAAAAATGTTACTGTTATGCCAGCTTATGTAGTATCTTTGCCCGATGGTTCTCAGGTTACTACTACACATTTGTGGTAGTGTGCACTTGTCATGTCATTTGTTCTTGCATAATGTACTTTTGGCTCCCAAGCTTACCTGTAATCTATTTTCGGTATCCTATTTGACTGATGATCTCAACTCTATTTTTTGTTGTGTTAAGTTTGGTTGTGTTATTCAGGATCGGCGATCAGGGACTGTGATTAGACCAGGTGAGCGAAGCGGTAGAATCTACTACTTCATCGGTGTTGAGAAAACCGAAGTTTGTAGTACTGTAGTGGTTGATAGTGATGCTGAGTTATGGCACCGTAGGTTGGGACATTCTTGAACTAAGATAGTTAATTTTTTACCTTTTGTCTCTATGCGCCGTGTTTCTGATGAGTTTGGTATTTTTTTTTCAATTGTCGTGTGTGGGTACTCCTCAGCAGAATAGTAAGGTCGAATGGAAATAAAAATATATTTTGAATGTTTCCCGTGCTCTCAAGTTTTAGGGTAACTTACCTGTTAATTGTTTTTTGAGGGTGTATTTTGACTGTCGGGTATTTGATTAATAGAACTCTTTCTCAATTTGTGGGTTCCAAAACTCCATTTAAGATGTACTTTAGTGTGCCTCCTGTTTAATCTGAGCTTGTTGTGTTTGGGTCTTTGTGTTATGTGTATGATCAGAGGTCTAAGGGTGATAAGTTTGTGATTCGTAGTCATCGGTGTGTTTTTTGGGCTACCTTTATGGAAAATATATGATTTGGAGAGTCAATATTGTTTTGTTTCCCATGATGTGAAATTTGTTGAACATATATTTCCATTTGTATCTGTTACTATGCTCTCTGAGTTGGCTTGTCCTGAGACTGGGGTCACTACACCTCCTACTACTACTCCAGATTTTTGGGGGGAAGTTAAGAAGGTCTCACCCATTGAAGAGGGGGAACCGCAGCATGGTGGCATCCCTGTGGTAGCGTCATTCGTGGAGGTTTCCAATGGTGGTGATGCGCGATCTTCATCTCCGGTTGGTGGCAGCGGTGTCTCAGATCCACCAGTAATTTCAGATGTTGTTTCAGATACTCCAGGAAATTTCTTCAGATCTTGGATGAGACAAGTATAGAAAAATACCTTAAATTTGTTTGAAGGATCTTGTGATGACTAAAGTAGTACATTCAATGCCATATACTCATCCTTTTCCCGGTTCTAGTCCATCTCTTTATCACAGTATGCCTTATATTCACACTTATTTTATAAATAATTCTCATTTCTCGTTGGCACATGCTCTTTTCTTGCATCTATAACCTCTAGGGATGAGTCTAAGTCATTCTGAGAGGCTATGCAATACCCTAGTTAGGATGAGGTAATGCAACAGGAAATTCAAGCACTAGAGGATAATCATACTTAGACCTTGGCACATCTATCTTCAGGGAAGAAAGATTTGGGGAGTGAGTGGGTTTATAAAATTAAATATCTTGCTGATGGGAGAGTAGAGCACCTCAAAGCTCGTTTGGTCGTGTTTGCCAATCACCAAGTAGAAGGGGTTGATTATACAGAGACATTTACCCATGTTGCCAATATTGTTACTGTACGTCTTTTCTTAGCGGTTGTAGCCGCTCAAAATTGGGAGTTACATCAGATATATGTACATAATGCCTTTTTGCATGGTGATCTGGATGAGAAGGTTTACATGAAAATTCCTCTAGGTTTTGAAAGAGGGCGCGAAGGACAAGTTTGTCGCCTTCGTAAATCATTGTATGGCCTGAAGCAGGCACCTCAGTGTTGGTTTTCCAAGTTAGTGGCTGCACTGAAGAGGTACGAGTTTATTCAGTCCTATTCAGATTATTCTTTATTCTTTTATTCCACGAGTGGTTGTCATATGCATGTTTTGGTGTATGCTGATGATCTTATTCTATCTAGGAATGACCATGGTGCATTGGTGGAGTTTAAGAATTACTTGAGCACTTGCTTTCATATGAAGGACTTAGGTCATCTCAAATATTTTCTTGGAGTTTAAGTAGCATGAAGTCCTGTGGGTATATTTCTTTTCCAACGTAAATATACTCTGGACATTGTTTCGGAGACATGTTTACTTGTCAGCAAGCCTACACCATTTCCCATGGAGCAAAACCACCAACTTGGCAAGAGTGAGTCATCGTTACTCATTGACGGGTCCGCGTACCTTATATCTGTTTTTCGGTACATATTTTATCTCTGTTTCTACTAAACTACATAAGGATCAATTGCAGACTGCAGTTGTTCGTTATCTGAAATGGAGCTCGGGTCATGGAATTCTTATGCCGAGTAGTTGTAATCTCACTCTGACAGGCTCGTGTGATTCTGATTGGGCTAGATGTCCTAAGACTCGGCGCAGTGTGAGTGGTTGGATGGTGTTCTTGGGTGATTCCTTTGTTTCTTGGAAGACTAAGAAACAAGGTGTTGTTGCATTATCTTCCGTTAAAGTAGAGTACCGGTCTATGACAGGATTGACTTGTGAGTTGAAGTGGTTACACGGTTCACTCAAGGATTTTGGGGTCTCACACTCAGGGGCTATGCAAGGTTTCTGTGATAGTCAGTCGGCTTTACATTTTGCCCACAATCCTGTTCCATGAGCGGTCAAAGCATATTAAAGTAGATTGTCATTTTCTACGAGATGCGATACTATATGGAGTTATTTGCGCATCTCACGTGCCCATTCAGTCTCAGCGTGCAGACATCTTTACCAAAGCACTACGCAAGCTGCAGTTTGAGTTTCTGTTTGGCAAGTTGGGCATTCATAATCTTCATGCTCCAACTTGAGGGGATGTTAGAATGTCAAGATTAGAATAAAATGATATGAGCTATTTAATATTAGTCTGTATATGGACTAGGGTTTACTTTCCGCCATACTATATATATACACTATAACTATGATATGTCGAGAGAAGTGATTTGGTTTATATATTGAAAGAGTGAAAATGCGTTTCAAATATTTTCTTTGTACTTCTCGATTATTTACTAACCGATATTTTTCTGCTCAACATCTTCAAAATCTTACTGCTATTTGTCTCTTCTATATGACACATTCGCAATTACCTCAACAATATACGAAAAAATGGAATAATAAAAACTAATTTGTTATTTTTTATAAATATTATCATATGCACCATCCATTTTTCAGTTTATTTTATTTGTTTAAGAAGCCAAGGTAACAAAAACAGTAAACTTGGATAAAAGTGTAATAGTAATGTTGGATTTTCTTATCTGCTTTTGGAAATTATATAACTAGTAACATGTCATTTTCAAGTGTTGTTTTCTTCGTCATATCTTAATCCACTATTTTTTTGTTTGAATTTCAGGGGACAAAAAATACTTGGACCTTAAGAATCAATATATTGACCCATAAATAAACTATTATTGCTATTGACATCATATTTTATCATATATTAGTATAAAAGAATTCGTCAATTCAAAACTGAAAATGATTGGTTCACCTATAAAAGAATAAAGAAAATACCTATATTAATATTATTCTCTAAAATTAATATGTGAATATAAAGTCAAATCAAATCGAGATGAAATTGTTTGAGATGGACATATTGGTTTGAAATACTGGCCCAAAGACGAACAAACCCGGACAAATCCAAATTCAATTTTGGAAGTTATAGTCATTGCCATCCCCGTATGGTTATAAAAATATAACTATATAAACTAATTTTAAAGTATTTTTTATTTATTTAAAATTATAATTTGGAGCCTTTTATTTTTCCTCTTATTTTTAGAGCTATTTAACGTATAAATTTTTATGTGGTTTATTATATATTTTTTATATTTTAGTTTAGTTTAAATATATTATTTATATTTAATATATGCATATATAAATCTTAAATGTTTTATTTTGGATTTCAAATTAAGCGCTTATTTTTGTTTTTTTAGCCAAAGTATTTTTATTTTTATTTTCGGTGGGAACCCGCAAAAGGTAAACCAACGCCAGAAGGTAAACCACACAAGGTGACAGGCTCAGCCGAGAAAGCGTATGTAGAGGGACTCGAACTCATGACCTTTTGGTAAGAATGCCATACTCAACCAACTCGGCTACCCCCTTGGGGGCCGAGTATGTTGATTATAAGCTTGGAGATGGTCTTGATTTTGTATGACTTTTATTATAATTTATTAATTTAAATTAGTGAATGTTTTTTTTTTATTCTTTTTATTTAGTTTTTTAAATTAATATTTTTTTTAAAATAACCATATTTTTATTAAAAGCAAGGACAAAATTGTCCAAAGCAAAATAAATTAGTTTCACATGGCGCCCAAAGCGCTAAAATTTCAAAATTGTCCAAAAGTTAGACGCTAACAAATTTAAAGAAAATTCATATCGAATAGCTACTAGTGTAGTAGACCTAAAGGAAATTTGCTTCGCAAAACTTAGTAAACAGCAAGACTTCATAAACAGCCACAGAAATCTAGATATCTTGAGGAGAACCTAGCATCATGGAGCTTCAGGAACTCGGCCAGAAATCTGAAAGCATCTTCAACTTTTACTTCAGCTACATAAACCATCTTCAGAAACACGTCATTTTCTTCATCATGAAAAAAGTATCTCTCAAAACCTTCTATAGGTTGCTCCACATCCTCCAAGATCGAGACATTACTTGAAGCTAAGCAACACCATTCTTCTTCTAACCCCTTTCAACTAACCTTCTGCTGATCAAACCTGCAAAATTACAAAGAAGACGAAGGATGTCTTGAATGTCAAGCCCAACTTGCAGCCACAAGATGTGAGAACGAACCATCAATCAATTATATCTCGTTGTCCATATTGAAATAGCCTAAATTAAGGCTTTCAAGGTATGTAATAGCTTTTAAAGGAACGTGAGCATTAAAATCTGTAAATTCGGTTTTTAATTTGCATTTCAGGGTCCATTTTGCCAACCAGTCAGCAGCTTGGTTTTGGACCCTGTATATGTGGGCAATGATCATAGAAGAAGCAAAAAGGTTTCTACAAAAGTTGATGATTTGAGTTAAAGGCCAAGGAGCTACACCATAAGCAATCATGTTCACTAAACATTGAGAATCAGTTTCAATGTTGATATTGGTATAACCATACCTTTTGCAAAGCAACAACCCATCTAGAAGAGCTCTGGATTCAGCCATGATAGGGGTCATTTTGCCATAAAGGTAAGAAACGGCATGAACAATAGTACCTTTGTGATCTCTGATAATATTTATCCCACTAACATTCACATTCCAATTACAAGAGGCATCAGTATTAAGCTTAAGAAAATATTTGTTAGGGAGAATCCATTTAAGGTAGATAGACTTCTTCTTGTTATCATAGCAGTGAATACAACCTAGATCTTTAGAGATTTTAATGTCCTTAGACCAGTGCTTCACCTTAAGAGCATTAGAGAAATCCAAACTTCTAATAATGTTATTAATATAGTGAATAGCAGAGCCATGATCAGTATCTCTGTTATTAAACTTCTTATTATTCCTCGCTTTCCAGATAGTCCATAGAATGATTTTAGGTAGATTTGTTCTAATATGCACAGACTTAGACACGGACCATAACCAAGTACGAATAACATGGGGAATGGTCATACGATTACTAATACTAATTTCAAATATGAGAGCGTAATGATTCCATAAATTCCAAGCTAATGAGCAATTAACAAACATGTGATTAGGACATTCTTCATTAGAACAAAACTAATATTTTGAGATTATATAAAAATGCTTTCTTTTGAGAATGGTATCAACATAAATGTAACTATGAAGAATTTTCCATGTTTTAAAAGAGAATTTTATTGGAGTAACAGAGTTCCACAATTTGGCATATAAGTTAGTTTTGTTATGCTTTGTTCTGACCTAATTCCAAGTGAGATTGTTGTTGAAGTTGTAGTCTTTGGAGAGTTTCCACTGGATTTTGTACTCTTCATATAGTTTCTTTAGTAATGAAATCAATGATAGGTTGCTTCAAGAAGATCTTTAATTTTCTTATGTTCCACTGATTATCTTTCCAATAATATTTCACTAGTTGATACTTATAACCTGTGTTATTGCAGCTGTCATTACACTTGATTAAAGAATGATAGCCATACCAGTTTTCCTGCCAGAATTCAACGTTTCCATTGCCCAGATGCCACTGATTGAATTGATCAACAAGATTTTTGATTCTGGAGAGCCTTTTCCAGACATTAGAACCGGTTTTAGTGTAAGAAATTTGAAGGAGATGGAGAATCTTACAGTAAATATGAGTCATAAGGTTAACCCACAAAGACTTGTTCCTTCTGAAATTGTACCAAAACTTACAATCATAATTCTTTTGAAGGTCTTGAATTCTTTTGATGTTTAATCTCCCTTCATTGAAAGGCTAACAAATGTTGTTCCACGAAAGGCAGTGAATTCTCTTGTCATTTTTAGTAGAATTCTAGAGAAATTTATTGAAACATTTATCCAATATATCACAAAAAAATTAGAGATAGAACAATCATAAATCTAGTAATTAAGAATGGGCACAAGCACACAGTTTATTAAAGTAGTTCTACCACCTAAGGACAAATTCTTGTCCTCCCAGTCTATGATTTTCAGAGAAATTTTGTTAATCAAAGTATCATAATTTTTAGGACTGTTATTTTTGTTTAATGTAATACCAATGTATTCAGTGGGAAGAGTAATAGGATTGAACCCATAAAGCTTAACAATTTCTTCAATCTTGGTAGCATTAGTCTTATCAGGAAGGATAACTTTAGTTTTCTCGCAATTGATCATCTGACCCGAAATATTTTGGTACACTTGTAAGAATGTAACAAGAATAAAAATAGAGGAGTCCATACTATTAGCAAAGAGAAGCATATCATCAGCAAACAATAAGCTTGGGATAGAAAGGTTACTTCCAGAATTAAATTTCATAGAATTGTTATCATTATACACCTTATTGAGCCCTCTCATCATGACTTCTTCTGCTATAATGAACAAGCTTGGAGATAGGAGGTCTCCTTGTCTCAAGCCTCTGTTAGCATGAAAGTAATAAAAAACTTTCTCATTGATCAACACAGAGACAATAACAGAAGTAATGAGGTTACCGATGAATCTGAAAAAATTATTGGAAAATCCAAATTTAGAAATAACTTTAAGAATGAAACTATAGGCTGATTTTTCTAAATCTTTCGACATGTCCACATGTATCATAAGGTTAGTATCTTTTTTATTCATGTTCACGTCATAGATAAATTCTTTGGAAATTAGTATATTGTCATAGATAGCAGAATTAGCAACATAGGCACTCTAAACCTTGAAATAACTGTAGGGTGAAGAAGAGACATTATGTTATTAACAATTTTTGACATGATATGATTCAACATACTACATAAGCTGATATGACTATTGTTCTACCAACCAGTTGGGTTGGAAGACTTATGAATCAATCAAATACCCGTAGTTAAGAAACCATTAGGAATTTTGTTGTTTTTAATAAAACCATCCATAGCAGCAACCAGGTCATCTTTTATGATCTCCCAACAGCTTTTAAATAAGGTCCCATTGAAGCCATACATCCTAGAGGCACTGACAGTATTGATTGTGGATATAATGGAATGGATTTCCTGCTCATTAGAAAATTTTAAAAGCATAAGATTTTCATTAGAATTAATGATCTTAGGGATGCAACCAAAAATAGAATCATTAAGCAGCTTATCTTCAGTTTCTTTACTAGAGTAAGGATAAGCAGTAAAAATCTCTTTAAAGTATTTAGCAGTTGATTGCCTTATCTCATATCTATCAGTTAACCAAATGTTTTCCTTTTTGATGTTGTTTATTAAGTTTCATTTCCTTTGCTTCTTCACATAATTGTGGAACAGCTTTGTGTTTTTGTCTCATTCAGAAATCCAGTTGTTGTAACATTTTTGCAGCCAATAAGTCTCCTCCATTTTCAGGGCAAGCAAAAGAAATGCATTAGCTTTAGCGAGATTGACTTTGGTCTCAATATTGTTAGTGTTTTAGTGAATAGTTTCCTTGATCTTAACCTGCATCTCAGCGTCAATAATTTATCAAAAACGTTACCAAAATATGATTTATTCCACTCCCTTAAGCCCTTCTTAAGCCTTTGCATTTTGTTCCAGAATTTATATAAAGGGTAGTCTTTAGAATGAGTGTTCCAGTCATCCTTCACAAAAGGAATGAACTCACTGTCTAAAGTCCACATATCCAAGAATATAAACTTTTGTGGTAAGTATTTTATTGTCACTAACAGTGATGCGTAGTGGGCTGTGATCAGAGCATTTTCTAGCCATATACATCACGTTAGAGTTTTTTAAGACTCTATCTAGTCTTTTCCATTTGGAATTCTTATTCTAAATGTACTTAGAACCTTGATACCCAACATCCATAAGACTAGTGTCATTCAACATGTTTTTGAATTCCTCACAGTTTTCATGAGAGAATGTGGTACAGCCTATCTGTTCATCCTGGGATTGAATTGCGTTAAAGTCTCCCATCGAGATCCAAGATTTGTTGTTGTCTGCAGCAATTGATCTGAAACAATTCCATAAGTCCCTTCTGTTTTGTAACTGACATTTAGCGTAAACAATAGTCAGTCCGAAAAAAGTTAGAGATAATGTGAGTGACATCAAGATGAAGACACTAAATATGATTAGTAATCACTTTGACAGAGTAATCGTTATTCCACATAGCCTAAATTTTGTTAGAGCAATTATAAGTAAAGTCATCAAAGCCAATTTTTGAAGATATCTGCTGAATGTTACTCTCGTCAGGCATAAGCTCCCGAATAGCAGCAAAACTGATGTGATCTTTAGTAGTGATAGCCTTCAATCTTTTGATAGTAGGCTTATTAGTGATCCCTCTCAGGTTCCAGTTAAAGAATCTGATCATCTAGAAATAGATTTGGCGTAATTTTTGGTCCCAAGGAATCTCAGAGACTTAGTAACAACACTTCTTGTTTTCCTTTGTTTCCTTGCTTCTTTTAATTTCTTATTGAAGACCTCATGAAATTTTGAGTTTTCTTCAATAATGTTATTAGTTTCATTGTAGGTAGGCGTAGTCTTTTAATTTTATACTTATTGGTGAGGGTTTTTCGACTTGGAAAAATTTATAAATTTAGTCATCCGTTTGTTAAATTTTTTAATTTAATCCCTCTTACTTAGTAAAAATTTGTAAATTTAGTCTCCCGATTTGACAAAATCTATAAAAAATTTAGTCTCTCGTGAGTGTTTTTTTTTTGCATCATGTACTAAATTTATAGATTTTGTAAAGTCAAATGTCTAAATTTATAGATTTTACAAATCGAAGATTCAAATTTTACATGTTGTCACTTTCGGGGACCCTAACCGGTGATTTTAAAATAGAATGAATAAACGAAAGAAAACGAATAGTTGGTGGACTATTCACCAATTTAATCATAATTTATTTGGTTTTTTAACAGTTAAAAATAGAGATTGCTAAAAAAAGGCGAAACTACTCCGCGAAGTCGTCTTTATTATTTTTTCAAAACTACTCCGTAAATTTATATTTGTTGACGATTTTAACCTTTTGAAATCTTACAAATAGTCAAATTTACGCCATGAAGTTACCATAATTTCCTGAAAGAAAAAATCGATTTGTCTACCTTCTCTCTAAAAAACTACATCCTCTCTAAAAGACCATTTTTTTATAAACACTAATAGAAACTTAATTCAAATACACAACCAAAATATAAACAAAACTAAAAATTAATTAAAACTGAACTAATACTATAAATTAAATTTAAATTAAACCTAAAAATAAAAAACTCTCTTACTTATCCCTCTCCCTCACCCACTCACAGCCACAGTCACCGAAAACTGCCGCCACCGAAAGTTCCGCCACCAGCAGATCCGCCACACCCACCCCATCGGAACTGAATCGAAAACCGACTAGAAGATTCATCCACCAAATTCAACAAAAAATAATTGTTAGTGGATTTCTTTGTTTGTTTTTTTTGTTAGTTAGGCTTAGGGTATGGTTTAGTATGTTTGGTGGCCGTTATTCGACTTCGTTTTGCTTGTACAAATCGATGAAGCTATAACCATGGCGGTTTGTGTTCTTCGCCACACGGGGGCGAAGAACACAAGCCGTACGCTATGTCAATGGCGTAAGCATGGACACTCACGCCATGGCAATAGCGTCGATCGTTCTGATCACCGAAATGTACAGGGACCGGTTTAATATTGTTTGTTGGTGTTCTAATAATATGTGTTTCTGCTATTTTTGTTAGAAAAACAGATTTCCAAGTGAGTTTTAGTATTTTCAAGTACGCCTTCATATTTGTGTTTCTATTTTCAGGTTATGGAGTTAGGTATGGACTTTTGTTTGAACGAAGACCATTGGCTGCTTCAGGCCGTGAAGTTTGTTAAGTTAACAATGTCTGATGATACGAACGATGCTTTTTTCGATCGAGTGCTTTGTAGGATTTTTTTATGATTATGGACGATTGGAGTTTCCAAATCCAACGTCGCGCAGTCGTGAAGAAGTCAAAAAGCAGGTACAATCATGTGAAATCTGAACCACTGCAGCTTTTGTCCAACTTGTTGAGTTAAACCTGTTCAGGACAGATTTCGTTACTATAGATATGTTAGAATATCTCGAAAGTAGGGTTGCTGAGATAGAAGATAACATTGCGAACTTTGGACCTATTCAAGACAACATAATATACGATTTCGACTAAGAAATTATATTCCACTATGTAATGTTGTTAATCTCACCTTGCTGTGAGATCGTTTTATTTATATTATGTATTATTATTATTATTGACCCGCTCGATCATCAAGTATAAACTATACTTTTTGTGAGTCTTGAAATGCGGAGGGTAGTCCGAAACAAGCGAAATTTCGCATTGGGTCACCTCCTGCAATATGTAAGAAGTGGAAACGTCATTCAAACCGGCATTCCGAATTAGTCTAAGTCACTTCGCCATAGGCATGGCGACGAACTCAATCTCCACGCCACACTTGTGGCGTCGTAAGGGCTCTATACTCCAAAGGCTGGCGTGGATGTGGTGTTCTTCGCCACTATAATGATGTAGACCACATAGCCGACGCCATTGTATGACGAAGAACATAAAAACGGGTTGAAAATCGGTTTTTCATAATGTACCTCCTCGACGTCCATGCAATGCTGCATGGGAAGTGGTTCCGACTCTTTTCCGATAATGTTTTGAAGGTTTTGAAGTTTTTGAAAAAATGGATATATGGGTTATTGAGTTTATATGTTTTTTGGTAGTTTGGAGAAGATGAATTCGGGTTGGTGTTTGAAATTGTGTTTGCAATTTCATGGCGTAGTTTGGAGTCCTCAATGGCATGGGTTGTAATTTATTTTATTTTTAAGAGTTTTTTTGGATTTTTGGCCTAGTAACAATTTTGTAAATATTAAAAAATAGAAATTGGCGACTTCGCGGAGTAGTTTTGACTTTTTTTTTAGCAATTCTCTTAAAAAAATCATGGCATTTATTTATTATTTAAATATATATATATAATTATTTATAATTATAATCCTAATAGCTTTTTGATAATACTACCTCGTAGGATTACACTTAATTATATATGAATCCAATAAGCCCAGTAAATCTCATTGGACATCGAGAGTAAATACGGTGGTCCTATTAAGCATTTTAGATATTAGTAGGCCGGCCTACTTAGGTTTAGGATGATCGCAGGCCTAGCCATGGAGATAATAATTGGACCTAATGCGAATTTATTGGTCAAGCTTTGGTTGCACCCGTTTTGGGCTTCAGCTATATAATTCGGTTGATCTAATTTCATACATCATGTTTGAGATTCTATAATCTCGGATATATGATGATTTTGGATTGTTAGAACTATTTTCTTTTTTGGTAATACAGTATCATTTATCTTGATCGCTACTTTTAAGTAGGAACGATTGATTGTATTCGTAAATAAGAAAATTTTAGTTTTCAACCATCACATTTTTAATTATTTATTTGCTATGTAAACATAATATATAAAAAATAAATTAATGACTTAAAACAATTGATAAACTATAAGGTTTATTGTGATTTAAAAAAAATCAAGATGAAAAGCTTAAAAATTTAAAATTAGCGAAACGATACAATTATAAAATAAAATTATATTTTATAAATAAAATAAAAATAAATTATATAAGAGTTTTTTCTGGTATTTTAAAACATTAATTAAATAGAAAAATTATGTTTTTATAAGATCAAAATACATTTTTGACAAGAGATAACGAGTTTTAGAACTAAATACAACAATACCGGATACAACAAAAAAATCAAAAAAATGAACCGAAAATGTGTAAACAATCGTGTAACAAATGAGCTAAAAAATAAATGACACGACTAAAGTTAAAAGGACAGAATGCAACCAATAATTTCGTAATGGATTTTTGGATAACAAACATAGAATCATAAGGCATGATTAATACATGTCCAACCAAATCAACAACCACGCAACATCGGACATCCACGAGTTATGCGCAACGTATACAGTCGAACATAAAAAACTAAAATAAAATTGTACTACAAAAATGACAACTTTAGGCATAACAAAGTCCATATTGACCTACGGACTTCCGTGAATATAGAAAAAAATATACTAAAAGCATGTAGGTAGAACTTGATTAACTGCATGTCTAAGCATCCATACATCATTTCTATATGTGCTAACATGCATAATAGCCAACGCTATAGGTACAGTTCAGGTAATACATCATGGGACTACAACTACAACAACCAGACTATATTATCGAATTACAACAACAATCGAACTACCGTTACAGTCGGATCACCACAACAACCGAAGATAAACATATATAAAAGCTCAAAGTATAGATATGAGAATATAATATTTATAGCCAAAAACTAAAAAAATAAAACAAAAATTCATAGATCCATAACGAACATCACTAATCTATAAAGGAAAACCAAGATCTGTCTGAAACAAATATATATATATATATATAAACCTCAAGATAGGTTATAATTATTTTACCAAAAAAACCAAAGAGGATAGTCTACGAGACATCTCTGCTCCTCTTCAGATATGATTCACGAAAAAAAAATGGAAAAAAAGGAAAAAAAAGTCATAAACTTGAAAAAAGCCAAGCAATGATCCACCATTAGAAAACTAAACTAAGAAAAGATTGTTTAGCCTGAAATTGGAGGATATGAACACTCACACTCATCTTGTACCATTGGTGGAAAATAAGCATGAAATATCATCCAACCACGAGCTCAGAAGCCGCCATCTCAAAAAACCACCACAAAAAATTGGTGAATCCGACACACGACAAGAGATTTAAACAAAAGACAAGCACAACGCGAAACCATATGTTACAAACATCGTTAAAAAACTTAACAATCAAAGATAAAATACATAAAATTCTAAATTCTAGATCTGAAAATCTAATATTTAAAACAAAAAACCTAATAAATATAACGAAAATTCCTATACTTAGAATGAAAATTCCTAGATTATGTACATAAAATTAAGATATAAGTGAAATAAAAAAATTATAAAAAACTCAATTTACTTTATAAAAAACCCATAAAGGATATTCTACGATACACCACTAACTCTCCTTCATATTTGACTCACGACAAACTAGAATGAGATAAAAAGGAATTATAAAAAAGGCCAAAAATCAAACTACGTCGAGCAAGGGTCCACCATTAGAACACCAGGCTAAGAAAAAATTGTTTAGCCTAAAATCAGAGGACATGAACAATTACACTTACTAGATACCGCATATGGAGAAAACAAAGCTTGATTCATCGTCCAACCACAAGTTTAGTAGTCATCGTCTCAGAAAAATCGTCACTGAAAACTCAGTAAATCCAAAACAAACAAGAGAGACCAAACGTAAAATGAGAAGAGTATGAATCCAATTGTTACAAACATCGTTTAAACTCGACAGAACACAACATTTTAACAAAAAGAGTGGTCTTTAGGATTTTTATGTGATTCTACCCTGAAATCTCGATGAAAATTTGTAAGTGAAATAATTTATTTTAATAACCCTTACCAATTGCTTGAGTTGATAGGCTAATTGGATGACTAATATAAAAATATTATTATTTTATTAAGTTTGTCTGAAATCATATTTTAGTTTTGACAATATAACTGATTTATATATTAGTGAACTTGTTTGTAGTATTTACTTAAGCATAATATCATATTTTTCTTTAAAAAAAATTAAAAACTAAAGTTTTCTTCAAATACTGTCCATTTTGTTTTTTGAATTTTCTATAAATCATTTGATTGGTCGATATTATCAAAATAAATTAGCTTGTGCATTTTGAACGTCACGATACAGACCGACCAAAAATCTATTTAAACATATCAGTAACACAAATACCTTGCCTTATTAACTAAAATTTTAAATTAAAATCATTTAATTATACTACTATCGTTTCAAAATAATTGTATGGTTAGGTTATATATCATCGTCGTTTTGTTATATCTCTCACCGTTGGATTTCATGTTGTTTTTGTTGGATCTCTGTTTTTTAATATTTTTACGCTTTAAAAAACAATTACATAAATTGTTTGGTTAGACTTTTTACCATTTAATTCTAAAATTATAATACACCGACTCTCTTTCTCTAAGTTACTTCTAAAATAGCTCAACCACAACTTTTATATATATATATATATATGCGCGATTCTTTGTTCACACCTTGATTATGTATTAATAATAAAATAAAATAAAATATATTTTTTTTTATAATGAAACACTTTATATGTAAACCATTAAATCCATTAATTTATCATTTATTTACAAATTTTAGATTTTTTTTTGTTTTTTTCCTTTAACGGATTTATATATTTTGTTTTCGTTCCAAATTTGTTGTTGTTTTTATGTATTATTTGAATTTTTTATGAGCTATGTTAGGGACTCTTTCTAGAGTTAGAGAAATTTTTTATTTATATAATCAAAATACTATTTTTTTTCAATTCTCCAACACTACATTTTTTTGACAAACTAGGAAAAAATCAATTGTACGAGCTTTGCGATGAGCTTCATCGCTATCAAAATTTTATTTTTTTTGTCAAAAACGTATGTTATTTATTATTGTCCAAAAACCATAGATCAATATGAATTCTTTGAAGTCTGTTTTAAATTATCGTAAATATATATTTTTTATAAAAAAACTTTTTGGGTGCCATTATTTAAAAGCAACCAAAACTTATATATTTTGATAAAAAAATGATGTTTGGGTAGTAATAATTTTAAATTCGTTTTAAAAGTGAGAGTAAAACATATTTTTCTATATGATCAACAAAATTGATAACAAAAACACAATCCACTAGCTATATAAACACAATTTATTTTATAATGTTTGTTTTATAGCATACAAAATATCTTTGTTACGTGATTAAAAGTTATATAAACACAAAAAATTATTGATTACAAACATCCAATATATAAGACAATACCATATAACATAACATTTTCAAAAGACTAATGTATTTACTTTACTATGATTAATTTTATTTTGAAGCTTTTCTTATTAACAATTTTATACTTTGAGAGGTTAATCATAGTTTCTTCCAAAACAAAAATCGATACTACATTTGAATTGAAGAATATATTAACTTGAAGCATCCGAAAAAAATGATATTTATTTTGCATAGTCATAAACATGAACGGTAATAAAAAAATTATTTTAAGATCTAAGAAATCAAAATCTTCACACAGTCATAAGCAACATAGAAAATAATATCATTTTTTTTATTATTGGTACCTTCTAGGTTTAAGGGATATGAACCCGATATTAATTACAAAGACTTATTTATCTACTAAAAACTTAATCACAGTTTCAAATGATATAAGAACAACTTAGTAAATGTTTATATCATAATATTGGTTGCATAAGAAATTTTACTCTTTTGACTACAATTATAAAAAATTAACCAATAATTGTTAGAAATATGGATACGGTCTACATCTTTATATTTGGTTCACTTCCAAAAGGTCTCATGCTAGTTGAGATATATTCTTACTTATATTCCATTGATCATTCCCGTGTTTAACTGATGCAGGATGTGAGAATTGTTTGTCGCACCCAACAAATTCTTATTTCGAACAAATTATCATTTTAGACTCCTCTCAATTAATTTACATCTTTCCACTCTAATCGAGTTGGGAACTACCTAAATCATAGAGGCACTACAGATGTAGCTGCTCACTCTTATCGGACTATATCACCTTGTTCTTTAGCGCCACTCCAATCAAGTATCATCGTTTTGATATACTTCAATCAAGTCACGCCGCTTGATGAGCCGCATGCACTCCAAACTAAATCATAATAGTGATCTATAAAGTTGATCATTCACTTTGAGCATATATATTGGTTTATCATGTTCAACTTCTGAGAATTTTACCCACGTTGCATTTTATCTGGGCCTGGCGCTCTGATACCATTTATTGGGAATATGGATACCGCACATTCCACCTTGGTGTATAAGTAAGAACAATCTATTGTCCACATTAGTATGATATTTTTTGCTTTGAGCATGAAGGTCCTCACGGATTTTCTTTTGTTCCACTTTCAAAAAATCTTAAAATAATTGAGAAATGTTCTTACTTATATACCATTGATCATTTACATGTTTAACTGATGTGCGATGTGGACTTTGGTCGCACCTAAGAAATCATTCTCTCGAACAAAGTACCACTTTATCCTCTTCTCAATTGGCTTTCTTTTCCTCACTATAATGAGGTTACTCCACCACTTAAGCCATATAGTCTTGCAACGGATATATCTTTCTCACTGCTATCACTACACAACATTATTCATTAGTGTCACTCCAATCAAGTACCACCGTCTTGATATGCTCCAATTAAGTCACATTGCTTGATGAGCTACAAGCATTCCAAACTGGACACCCTAGTGATCTATAGAGTAAATCATTTACCTTGAACATGGTTGCTGGTTCAACTTGTTCGACAGTTGAGAATTTCACCTACATCGCATTCCGTCTAGGCCTAGAGCTCTAATATCATGTAGGTATCACATATTCCGTCTCTGTATATAAGTAAGAACAATCCAATGTCCATATTAGTATGATATTTTCTGCTTTGGGTCTCAAGGCTCTCACGTTTTTACTTTTGGTCCACTTCCAAAAGGTCTCATACTAATTGAGACATGTTCTTACTTATATACCATTGATCATTATCATGTTCAACCAATATAAGATATGGGACTTTGGTCGTACCCAACAAATCTTCCTGTCGAACAAAGTACCACTTTAGCTTCCTCTCAATTAACTTGCATCCGCCAACTCTAATCAGATTGAGGACTACCTGAACCATATAGGCACTACAGATGTAGTTGGTCACTCTCAGACTATACAGTCTTTTTCCTTAGACACTCAAACTAAGTCATCCATTTTTGATACACTCCAAGTAAATCACACTGTTAAAAGAGCCACAGACACTCCAAACTAAGCCAGATTTACTGATCTATAGAGCAGATCATTCACTTTGAGTATGGTTGTTGGTTCATCATGTTCGACATCCGAGAGTTTTACCTATATCGTATACCTAATTTAGGCTTGGATATTTAATAGCATTTGTTAGGAATATGGGTATCGTAAATTTTGTCACCGTATATGAGTAAAAACTCTGATCTCCACACTAGTATAAAATTGTTCGCTTCATGCCTAAAGGCCAATACAACTTTGTTTTTGGTCCATTTCTAGAAGATCTCATACTAGTTGAGATATGTTCTTACTTGTACACCATTGATCATTCATATTTTTGACCGATGTGGAATGTGAGACTTTTTGGTCTCACTCTAATAATTAACAATAAACATAGTAAGTTGCATGAGATAAACGAAAATAATCGAAAAATGCAAAAGACATATCTTCAACAAATACCTTTAGAGAATAATTAATTTCTTGAAATACCATCTCCGCAAGGGAAATATAAATAATAAGTTCATTTTTGTTTGCCAAGAAATAAAAGTTTGCTTCTATATCAGCAAACCAATGGCAGCTAAACTAAACACAACCATTGAAACACCGAAGAGATAAAATTGGATCCAGAATTCGAATTGATGTTATCTGAAACTAAATAAGCTTAGAGTGTTGATTTGAATTAGAATCTCATGAATCATGATCGTTATTTGGTTATCATTGGGTGGTGAGAACCCATACCGTATGGCGAAAGAGAGCATCACGTCAGATCAAGACACAAGTTTACACTATTATACTAATAGAGGGTGTTATGGAATAAATTAAGCACCAACAGACATGCGACCCTTATTCAAAGATATTTAGTTCCCTCGTAACAAAACTTTCTTCATATCAAATTGTAAAAAGAGCAGATTTTATTATGTCAGCTGACCATTTATAGAGGTTCTTCTCCTTTCTAGAGTCTAGTTAAATACAAAAAAAACATATAATGAGATATACAAAATGGTGTTAAAGATACTAAACATGCAAAAATATAACATATCAAACACATAAGAATATAATCAAACAATGTCCACGAATATAATTTATTCAATAACCATTAAATACAAATAATTTATGAAAAAACTACCATGAAAATCCACAAAAATAAAAAACAAAGAATGGATCGATTAACATAAAAGTTATTTATTTAATCTTTTTAGTATTATATATTAATAACAAATTTAGATTGTGTTATTTTTATATTAAATTTATCCATGTAGAATCACCCTAAGATTTGGTATATTTATTTAAAATATTTGTAAATATAAAAAATACAGTACATTCTTAATTTTTATCATTTAATCTATAATTTTTTTAATTTTAATCAATTTCATATTTAGTTTAACTTAAATTAATTATACATTTTAAATATATATATATATATATATATATATATATATATATATATATATATATTAAAATTTTAAAAAATAAATCAAAGAAAATATATCCTTGAATAGAAGTAGAACTAACCCATAATTATAAATAAATATCAGAAACATATTTATTCTTCTATTAATCATTAATTCAAATTATATATGATTAGATCAATGATTTTTGAAGGATATTTAGTTAATAAAACAAGAAACAATTAGTTTTTGAAAGGAATGTAGAGAGATAATTGAATTATAAGTGTTTAAAGATAGGGAGAGTGTGAGGAGATAGATAAGAAGTAAATATTTCATCCATCCTCATAAATATCTTCAAAAGTATATTTATAGGCTAATTAAGTCTAATGGTCGAACAAAGCTGCTAATTTTTATTTATCCAAGCCCAAAATCCAAAATCCATTAAACCAAAACCCATAAGTAAATAAATAAACAAATTATAATTACTTATATATAAAATAAATGATAAAATAAATATTGGTTAAATAATTCCTTTCCTCATTTGTCGTTTGGACAATTATGTCCTCATTAGATAGCTCATTTAGTCCTATGAAACGCTTTCGGAATGATTAACGTACAAAATCTATTTGGATTCAACCTATTCGGATTCAATAAATTCATCAATTAGTACTTTACATGAGTTGTATTTGAACCAAACATAATCTAGAAAGGGTTTTAAATGATTCTGGAATGGGTTCAACTATTCTTGTATGAGGCCTTCAGGGTTTGTCATTCGATTATAATTTTATACACGAGTCATGAATATTTTGAGCCAACAAATCCTCTTTTTAATGGTAAAGCGTGATAATGGTTGGAGACAATTTTATTTTTCAAGAAATAATAACAGTTGGAGCCGTTTCACCTTCCTTAAGGTTACACCTAGTGGGCTTGTAGGAAAGAGGTTGCCGGGTTTCTCTACAACTTTCTTATAAATATATTTCTCCATATTGGGGCAAAACTAGCACAGGGTTAAATACTTGTATGCCCGATGTGTGACCCATTAATATATTTATGTATACTTTTTAATATGAGATATGTTCAGTCGACGTTACTCCTCAGAGCAATGGTTAGGTAAATAACATTCAGTAGATGATATCATTTAGAAAGATATAATGTGTTGCTTTATAATTATATTATGTGATACTTTTTCATCCTCAGAAAATCTTCCATATCTAAGTATCGTTCAATGTCGTTTATTCATATATCCAAACTTTCTATCGATATTATTATTCCTACCGCACTCCCAACTATCTCACCAACTCATATATATATATATATATGTATAATATGATTTTATTATTTTATTTTATAGAAGCATACGATGATAAAGCGTCGGTCAATTTGTTTTTGCCCTTGATTATTGTATGTAGGTTATTTTTTCAATATGGTTTTATATTTTTTGGTACGTTTATCCATATTTTATAATTATCTCAGTATTGGGGTTGTAATCGTCTTGTATATTTTATCACAAGTTGTAATTATGGGAAGTTAAATTTTGTTAAAGTTTGGGGAGATGAGAAGAATTTCTAACCATGAATTTCGATATATGAGGCCTTGTCTATGTACATTATATTTATATCACTTGTTTGTTCATGATCTTATAGATTTGTGCCTCAGTCTGCAATATATTAGATCAAAAACTCGACAATAAAATGGCTATTATACGACTTTTGATTATTAGAATTGGCTAAAGTAGGATGTCATATTCCCTTAGATTGATGGACTACTTCATTAGCCGAAATGATATCTTCGTGTTGTAGAGCATATGTGGAGTTGGATATATTTTGTTGAGAAGATTATTAAATGAACTTAGAAGTATAATTTTATCTTCATTGCTGGCATTACAAACACCAGGGATAACTTCTCATATTTCATGTATTGTGTTTTACTATCTTCAAGTATTTTACTCGCATAATGTATTGAGTTATTGACTCTATTTTGTACATATAATCGCATTTTTAACTAAGTGTTCCACGACTACCACATAGATATGGAAGTGTTTCTTGGGTTTCGCCTAGAGAGAATCTCAATTAGAAGATCTATGATTTGGTTATTGAAAAATAATTACACATGTTTTAGTAGGTTGAAACTTTTTGGCTTTCCAAAATACCTTAAAGTAGTAGGCACTCGTTTGATGCCTTCAAAAAGCAAAGTGCTTTAGTGTTGTAATTTTCATTCTTAAGCATCTCAATTCCCTTATATTCTTAAAGAGGTCATATTTTGTAATAATTTAAAGTGATCAAATCTGTTTCACTAATGCTATTATTAATGAGAAAGTTGGGGACCCTTCCAGGTTTGACATCAAAGAAGCACCTTATATGGATTTAATTTAAGAATGTAGTTTATGATGACTCTGAATGCCTTGTTTAAGTCCACAATACGTTTGTTATGTTTGGGTGACTTAACAAGCATGTTTTCTATCTAAACCTCTAGTTAATGTCCAATATGATTATGGAATTTTTTTTACTAATCTTGGATATGTTGTGATTATATTTCTTTAGACCGACTGATATTTCTTTATCATAATACAACATTTTATTTTTCAGTCGGCTCGACTAGTCTTGATGTCTACCGGGGGTCCTTTATGTAGTGGAGATATTCACATGGTCCATCATGATTAATAGACTAAGTTTAGTGTTGAAGCGTATCCTTCTCTTATTTTTCGTTGATAGTTATGAAATCCCATGACCTCTATTTCGAAAATATTATTCAGATAGTGATGGTCAAAAGAAGTTAACGTTGCAATATTGTGCAACTAAGGTCGCCTTAAAATACTATTGTAAGTCAAATAAGTGTTAGTCACAATGAGTTTTATTTTGACATTGAGATCTTGTGAGATGATCCAATATGGACATCTATCATTTTCTTTACGAGAAGATCAATTTCGTTTATCTGAGAATTATGTCACTAATCCATAGCTCGACAACGGATAAAATCATTTAAAACATTTTTATAGGTGTTCTTGACTACAAAATTGGTCTATGTTGACCAAAAGATGTTAGTTTGATACCAATGAGTATGACTATAATTACGCCCATGTTATTGTATAGTTTATGGATATTAACTAGGTCATAGTTTGAAAATGTGATGGCGCTGAGAATATAATTGATTGATAAGATCTTGTTGAAACCTCTTTTAAGATTTAAGTTTTCGATCTTTGACCTAATCAAATATCCTCAAACTAAAAAAATTATATAAAATGTTAATGATGGATCCTCACCTCAATAAATTTATTATCATTACTTTTTTTTGTCTTTCATATATTATATGACCTCACTTGAGTTTATCAAATGCTAAGTTTTGTTTTTAAAAAAGGAAATTGGTTCAACAGTCATGATCATTATATAACTTGTTAAATTTTGACCAAACAACGATTGGTTGATTGTTTTAGCAATGTTGCATGTTTTAATCAGACATCGGTTTACTGACTGGATTAACAACTATAGATGAATTTTAAAATTGAAAAAATGATAATTTTTAATTATTTTATATTTATATGTTTTCTATTTAAAATATTTGATGTGCCAATATTTTGTTGGATTGGCTAATTTGGTTTTATGTATTTATTATTTTTGGTTTGTTTTATTGTGATAGAATATCAGCTTTTATAGATTAAAATTATTTTTTAAATGCAAAAGTTACCATGTATTGAAGAATAGAGATAACAAACTTTGAGTTCTTTTACATGCACAAAAAAGAAGGCACTAAAATTTCAATCTCAAAAATAGAAAAAAGAAAATTAAATTCCACAGAATAATTACTTCACTCGACTACTAACTGATTCAAATTCTTCCTTAGAAATAGAACACCTAAAGAGAATCTTTCGAGAAAATCGAAGATCAATGATTTGCATCTTAATTGTATGAAAACTTAAGAATATTTAGAATGGAGAAAAACGGAGACCGAATCCTTGATTCCAATGATCGGGAAGTATAAGAGCGAATCGACGGAGCTAGTAAATAATTATAAGGCATGAATAATAAGTGAAGAGAATCTTGGTGATAGGAGGATAAACTATTCAATCGGGGAAATTTCGAAAGTCACAAGCTCGAACTTGATGCATATCAAGATGTATATTAATCGTTTGATATAATGCTTTAGATAAAGGCTTTATTTAAATGAGAAGATGGCTGATAACAGAAGAGTCTCGAGGTTAAAGGACAATATAGAGATAACAACTCGAAAGGAAAACATGACATTATTAATAGTGCAGAGATACAAGAACAGCTCAAGGTAAGATGATTAGATCTACTAAGAAAAGTAAGTTAGTAAATGCTGTAAACTTTGGAACTATAATCCATTAAATCATAATGATCGAAGTCAAGGGTACCCAAGACCTAGACTCTCAAAAATGGTGATAGCACACAATTGGGCATGAGCTTGAAACTAAGTGAAATCAAGTTTTATTTTACATTTTAGAGTCCATTTAGCAAGCCAATCGGATACTTTGTTTTGGTCTCTGAATGTGAGATGTAACCATAGTTGGAGTGATTAATTTTCTATAGCATTCAAGAATATAAGTTAAGGTCCATGGATAGTTACTATTATCTAGAAGATTAACTAGGACTAAATAATGAGTCTCAATATCGACATTAATCCAACATTTGTTTTTGCAAATAAGAGGTCCATCAAGCAAAGATCTGGATTCAGACATTATTGAGGTTAACTTACCATATAAGTTGTTAGGTCCAAGGAAAATATCTCTCGAGCTGTAACGAATAATTACTACATCACTATAGTCACCATTACGGAGGTTGGAACCATCAGAGTTCAGTTTGAGTCTACCAAGATTTGGAGCAGGCCAGTTAAGGTAAGTATGCTTTCTTTTCACCTTAGAATAGTTAAGACAACCAATGTCCACAACACTGTTTGCACCATTGCTCCAATGTTTAGATTTGAAAAGATTAGCATTATCAAGACAACATAATATATGTTTGACATGATTAATAAAAGACATAGTAGAGAAAGAATTTTCTTTAAATTTAGTTTTGTTTCTATTAAGCCAAATGACCCAAAAATTATAGAAGGAATTACATTTCTAGCATGAACATTCTTTTCAGTAGACTAGTACCAATTCCTAGTCATATGAGTTACGATCATAAACTTGTCTATTTTAACTTTGAACGAATCTTCAAAATAAGACCAGATGACCCAAGCAAAACTACAAGAAATAAAAATATGATTAAGGTTTTCACAGGGATCATAAACTGAAACTTTGATACTATAGAATCAATATGAATGTAGTTATGTAGGACTTTCCATAAAAGAAAAGAGCACTTCCTATGAGTGATGGAATTCTATATTTTATTGAGCATGCTAGACAAATTGTGGTGTTGTCTAAGATGGTTTCATGTGTCTTTGTGTTAAACTTAATATCGTTTGAAGGCTTCCAAATTATAGAGTTTTTGTTGTTGTTGTTGATAGATGTAGTCTTTATAAGGTTGATTATAGCTTGAGATAAGAAGCCATTGAATCTGTTAATGTTCCAAGAGTTGTTCAACCAAAATGAACTAAATTTTTATATTTGAAACCAACTATTGTCTCCCTTGTCGTCCAAGATAATAAAAGGAGAATGATCATGCCAGTTATCCAGCCAAAAATCTATCTCACCCTTACCCAAATTTCATCTAATGTTAGGTTCAACAGTAGCTTTAATACCAGCAAGTCTTTTCCATGTGAGAGATCCAATTTTGTTGTAAGAACCTTTCAGAGGATGAGAATTTTTGCAATAAATATTATGCATAAGGCTGACCCAATAACTCTTGTTTTCCCTGAAATTAAACCATAGTTTACAAGAAAAAGAGTCACGGATATCAGAGAGTTTTCTGATATTTAGACCACTTTCAGCAAAGGGTTTACACATAACAGACCATTCAGTCCAATGAATTTTATGGTCATTATTAGTGAAACCCCAAAGAAACTTATCAAAGGTTTTTTTTAGTCTGTTAATAATGCTATTAGGCAACCAACAACTCTCGACCCGGTACATATGGATTGTCATTAAAACATAGTTAATAAGAATGAGCATACCATTATAAGACAAATTTGTGTTCTCCCATTCTTGAATCTTGGTGTTTATTTTGTTTAATATAGAGTTGAAGTTGCTAGTTTTGTTGTTGGTGCTTAGAGTGATTCTAGGATATTTTGTATGCAGGTAACGTGAGCTGAAACCAGTTTCAATAATGAGAATAGAAAGTCTTGTGTTGAGGAATCTGGTTGAAATAATGATTTTTGTTTTTTTTATATTAATGATTTGATCTACAACCTCTTGATAGGTTTGAAAAAATATACCAAAATTATCAATAATAGAACGAGACGGTTAATAAAAATAAAAAAATCATCCGTAAATATTAAAAAAAACCCATACAATTAGTCCTAGTGAATTAATAGTAGTATCTACTTTTTGAAATTTTAAACCATATAAATTAAA
This sequence comes from Limnanthes douglasii subsp. nivea, assembly GCA_036936605.1. Lineage (NCBI taxonomy): Eukaryota > Viridiplantae > Streptophyta > Magnoliopsida > Brassicales > Limnanthaceae > Limnanthes > Limnanthes douglasii. Next base: position 101,128,870 of record JAUPFV010000005.1, on the reverse strand, counting down.
CATCAATTTGTAAACAATGTTTTAGAAATATAAACACTTTCCGAAAATTTAACGTATAACAAAGGCCGATAAACTCCGTTATCAACTTATTTTAAATTTTGAAAAATTATGATATGTGATATTTATTTCTTTAATATTATTATCTTATTGAAATTGTATCTAAAAAAGATTGAGAGTGACACGCCAAGTGGCATATCAATAAGTAAATAGTTCATTCAATAATGCACACTACAACGCTCTTTATTTTACGATAGAGATTGACAATGACGCATAAACAAGAATATCCTCACCAATAAATTTATATACTTTTAGTAGCTCTATTTATTTGTATACTTTTAGTAGCTTATAGATTATTTCTTTTCCTATGTAGTACTAGCAACTAAGAATAATACAAAAGTTACTAAAAATATATGAAATATATCAATATTTCCTTGTCGTCTTTTAGTGTTCTCCAGAAATGAACTTACAATTTTTAAATTTGAAAAAGTTAACATAAAACATATATATGATCAGTTTTTTACTTAAATATGAATATTTATACAATCATACGGGCTTATCTTTTAAAAAAAATTATAATACAGCTGAACACTAAAATCGTAACTACATATCTTTTGGTTTTTCAAATATTTTACATTCCGATATTAAGTTTTTTGCGTAAACATAGAAACAGTTTTGGTTTCATACGATAAATTTATCGATACAGATCAAAAATAATTTTATACGAATATAAGTCAGGAACGTATACATCGATTAAAAAAACAAAAAACAGCTTTAATTTAGTTCAGGAAAATAAAGATTCTCATATGGTAGACCAAAATGGAAATGACAAAGAAAGCCAACATTAACTTTACACATGCAACCACATGCCATCCCAGCTAGCTTGTAGTGTATTAATTCACTTACCTAAATAATTACCTTTTTTTCTTTCAATTATTTTTTAAAACAACAAATTTAAAGATAGAGTTAGGTGAAAATAATTTCACTTAATTTTAAACATATTTGAGATAATGTTTTATTTTGTTATTGGACAAAAAAAAACTTTATTAGATTATATAAAAATAATTTTAGTTCTTAACTTATTTTATTTTTATTGTATTTTTTTTAAACGGTCAGCGATCACCTAATTTTTGCCAACTAATTCCGATGAGTTACGGTGGACAAAACTAAAAATGGCGATAAGTTAGATTCTTTTAAATAAATATTTAGTTTTTTTAAAAAATATTTTTTATTTTTATTGTTTTTAGTTTCTATGTTAGATTTAATACATACTTGGTAGTATATAGTTGGAAAGTATTTTTGGATATCAATTTGTGGATGAAATGTTGTTCGCAGGTTCGATTTTGATTTTAGAGGTTAAATTTTTTTAAAAAAATTGCAGGTTTTTTGTCGCTTGCATAGGAATTGAAGCTCGAAACGATAATGTCGAAGCTCCTGCACCATCGGTGTCAGGGCTTCAACACCATTGAAATCGTGAAACTATTTTTTTCTCTACCATAACATAATTTGTTATACTGACCTAATTTGTTGTACAAACTTTGTTTAATATTATACTAATCTAGAACTTTGTTTGTTTTTTTGGTTCGTGTTTATTTCATACTATTGTTATTGTTTATCTAACTTTTATTATTTGACTCAGGTCATCTGATACACGAAAGAGCATCTAGGAGAGAGTTCATGACAATATAGTTTACGGCCAGATATCTCACTAACAGACAAGCATCAACATGTAAAATCTATTTCCACTGTTAATTTTGCTCATGATGCCCGTGAGGAAAGACGTCCAGATGTTTGACATAAGTGTTCTTGATCTGAAGCTGACATAGTGTCAGCTCAATCGGAGCTAGTTTAGACGGAGGCAAAAAATAGGACTCGTAAAGATCTATGCATCTAATGACCATGGGTTTCAGGCAACATGATTCGAAAACTATATGGAAATAAGTTGACGCAATAGGTGGATCATCTAGTCAACGTGCATCAGATTCAGGTCAATGTGTACGAGATTCTGAGGTGCCTACTCGTAGTGATGATATATATCACGATTTAGTTGAAAAGACAGACGTTCTTTCAGTGGGAATAAAAGAACAAATGATAATGTCAGATTTCTTAGATACCAACCATATTTTATTATATCCGGACTACAAGGAAGAAGAGACATAACACTTTCATTGGGAGGGTAAGTTTTATAATTATTTAACGCTTTACTTATATCTATATTTCACAATTTATAATGATATTCTTCTTTTTCTTGTATAATTTCATAGTTCTCTCCATATCCAGGCTCATTATGCGGTATTGCACATGTAGAACCTAACAACCGAGCCTACAATACATAGGTGTTTGGTCTGTATTCCATTCGGTCCTCACATTGGTCATCAGACTAAGTAATATACTAGCCTAATATTGAACGAGGTCTTTATTGAATGATGTCACCAAAAGATCAATACCATCCAGTTTAGTTTGAGGGAGATGACTATCATGTTAGATGACGTCTACGTCATCATATGACTCCAAGTGGTGGGCATAATCTTGGATTTGGACGAGTATGATATAATATTGATTGTTGAGACTCCAAGTACAAATTGTGTGTTAATGGCTGAATAAGAAAATATGAGTGGGTTTTGGTTTAAAATGGCTAAGGAATATATTTACAACATATCGATATCTGCAGTTGACCGATATAGAGATGGTCCACCAAATATCACATGCATCCCTTATATAGTTTTTCGGATTCACGATATGTGAGGACCACTAGTCAGAAATCCGTGAAGGTTGATTCTCTCTTGGGTTTGAAGCACATGCAAGATAGATTGGGGGGATAATTTTAGAGATGACTGCTTTGCATTTCTAACTATTCGAGCTCCACACAGTCCATCTTACAATATTTTGAGACCAAAAAATTGTTAATTTGTTTCCAAATAAGTTGGTGGACCCGAATGTGAGACCAAAAACCAACTATCGTGCCACTCTTAATGATCTGACACGGAATGATATGGATAAATAAACTTATATTTATTATTGTTAGTAATATTTAGAATGTTCATTTATTATTTCTTATAGTATATTATGTTATTTTTATTTTATAGGTTATATTTGAGCCATATGAACACATGAGAGCTTATTTTCCCATTTTAGAAGATTCATCTACTAAACTATTTTATTACAATGATAGGTTTTAATACGATCGGATATATTTGGAACTAATTGGTAACAAATGGTAGGAATTCTTCGAAAGGGGCAGTTTAGACCAAAAATAAGTATAATACTGACTAAGCTGTGTGCTAGCTATATATATATATATATATATATATATATATATATATATATATATATATTCTATGACATATGTTTAATAAAACACTAATGTTGATGGGCTTGGATGATGATGGTTGACTCAGATTCATGACTTAACCCGGTTGGCCCATGGATCTAAAATTAATCTATAAATACTCGAAAGTAGAGCATTTAAAAGGGTTAAAACATTATCTCTCTACACATTAAATACAAGCACATCAATTATCTCTCTACCTCCCCCTGAATTTGATATATCACTTAAACAACTACCAAAAATACCTTCCGATCATGTTTTATCCTTATCAGGCATCATCAAATTTTATATGCCAGATAAAGTGATGCACCAGTTTGGAATGATCCAGGATAGACTGCATCCTCCTTAAATACTTATATCAACGTATAAGAATGAAGAGCATAACTCTTACATTTGGTGGAATTCAGTTTGGGAATATTGGCGTACTCATTTAATTTCTAATGGTCATATGGTGTTCTTCTTACATCATATCACAAGTCGATAATGAGTAGGTACGCTGATTATATAGCTAAGTATGGATGGTATGTCATCACCTCGTTAAATCCTAGAGATTGACTTATGTTATTGATTACATTAAACAACATATGAAAGAAGATATGGACTATAATCTCGTTAAAAATAGACTGGAATAAGTGCAAGAGGATTCTTACCTTCTAAAGCTAGATATGCAGGGATATAACTCTTCTTAAAGTCTTGTGTTACTCGTATCATTAATTTCTGTTTAATGTATTTGTATATGATGTATTTTCATTTTATATGTAATGTATTTTCTTATGATGTTTTTTCATTATATAGTTAGTTTATCGCTTTAGGTTGTTAGATTTTTATTTATAGACTTTGTAGTTACAATAACTATCTCCCAAATATTATGAAGATTTTATCATATTTTTCTCTAACTACTTAGATTATGTGACTTGGCATATCTTTGGCAAAGTCCTCTGGACTTTAAGTACTTGAATTGTTGATGTGCCAATGTAAGCGTACCATACTCATAGCATGAGTAACAAGGAATGACTAGTTTTAATTTGTCTGAAGTATTCAAAATTGGTTGAATCATCTGTTGATCTTAGCCAAAGCATATGTGGCCTTTGCTGAAGCATATCTTGATGTTGGCTTGTGATTATTATGAATTCCGTTGTTCACCAAAGATTTGTCATCAGATTTGAATATAATATATTTTACATTTCTACATATTGAAATATTTATTTCATCTGTCTTCGGCTAGACTTTTACAAATTTTAAGGCCTATATATTCTAATCTTACAATAACCAATTTGTCACCAGAGACGTCTCTAATTTGGTTCGTACTAAACAGTATATGTCTCATTAAAAACCTTTATCATTCGAAACCTCCTTTGAGGATAAAAATCTACATTTTATCAAAGGGAAAAAGTACAGTTAATAGTTCTTAGGCTGTTATAAGATTACCTAGCTCTCATTAACTAACTTAATTTTATCAGTATCTAAATCAAACATCGGAGGATTCTTGTGCTCCAAGAAATAGAGTCTTGAATACAACCATGTCTAACATTTATAATCAACAATAAAAGGAAGAAGAAGACACTTTAGGCTCAAATTCCTCATGGATGACAACCTCTGCCATCGACCAAATCTATAAAACAAACACTTGAATCAGCATCAGCCAACGGAAAATCATCATCCACCAACAACTGCAGACTTTCCTCCCCTGAGCAGCACTAGACCAAACTAAAATACAGTTTTAGAGACAAATGGCCAAATCGTGCAACTAAAAAACAACCCTATCTTTGAACCCCCAAGAGTTCAAGAAACATCCAAGATCCTCCAACCCATAAAATCATATGCATGAACTTTATATCCTACAATAAACCAAATCATTCATGAAGATGCCAAAATAGAACACAATGGACACTATATATCAGTTGAATTCCAAGCCAAGGATAAAAACAGATTAGAAAAAGCAGCCAAGACTACATTGATTGGCTATTTTTTGCAAGAAACATCATCAATGCCAGAAATCTAGAACTTCTTCAAATATTTAATACTACATGGATCATATAACAGTGCAACTTGGGACATCAGAGATATAATGATTGACCTAGATATGAAAAAAGACCTAAAAAGGATATGGCACATAAACGTTTCGAAGATTGGAAATTACATCATGCTTTTACTAAAATGGTGCCCAAGTTTCACACCCGAAAGAGAACATTCGATATCCCCGGTCTGGATAACATTTCCAAACATTCCAGCAATAATGTATAATGAAGATTCGATCAAGACAATTTCAAAAACTATAGGAAATCTTATAGGGGTATGGGTTCTTAAAAAGAATCAAGCCATGTACAACAGTTGCAGGGCATTGATAAAAATTGATCTTGCCAAGAAACCCTTAGACAAGATACAGATTAACTTTGGGAAATTAAATGGATTTTGGCAGAAAATTGTATATGGACCAAGACCAGAATATTGTTCATATTGTTATCATATAAGGCACAATCAAAAGGGCTGCAAAAAATACTCAGACAATGCCAATATGTAAGAAAAAATCAATCCTTTAACACAACAACCAAATAGAAATACTATTGAGAATTCAACAACATGGATACCAAAATAGCTAAAGATCAAATTATATATCATCAGAGAAACTTCTGAAGAAGATAATGAAGCTAGTAACAAGAACAGTCCAAAAGTAAGTAGCAAAAATATGAATTCAGTGGATGCAAATGCAGATACCAAAAAACCAAAGAAAAGCCAGGGAAACAATACCATACAAGCCATACCTTCAATACTTGCTGAACTAGTAACACAATAATAGGATATCATATAAGTCGTGCATTCTATTGATATTGACATGAAGATAACAGGTAATCAAGATTCATTCTCACCTCATGGCCCTCCCTCCCCAAAATAAACATTCATAGGAAGCCTTCATTCCCTCCCCCCTCTCATGCCACCAATCAAACAAACAATAAGTTCAAGAATTTTCTAACAAAGAAAACCATAAAAGAAAAAGATAAGCCAGTAAGAAACTTAAATCCAGACAAATTAGTATAACACAAAGGGTCAATCAAACTTAAAACTCATCTTTCATCCAAATAACTAAAAATATGCTATGCTAGAATGTTCGAGCGATAGGCAATAATGCAACAAGACGAAGGCTGAAATATTTATCAAGATTAGAAAATATCAAAAAAATTACAATTCAAGAGTCAATGATTGACAACATTCAATTACCTAAAGTTTCAAGTCAATTGGGATACCACAAATATTTGGCAAACATCTCAAACAAGATATGGATTCTATGGTCAGATGAATTCGAGATACAACTCATAGAAAAATTTGAGTAGTCAATCCATGTCAAAGTAACTTATATAACTCAATCCAAACAATTTTTAATATTTGTTACATATGCATATTGTCACATGGATTTATGGCTGGATCTATGGAGCAATTTGGGAATCGTATCAAGTCATGCAACTGAATGGTTGGTGATGGGTGATTTCAATGTAATCACCAATAATTCTGAACAACTCTCAAACTCTACTTTATGTCTCAAAAGTAATGTTGAATTGAACGATGCAATAACTGACTGCCACCTAATGGATGCTGGACACAGAGACTCAAATTTCACATGGTCAAACTCTTATAAATGGAAGAGACTTGACAGAGTTCTTTACAACACATCATGGAGTAACTACTTTGAAAGCATATGGGCACAACATTTATCAAAGACTGGCTCTAATCACAGCCCTCTTTGCATAACAATATCAGATAATTCAAAGATCCCAAAGACTTCATTCAAATTTTAAAACATGTGGTTGTTTCACCCAGATTTTAACAACATGCTAGAATCCAACTGGAAAGAACCTATGTAAGGCAACCCTATCCAAGTTCTATGGCAGAAGTGAAAAGACTAAAAGTAAAGTTGAAAGTTTGGAACAAAAAAACATTTGGATACATTTTCAGTGCAATTAAGCAAGCAGAAGAGGAGTTTCACATGGTCAAACTCTTATAAATGGAAGAGACTTGACAGAGTTCTTTACAACACATCATGGAGTAACTACTTTGAAAGCATATGGGCACAACATTTGTCAAAGACTGGCTCTGATCACAGCCCTCTTTGCATAACAATATCAGATAATTCAAAGATCCCAAAGACTTCATTCAAATTTAAAAACATGTGGTTGTTTCACCCAGATTTTAACAACATGCTAGAATCCAACTGGAAAGAACCTATGTAAGGCAACCCTATCCAAGTTCTATGGCAGAAGTGAAAAGACTAAAAGTAAAGTTGAAAGTTTGGAACAAAAAACATTTGGATACATTTTCAGTGCAATTAAGCAAGCAGAAGAGGAGTTTCAATTCTATGAAAAATGTTGTGAAGACTCAAATACAACTCATGATAAAATAAACTTGTCAAAATCCAAGATTATATACCTCCAACTTCTGGCCAGAGAAGAGATGTTATGGGAGTAAAAGTGTAGTGTTAACTGGACAAGGAATGGGGACAAGAATACATCGACATTTCAGAATTATGTAAAAAAAAAATAACAAGATAATCAAAATTCTAGATGGAATACCTAGATTGAGGAGCAAGAAGACTTGGAAAAATTAGAAGTAAACATTTCTTTGATATTCTATCAAATCATCTAATCAACACAAAAATATATGACCTCACAAACATCAAACAAAATCTCATTGTAAATGAAGAAAATGTTGAAATAATTCACCTACTTGTTGATGATAAAATACACAAATCAATAAATGCTCTAAACTCATCAAGTATAGCATAATGGGTGGTTTTAACTCCACTCTCTTTCAAAAATGTTGGTCAATCATAAACAAAGACATATGTGAAGTAGTTAGGGCATTCTTCAAAGTTATCAAAGTTCCTCAAGGTGTTTTCTTAACAACAATCTGTCTAATCTAAAAAAAGATCAACCAAATATGTGGAATGACTTCAGACCCATCATCTTATGCTCTGTTTTTAACAGAATATTATTTAGAATTCTAAATAATAGGATCTCTCATTTCCTTCCTAAGCTAATTTCACAAGAGCAAAGTGGCTTTGTTTCAGGCATAAATATTCAGGATAATATATTTCTAACTCAAGAGTTAGCTAATGAGCTAAACAGAAGATCAACAAGAGGCAACAAAATTATCAAACTAAACATGGCAAAAGCATTCGACAACTTATCCTTCACATTCATCCTAAGGATCTTAAAGACAATAGGTTTTTTTCAAGGATATATAAGTCTAGTCATGAGCCTAATTTCACCAGTCTGGTATTCAATAATCATAAACGAATAATCAAAAGGTTACTTCAAATCTCATAGAGGATTCATGCAAGGGATCCTCTATCCCCTAGCTTATTCATTCTTTCTGAAGAATTCTTAATAAAAAGCCTAAAAGAATTATACAATGCTAATCCAGCAATAAGATATATATAATAGCTAGCCCAATTCAAGTACCTTATCTTGCATATACTGATGATATGGCGATCTTCTTAAATACAACATCTACAAGCATCTCTAATGTCCTTAATTCCTTGGAAGTTTACCAGGACTACTCAGGATAAATGATCAACAAGGAGAAAATAGTCTTTATCCCTTCAACAAGCATATCATCAATGAGGTTATCACTAATGAAGAATAGGATTAGTTTTAAATCTAGTAATCTCTCAATGAAATATCTTGGTATAACCATTCATCCTTCAAACAAAGTAATACACTTTGAAGATCTAGTCTACAAAATAAGAAAGAAAATACAAAAATGGGACAACCTCCTTCTCTCTGATGAAGGTAAACTTACTCTGATACAGTTTGTTCTGCTAGCTATACCTATTTACCATATTCAATGTGTCACAATCCCTAAGACAGTCATTTAAAGAATAAAGAGGATTTTAAACAAATTTCTATGAGGCTCTAAAGATAATCAGCAAAAAAATCATTGGATAAGCTAGAAATCCCTTTGTAAGCCATATGAAAGAGGAGGACTAAACCTAAGAAGTCTAAAAACATTTCTGCTAACCTACTAATACAAATTATGGTTTAAATTTAGAGCCAATAATTCTATGTGGGTACATTACATGCACTCGGATTATTGCAAAAAAACAACACTTTATGCAAGTCCAAGCTACTAAGAAGAAAACTAAAACCTAGATAAGACTAATTGAGGTCAGATCTACAACAGAAGAGAATATTTATTACAAGCTGGATAAAAGAGACGTAGAGTTTTGGTTGGATAGATGGTGTCTTCATCTTCCTCTAATATTATTGAATACAAACATATCCAACACATGGTATTACGAAGACTGGGTCAAGGATTTCTGGACAAATCGATCATGGAACAATGACAAGCTAAAACAAGCAGTTATACCATCAGACATAACAAGCATCAAGAGACTAGCCATCAAAGAATCAGGAGCAGACTCAATTATCTGGGCAATCAATCAGGAAGGTATATTCTTAAGTAAAGACACATGGAATCAGGTAAGAACTCATGGAACTAAATCAAAACTGTTAAAGAAAATATGGAATAATATATCTCCAAAAAGATGTTCTTTTTTTATCTGGAGATTATTACAAAATTGGGTTTCAGTAGATTTAGTGATACATAATAGAAATATATATTTGGCCTTTAAGTTCATATTCTGAAATAATTACAAAACTATCAACCACTACTTTGTTCAATGTAAAATATCATGGACAGTCTGGACCTACTTTGGAAGCATCTTAAATGTAAGTATTGCAAATTATATGACTATTCAGGATATATTCTGGAGTTGGTTCTGGTCCTCCTCAAAAGACACTCATATTTACACCATATTACCATCAATAATTTGCTGGACCCTATTGAATCAAAGAAATAAGAGCAATCAATCAACAGATCTTTACAATCTCAACAATCACCCAACAAATAACATATCAAATATAAAATCCGGAGATATCTAATCTCTTGAAAAGAGATCACTGGTCTCCTGATATGGACACAACATATATTATGGGTTGCTACAATCATATAAATAATTTCATGTACACAAAATGGAGAATCAAGCAGAGCAGTGATCATAAGAAACAATCAATGACAAATAATTATAGCTACTCGAAGAATCTATGGTAAACAGAGTCCTTTAATTGCTGAAAGTCGGGCTCTATTAGATGGTTTACATATATGCCATAATATGAAAACTGCAAATATTGATATAGAAACAGACTATCTAACATTAATGGCTATGCTAAAGCATTTCACTACACCCTGGTACCTCTCTTCTTTAATTGATTGCTGCAAGAAACTAATAGTTCGAGGAATGAAAATCAGTCACATTTATAGATAGCAGAATGCAGCAGCAGACTGGCTAGCCAAATGGATACATAAATGCAAATTCAAACAAGATTTACAAGCTAACCAGCTACACAATCAACTGAGAGAAATTCTGCTTCTAGACAGTATTAAAGTTGGCACAATTAAAGAGCTCTCTAACTAATCAACAAATATTATTATATGATTTCTTTACAATATTTAATTATACAAAACTACTAACAATATTTTAGCAGGTAGAAATAACTGACACAATTTATTATGGTGAGCAAAATCCATATGAATCTCGAACACTTTGAGGATATTAGAATCATCACCGGAAAAAATAGTCAACAAACAAAGCTCAAAATCAGAGATAAGGAAATCAAAATCACAAAAAAAGAAGAGAAAGGTTGTGGAATGAAAAAATAGCAAATGAATCTTACCAAGAGAACTCACAGAGACAGAAAGGAAAGACTCGATAGTAAAGCTGATGATCTTAACTCAAAATATCAATTCATTTTCAAGTTGGAAAGTTACGGAACAATCAAATAACTGAAAGCCAATTTTCCTAGCTCAAGCGTCAATCTGAAAAATCGAAGTACAATGTGGGACACGCACCAAAGTTTTTGGTTTTCAGATGTAAATTCGCGTTATTTTCAAAATTCGTACCAAAATTATATTAAAAGATAGGGGCCTTTTGTAATTTTTCAAATTTTTAGCAAAAAATTCTTTTACTAAAAAAATAACTTACTTTTATCACTACTAGATTTGAAATGCATCAATTCTTTATTGACTGTAAATGTGTATCCATTTAGTCCTTACTGAAGGATAGAGTAAGGACTACCATATTATATGAAGTGTTACTATTTTTTTAACTTCTTTTGATACCAAGAGATATGCTTTTACCGAGAACGACTATACCAATTCACTAACAACTTCTTTAAAAATTATAACGAAGATCTTAATTTTATTCTTCATTTTTTACTTTTCTTTGAAGTTCCTTAAGTAACCTCATTAGTCATGGAAGAAGAGTGAGGTTAATGGTTAAAAAAGTAAATGAAAGTATTACCGACTCTTATTAGTCAGTCGAGGTTTACCGTATTTGTTTTACCAAAATTATATTGGGGTGGATATTTATGAGCACTGTACTTTTTGTTGGTATGATAATCAAATCTTTGAAGTTGGATGACCTATTTGTATTATTTGAGTGAAAGCGCAAGTGGATGACATATGTTTACACATGTTGGAAAGTTTTATTTTTTAAAGGTGCACACACACCATTTTTAGCTTATGTGATCCAGAACCTATATGTTTCTTCGAAACCAAGCCATTCATCTTGGAAATTAATCCTAGGCATATAGTAGAAAATATCAAAGGTTCTAATTAAATCATACATTTATAAATACATCATTCTTTCTTCATTCTGATTTATTTTATTCATTTCTTCGCTCGACTATTTCTTCTCCTTCTTTCTCCAATATTCGAGTTTCTTAAGTTTGTTCAATCGTTTGTTAATTTCTTATTACAGTTACAACAAATTTTTCAACTTTTTTTTATAAATAAGTGGTATGATAATAATTGAAGTTTTTTATAGTTAGAATAATGATAATAACGATTCTTTTGGTGTTTAATAAATTTATGAAATAGCATACCCAATCTTCCCTCCAATGCAAAAGAAAAAGAAAATTACAGTTAAGACAGAGAAAAATTTTAAGGCTGCAATTCTTGTCTCATTTGAAATTTCCCCTTCTAAAAAAGAAGTATGATTCTCACGACTGTAAGGGTATAAATCAAGATGATTATAATGGTTGTTGAGATATCTTGGAGATAAATTATGAAGCTTTAAATAAAATTCATAGAAGAGGCGTTGTTGATCATCTATATCAGTATTTGACCGATGATGAATGCACAAAAATTACTTGTTGATTGAGGAATTCAACCCGATATGAAAATTAGGTTTCCTATAAATGGGGAAACTTCTTTTGATGCTGCAACAATAAAGTGGTTTGTTTCAACTGCAGTCTCAATCATGGATATTGGTTCTGACTTGTTAGAGATCTTATTAAATTCTTTCAAGTGAAAAATATATGCCCAAGGAAATTGTTCTAATTTTTTGAAGTCTGCTTTTATCGTTGATAGTTTTATCAAATAGCGCTCATCAGCGCTTCTCAGCGAGTGAGTTCCCCACTACTTACAATATTTTTGGCCGAAATTTCTTCTTCTTGATAAAATCGTTCTCCCAGATCATTACTTGTCTTCCTAATTATAAGAAAATGTGGAAAGATAAATTTGTTTTTATATTTGTCAACTAGAAGACCAAATATGAATGGGCATACCTCTTCTTAGCCAAAATTAGGCTTCCAAGCATGATTCCCTGACTTCTCATACTTATTTTATTCTTTAATTTTAAGTTTCATTATCACATTCATGTTTTTTATTTTCTCTTTTTCAGACCCTATTAAAAAGATATCATTTGTTGGCTAAAGAGTTGAACATACTTGCCAAAATTACTAGAGGAAGCTGCCAATTTTTCTCACTTTTACCCCTCGATGGTTGTGCGTGAACAGTTTGTTCACAATGGTTTATGGTCTATCGTTATTGTACAAGGAGGTTTTTATGTATGTTCTTGCCTAAAGAAGATGTTGTTGAACAATCTTCTTTTTTGACGAAGGAAGTTGAGAAACAATCCAAAAACAAGGTCGTAGATTAGAAGCTTGGCGAGGATAAGAGGTTGAATAATGTTCCAAAATAGGATTTCCCAACAAAACCAAAGACCAAGACTTGGAAAAAAATTCTTTCTTTTTCAGACGCCGAAGTCAGTATTGAATGAGCATGCAAAGCAATATTGGTAAGAAATTTTGGCTTAGATATTCGAAAAGGACCTTGTCATCCTAATACCAAATATGCCAAAGATAAAGAGGATGAAACAACCAGAAAAGGCAAAAAACTTGGGCCAAAGGTAACGTTTCTCTCAATATTATCGATAATACTAAATCAAATTCAAGGGTGAGAGTCAAATACATTTGGCTCCCATACTCGAGTAGTGAATTACTCCTTTAGATCTTGTATCTTCTTTTATTATCCAATAATCTTCTGTTGTATAAACTATTATGGAGGCAAGTATTGTTGAGGATTCAGTTCATGCACCTTTGTCTCATAGTCCTTTGGAGTAAATTGTTCCTTGTTTTGAAGAAATAGATGTTGAGACCCTGCTTCAGTCTCTGTCGAGGCCTGATTTTGACGTTATGAAATATAAAAAATTGGTTAAAGCTAAGGCGTCACACAAACAAGACCAAGATTATTTCCTTTGCTTCCGATTTGAGTAAAGAAAAAGCAAAGGTATTTCAAAGATTTCAATTTATTCATCCGCGGAGCTTGCTTCCCTGATGTTGTATTGGTTGATTCTACTGAATCTGTGATTGTTTCGGTTGTTGAATCTGCTAACCAAGAAGTTATACTGGAATAATATGCTATTATTACCATTTAGGCTTGTGTTAACCTTTCGGAAAACCTTAACCCATTCAAAATTCTTGATGAAGATTCTTTGAAGATTAACAAAAGTATTTTTCGTATGCCTTATATTATTGTTGATAATGCTTTTTCTAATGCTATCAAAGATGCACTAATCCTATATTCAACCGATTTTTTTACCGACCTTGGTCATATCTTCAAATGCTTTATATATTGCAACTTTAGATCAAAATGTTGGTTAGTCCATCTTGGTACTTTTTCAACAACAATTCAACTTTAACACCCTTTATCTTTTTTTTACACTAGTCAACCAAAGGATACTTAGGTTTTGAGGTAATATGAGGTTATTTTACTTGTTTTCCTTATGTTTGATATCCGGTTTTATGTCATAGCATAAAATATTGATATATATTGTGTATATGTCAAATTATGTTTCAGGTTATCCTTAATGGCTTAACCATGTTTCATCAGGCCAATGTTCATCATTTATCTCATGTTTCATGATATTCATGCCTTTCAATAAGTAGAAACTTATTTAATGAACATTTATATTCTTTACTCTAAGTTTTCTACAATTTTGCATGCATGGTGGATGACTCCTATTAGGGTTTTCCTTCTAATTTTATTTTATTATGAAGCACCAAAAGTTTAATATTTTATCTACGGATTGACTCGTGATCATCCGTGACTTTTTAATGTTATAGGTTTTGAGAAGCTTAGTATTCTTGACTTTACTTTGGCTTTGATTGTGAATGTACCCTCCTAATTTAGTGATAACTTGTCAAGCCTATTTCCTTTGGTGTGAAGGAAAAATATTTTTAACACTTTATCTCCTAGCTCAAAATTTATGGACCGTACTTTGGCATTATACTGATTCCTCATTAATGCCTTATAATGTTTAGACCGAAGATGTTCTTTTACTCTTATTTCTTTAATTATATTTATCTATGATCTTGAAATTGGATAATTTTTTCTTCATCATATGTTTCTATCATGTTTGATGGTATACATATTTTGGTTGACACTACGGTCTCAATTCCATATACCATGATAAATGGCGATTCTTCTATAGCGGTTCTAGGTATGGTTCGGTATGACCATAAGAATTCTTGTAAGAACTTCAAAAGGGTCCAGTTGATCCTTCCAATATCTTCTTGTTGTCCTCTATAATTCTCATGTTGTTCACTTCAAATTCACCGTTGGATTCAGGATGGAAAATGGAAGAAAATATTTTCTTTATTGTATTTTCAGCGCAAAACTTTGTGATTCCATCAATGAGGAACTAAGTTCCATTTTCTATGGTATAACTCTTAGGATCCTATATATGTAACATATATATTTAATTTTGAAAAAGGTATAACCTTTTTTGTTGTGATGTTCAGAAATGGTTGTTTTCATCCATCTTGAGAAGTAATCTACGAAAACTATTATGTAATTTTTCATCTTGATTCTAGTGGCCAAGGTACCACAATGTACAAGCCCCGTATGTCGAATGAGATTTCTTAGGTTATTGTCTTTAATAGTATTCTTGGCACTTGTATGGATTTTGTCAATCGTTGGCACGTGTCATACCGTTTTACGTTTTTCTTTGCATCATCCATTATAGTTGGCCAATGGTAGTCCTAGAGTAGGATTATATGGTGAAGTGTTTTACATCCATAATATGAGTTTTCTTTCTCCATAGTGTAACTGTTGCACAAATGAAGTTGATTCATATGTGATGAAGCATCGAAGTAGAGGATTAGTTAAAAATAATTTATGTATTGTGTTAGAAGTCCAAACGAATATTATTGACTTCCTCTTTATCTTGCGCTTCTATTTTTCCTTATGGAACTCTCCTTCTTCAGATACTTCTTGATTAGAATTCTCTAATCTTCTTCGTTTTCACCTTTTATTTCCATTATTCATGCCGACATGAATGTTGAGAGGAAGTGGTTGAGTAACGTAATAGAAGGATTTTTTGGAGGATATTCTTAGCGTCCAAGATGTACATGTTAAAAAGTGCAAGTGCATCAGTCGTTGAGTTCTTGGATCTTAAGACTTGTTTAAATTCTACATTCTCATACTGAGCAATTGACCGTTGTAGCTATTTTAAGTACTGAATCATGTAATTTTCTTTGAGCTTCAATCTACCCTGATACCTGGTTGACAACTAATTACAAGGCGGTTAGGAGTTGTGCATATATGCTTCAAATATCTTTTCAAGTCAAAGTCATGCGATTACATCTTCATACTCAGTTTCATTGTTGGATGCTGGAAATCCAAACTTGATGGATTGGTTTAGGATATCACTTATTCAAGATATAGTTGAAAGCTTACTCGTGACCTTTATTTATTTCTTCTTATATCTATTATGACTCCCTGATTATATTTGGATTTTTCATTAGGAGATATGATTCTCTCATATTAGAACTCCATCAAAAAATCTGCCAACGTCTGGACTTTTATCAACGTTTGTGGCTCAAAGTGGATATCATAATCCTCTAACTCTAGTGACCAATTTGTCAATCTTCCTGACACATCAGGCTTTTGAAACATATTTTTTAAAAAAGAAGGAAGTTCTGACTATTATAGTGTGTTTTGAAAATATGGTCTCATTTTATTGATTGCAAGTACTAATGCTAAAATAAATTTCTCTAATAATAAATATCCAGGTTCAACTAGTAATAGATTTACGTACATAATAGACTACTTAAGACTCTCTTCCTTCTTCCCTGGTTAGTATTGTGCTGGCGGTGTATACCAATATTTCAAGGTACAACTACAAGATTTGTATTGGCCAAGGCTTGGTTAAAACGTCGGGGGAAGCCAAAAACGTTTTTAGATTTTTGAATACTTTATCACATGCTAGAGTCTATTCAAATTTCCATGCTTCTCTCAAGACTTGGAAGTAGGATTGACACTTTTCTAAAGATCTTGACAAGAACCTATTAAGTGTTTCTTGCTGCCAGATTAGCAAGGTATGTTGGATTTATCTTGATTCCTCTTTCACTAACCATGTAGCCCAAGATATTGCTGGAAGTATGGTGAAGGTTCACCTTTTATGAATTTAGCTTAACATCCACTCGCCCAAAGTTATCAAATGTCTCTAACAGGTCTACTATGTGGTCTTCTTCATTGATTCTCATTACCAAGATATCATCAATTTTTGTATATTTCGGCCTGATTGATTCAAAGATCTTGTTTACTAGCCTTTGGTAGGTTGCTCTAGTGTTGTTGAACTCGAAGAGCATTACTCTATAGCAATGTAGCTCTCTTTCAATGACGAAAATTTTACGTTATTGGCTATCGTTCTTATATGTATCTAATTATATCCTATGAATGCATCCATATAGGATAGCATTTTGTTTTCTGATGTTGCATCTACAAGTTGGTCAATCATCGGCGGTGGGAAATGGTCATTCATGCATGCTTTGTTTATGTCTGTCAAGTCTACACATCATTCAGTTGTCATTCTTCTTCTTGACTAATACAAGATTAGTTATCCACATTGGAGAATGTGAATCTCGTATGTGTTCCGCCGCAGTTAGTCTATTTACTTCTTCAACGATGGCTTTTGTCTTTTGTTGGAAGTAAGTTCTCCTTTTTTGTAAGATAGGCCGAAGTTATTGTTGATAGACAACTAATGGAATATGACTTTTGTTAGGACTCATGTTACATCTTGCATTCTGCATTCAAATATATATAAGTTATTTTAAAAAAAAATATAGCTGATATCGTTTGAGATATCTCAGCCGATCTTCAAAGTTTTTTTCTTATATTACTATATCTTTATACTTTCCCCCGAAAGCACCCGACGAGGTCCTTCTCTTGGGTCATATATTCTTTCCACGACGAATCCTTAATCTTTTGGTTGATATGATTAGAGTGGCAGATATGTTGCGTAGCACTCCTCTTATGTTGTTTTATTTATACTGACCACTTTGCCATTTATAGATTATCTTAGGCATTAGTGAACTGTAGACACTACGCCATGCATCTGATCAAACCAATATTTTGCTAATATAATATTATAAGATGATGGTATACCAACCATCATAAAAAAATTATACCTTTTTCCTGAACTCCTGCTTGCCCAGAGATACATCAATATTTATCTCTTCTTGGACAGTTGTATTTGCTTCGGTGAAGCCAGTAAGTATTCTTTGACTTGGGGTCAGCATTGGAGTTATTCTCATCCTTTCATAGGTGCCTATGTACAAGATATTTTATGAGTTGATAGTGTCGATCATGACCCTCTTGATCTCTACTCCTACAACATTTACCGTTATTAATATCGCAACACTGTGTGGAGATGTCACACTTCTTTTAGATCGTTATCAAATAATGATTGGTTTGGATATGAATTTTTTTACAACTGTGGGGACTTTTGCCTCTAAAATACTATCTCAATCTTTTTTGCATACATTTTTCTTGACCTTTTGGAAACTGTGGAGTGTGAATATCCTCCAGCTATCACTCTTATGTTTTTTCTGTTTGGGTCTGGGTCCAAGTAATTTTCTTCTTTCTTTTCCTCGACCACTATGATAGGATTTGTATCTAGTGCTCTTTGTTATTAGACTCGGACTGTGACTTGTCTCATAACATTGCCGAAACCTTGTATTTGTTCCTCTCTTTCTTTCTTCTTGACAAACACGCTGATTTTGACTTCATCAGCTAAACTCTGGACTTAATGCTTCAAGGCCCAGCATTATCTATTAAAATGACCAATATAATCATAGAAGTTACAGTATTTTTTTATCTCTATTTAACTTGTCATGTCATTTGTAATTGATTGTATCTGTTGTTTTTTATTGGATCATCGCCAATGTCTCGGTCAACTCCTAAATGGTCCTCTCAGGGGGCAGTCAGTTCTCTTGTTATTGCTGGTAATGTAGCCACTTTTAAACCTCCCCTTGTAACATTGACACTGGCTAATTTTCGACTTGACCAAAGTTGAATCACTGTTGTTCCTCGACGTGTCATTTTTTGTGGTGATTTGTGTCATTGTGTCTGTTTTGCTGGCCGAAAGGCATGTGGCCGAATTATTTATATCCATTACCTCTTTTGCTTTAAAGAATTCATCTACTTTTTTATATCGCTCCAACCGGGTATTAGATTCCGAAATTTAAAGTTTTTTTCTTAATTATTGCGCTGGGGACATTCTTGGACTCCTTACCTGAATATTGCTACTCTTGCTTGATCGTGGCAATATTATCGTAGGGATTGTATTTCCACGAAACATTTGGTTTACTCTCTTAGACTTTAATTAGCTTCATTGATCTCTTTTGACCCTACAAAATAGTTCTTGAATGTCGTCCAAAGCATCTTGTAATTTTATATGCATTATGGGAGACTGTTGAACAACTGCACTGGCTTCCTCAGACATGGTAAAGGCTCAACACCTTACCCCATAATCAACTACATACTGCAACATCTCAATGTTGAACTGCTAGATGTGATGCTCTTGATCTCCTTTCCCATAGTAATTTTCCATATTGTCGTTGTCAAACAATTGTGACATCATGGGATACAAAATCTCTGCGGCCGGTGGGGATGATTCATCTAGATGGGCATCCTCATCCTCATAGTTTCCATTCAAGGCCTTCGTGGATGAGTGTGCATGTTGGAACCCCGATTTTTCCCACTTTTCGCCTAACACATTTTTATTCCGCGTATGCCTAGTTGGTTGATACCTTTGATACGAGTAAATGTATTATGATGGGTACCGTGGATAACCATGAGTCCAATCTTGTTAGGGAGGTACACCTTTCTACAACTGTTTTTCCCTTGTGCAAAGTTTGGCAGATAACATGGTTGTGCTCCAAGTTCGTTCTATGGCATCCACGGTTGAGAAGTCAAGACTTGTTGGTGATTGGAGGGAATCTCTGGTGGGACAACTTGAGGTTGCTGAAATCGTGGGTGAAATCCTAGGGACTGATGGTACCTAGTGGAGGAATGTGGTATCCCGTCTGAGTTTCAGGTAGTGGTAGTGTTCCAATGTTTACAATTTGTGGAATTTTTTGTTCTCTTTTTCTTCCCGTGATCTTGTCGAGGCTTTTTGTCCTTCGTCTTTATTCATTCATGTCTAGATATACAAATTCGATTTCTGCTTCTACCTCAGCGAAGTTATCGTCTCTTTTTGTTTCGACTTGAAGATTCATAATCTGAGTTCTCATTGCTCTTTAAATGATTTGAAGATATGTTTCTTTTTTTTTTCTTTTTCAACAACTTTTCTTCGACATTAAAAAAAAATGTGTATAGAAAATTGACTTTAAAAATATGAGAGATTAATGGTTCCTGCAACGAAAGTAATTAGCTTGTTTCCTCTCTTACCTGCTGAACCAACTCAATTTCAATATGAAACACTGCCGGAATCTTAACACCAAAAATAATCCACCGCTTTGCTCCATCGAACGGAACATATCATTTCCAGAACCCATCATCTAGTCTCAGATTGCAGGTTTCTAAAGAAGAAAATATTTGCTCTTCAATATCTATTTATAAATTTTGAACCAAACTATTAACATTTTCAAAAAAGAAAAAACAAATAAATAAATAAACAAATAAATAAATATTTTTTCTACCGAATACTTTTGAAACCCCATTAGCATTGCCCTTTATCAAGATACAAAATATTATAAATATAAAAAAATTACAAGAAAAAAGATGAATCAAGTTAGCAACCTCTTATTCTTGAAATTAATTTACAGAATAAGAGAACTGAAGTTATGCCAAATCAACAAGAGATTACATTAGATTATATATCTTACCCTATCCTTTTTCCCCTTTCCATAAATTTACATAAAATCATAAATCAAAAAACAGCTGGACAAAAATATAAAATTCATTACTAAAATCAAAATCAGTCTTTAGTAACTTTATGTTGATCACTTTCTCATTCTAGAAAACTTAGGAGAGAAGGCAAGTATCTGGCTGCTGCAGCTTCAGCTGCTGCTTGGCTTGCTGTTGCGACCAGTATGCGTGGGCATCTAAGACCCTGTCAAGGAGTTCTTGTGGCACCGGCTCTCCTCTCCTTTGCTGAGGAGATATTTTTGCCGTGTGCACTAGTGTCTTCCATTTATCCTGCTCCACCACAAAGTATACACAGACTCATTTCACTACAACTTAGGAAATATCATTTTGGTCAATGGAAAGAGTATATATACACTAATTTTCATACATGAGTCAAACTCATCTCACTATACTATAACTTAGAAAAATTTGTTCTCACTGTAAAAAGGCCTATGGGTATCCCATAAATCAACCACTCATTTCTCTATGGCTTTAGGAATTTTGGATAAAGGGCACTTTAGTCTTTTAGAAAAAGAATGTATAACTCATTAAAGTTTACAAACTACAATACTATAATAAAAGCTATGAAGGGTATCTAATCATTTTCCTCTTACACAAGCAACTACTAGTTGCCAAAACATATAAAACTGAATATGCCAGGTAGGCCACACACATGATAAAGATCAGACCTTTCAAAAAAAGAACAGATCTTGATGTATAAAGAATTGGAAAATAAAGGACCATATGATATATCAAGAAGATTTGGATAATTTTTCACAAAGAAGGTGAAAGATTTGTTCTCTTACCTTTAAATCGACATACGTACGATGCTTGGCATTATCAAAAGCTCGCAATTTTACATCACGCCACCTACAAGTTAATATAAATAGGGGAAAAATTCAATCTTACAATTTAGTCTAATAAAGAAAAACCGTCTGAAACCCTTACTTTTGAATTAAAAATTTGAATGTAGTACCTTCCAGTTCCGAGCTTTTCAACTGCTTGGACAAGTGCTTCAACTTCGTTAACAGAGAATGGTCGACGAATTCGGCGTTGTGCAACCTCTAATCGTTTGGATTTGAGGTGAGGGGATACAACACTAAGAGTGATGGGATTTATTTCCGATACAGAAACTAATGCTCGAGAATCCGCTGTGTGTTTGTCAATGACCATCCTAGTCGGTGATGGAGCGGAATCATGATCGCTATAAACAAAGTCCCCTATGTTAGGGGTATGTGGCTCAGCTAAAGTATCACATTTACCCCGTTGTAATAGCCCAGAGGTAAGTGGTGACCTGGTCAAAGAACATAGTTCAAAACTTAATCAGTGACAAAAGTTCAAAGTTCATTCGAACACATTTCCTATAATATTCGATTTCATATTAATGGTCAGGTTTGTGTTAGTTCCCTTCAGGCTAGTTAAAGAAAACAAAGGACCTAAACCGACCTACTTTTGCTCGTTTTATGTTGGGCCAAACTGAAATTCCATTTCCATAAGGCCACAAATATCTGGGACCTAACCCTATATTATCATGTCGAGTTTACATGTCTAGTGTCATACATTTGCAGCCTTATTTCTAAGCACCAAAAAATTTGATTTTGTTGTATATGATGTAACAAAAAAAAGTAGCTTGTTGTCCCCAACTTCCACTACAAATACATTTTTCCCAAGTCCTGTCAAAAGCGACCCTTTGAAGTTTCATAAGACTTTTACAGGTGTTTATTATTGTGTTTATTATTATGACATAATGTCGCTAGATTCTTAAAGAACGGAAGGAGAAGTTGCAAAAGTGAGAATTTACCTATTAAGATGTTGAGATGTGTTACAAGGAAGCGAAAGGGGAGAATCTTCGATGCACAGAGGAGTAGTAGTAGTAGTAGTATTAGTTCTTGATGTATTGGGTTCTAAAGAGAAACCAAGAGCATCCAAGTGATTGTCCTGAGAAATTCCTGTCTGAAGCAAAGTTTTGCTGTCATCTCTAACCTTCTTTCCTTGATGTAGAATGCCAACACGTAGTCCACCTCCGAGTATGCTAGTCACTGCCTCCAAAACGGTCCTCTACAAGAATTAACAGATCAAAGGTGTTTAAAAGTCGAATATAAGACTAAGGGATCATATGGTTCCCTATTTATACAAAAACCTAGCTTGCAATAAGGTAGCAAAAAAAGTTAGTTTACTTAGAAAAGTCAGTTTGTTAATTGCACTGTAAACACCAACTTTTAATGTCAAACATGGGGCAAAGTGAAACTAGAGCTAAAAAATAATGAAAACGTTCGTTAGAATCATGTGTATAGAAACGGTACAAGTGAAAAAAAAGGTCAAAAAATTAAAAAGCTAATTCTTTAACCTCTTAGGCCTTCTGACCATATAAGCTTAAAGGCTAGTTTTTATTTAAGCCTAGAAAGTCACAGCAAACGAAAGAAGCTTTTTCCTTATAGGCCTAAAAGCCAAAAAACCTAATTACCAAACAACTACTGTGGCAAAGGAAACAAAAAACAAAAAATGGACAAGAACTAACAAAGGTGCAAATATACCTTCAATGACCCAACAGTAGCAGTTTCAGGAATTTCGAAAAATAATTCTGGCACCCTAAAAGACTTGATCCTTAGCTTCACTATTCCAAAACAAAGAAACCGTAGTGTAAAAAAACTCATTCAATCTAGTGATAGAGCAGCACATAAAGGTCTATCAAAATTTTAGCATACCGTGTGAATCAGCAGTCTGAAACATTGTAGTGTGCTGATTGGCCACCGAAGATGCTGCTGCTGCAAAATAATCTACAATAGTTCAGTTAAAAAGTTAAAAATATACAGTTTAAAAGTTTTGCATGTCAAAGTTTAACCTTTATTCTTCTGCTTTGTACGCGAACAGTCTGCATTAATAGCTTTCGACGGTGAATCAGACATACCCTCACTACTAACACCTCCATCAGAATTCGATAGTAATATACAGTCGAAAAATTTCCTTTTTTTAAAAGGATAATTCCTCTCGGATCTTATCCGGTTGTAATAGTTCTTCCTACTGTAGTATCCAGGCTTCAAGTATGCATCTAGAAAAATGAACCACAAATAAATATTCATAATCGCAAAAGCACTCCAATTATCAGGGTAAAAAAACACTTACCAGATTTCGAGTGTTTAGCCATGCCGTTTGTTTTTGGCGTTACTTTCCAATATTTAGAAGCCAATACCTTCCTTATTCTCCGGTCTCCAATTCGCGGCACTGGCCTATACGACTTCTTTGTGGAGCTAGGGTGAGTGCACCCGGACGAGTTTTCATCATCATCTCTACTAACTAAATTTACATTATCCCGTCTAACAGGATTACTATCTAACCTTACTACACCAGCTTGTTGTATGTCCTTGACTATAGGGACATTTAACACTTTACCTGTATTAACTTTACTATTTATAGTCAGCAAAGTTAATGGTTCAGGTTTGTTCATTCCATTGACCAACTTCATAGAATCATTACAGTTCGGATTTTTATGAGGTTGGGAAACAAAAGACTGCTGATTAAGGGTTTCTTTTGTTTCACCCATTAAAGGGTTACCTTCAAAAGTGGAATCTTTCTTTACCGCAACGCCGTAAGTTGACGTCTCACTTGAAGTATGAGAGGTTTGAGTCTCTAATGGCATATTTCCAGCTACCATGGCCAACAAATCGATAGCGCACATTTGAGTTTCTTCTTCGACTTTTTTCTTGAAAGCGCTCCTCCTCTAAACAAACAGCATATAGACACTGAAAATTCTCAGAACAAATCACCAAATGACAAAATAAAAACTTCGAAAACAATTTTGTAAAAATATATTACTCTAGCTGACCGGGTGGCTCGAGGCACCTGGTAACCATATAATCCATGCTCTAACCTCCTTTCAAGCACCATATTTCAGAGATCATATCAAGATCAGCACATCAAAAGTGTCCATTTTCAACACGAAATTCGAACACGAACGCAATATCCAGCTGAAGACAAAAAGAAAAACCAAGAACATCATTAACATGCTAGATAAATCAGATTAACTTAATTAAATGTTTTTAATTCAGAGACATGATATCATAATACTTAAATTTACTCAAAACTATATTGCAATTCAATAAAAGTCACTTAGTGAACAATCATGAAAGCTTATTTATAAACAATTATGACTTAAACCTGAGATTTATTAATTCGTAGATGTAAATTGTGCAAGCTTTAAACAGAAGAAAAATTAGTGTGCCTTTAAGATCCACATGATCTAATTTTGATGAAGAAAAAAAAGTTTATTACACACCACACAAAACCAAACATGAAAAACACAAGACTAAGTACATGCAATTCTACAACTTTTGGATCATGAAACTCAATCTAAAATATTGAGAATTTTATGAATCCAAATTCCACAATATTATTTTATCAATAAATTACTTTTACTGAAAGTAAATTTATATAAAGAATAAACAAACAAAAACTCCTTATATCTAGAGAGAGAGATTCAAAACCCAGAAACCATCTGGAAGATCTAAAACCCTTAAAGCAGAACGATCTAAAAAAACTCTAATTCAGAAAACAACAAATTGATCATCTAGAATTTTAGATCGAAACGATGGAGATCAGAATTGTGTAAAAAAGACATATCTAATGTCGAATTTCCCACAAAGACTCAAACTTTCAGTTCTTTTATTCGATCTACCATCATTAACCAAACCCGAAAACCCCAGTAAGGAATAAAAAGGGTTCAGATTCAAAAACAAGAACAGAAAAACTGAACTTTTGGTATTCTGGGTTCAATCTTTCATCATAAATCAAACCCAAAAACCCATAAGAAAAAACTAAAACTTTCGACGAAATTCGAAAACCGAAACAGATTATAAATAATAATAAAAAGTCTCATAATTTACTCACCTTAAACGATGATTTTACTCTTCCTCCAGAAAAATTCAAGCGAAATGCAAGATCGACGAAGATAAACGAACAGTCGAATCTGAATTCTCTATCTAAACCACACCAGAAAGCTTCGCTTGTTTTCTAATCAGAATCCATAAGCAAAAGATTGATGAATTTATTTAATTTTTTTGTTTTGTTTTTTGATTTCTAACGCAAACCCAATTTGTGTTTTTGATTTTCTCTCACCAAACAGAAAATGAAAATGAAAATCTTTTCTTTTTTCTCTCTGATCGCCCAAAACCCTCTGAAAACCACCTACCCTTTTGCTTAAACCCCAGTTCTTATACCATTGACCCGTGTTACCGGACCCGTCGGTAATTACATGAGTTACCACCGGCTACACCGGTGACTTGGTAACCACCTAAAGACCGGTTCTTCCTAATTGGATGACCCACCAATGTTTCACTTACAGATTCATGCCACGTGGCTTAAAAAAGTAGATCCTGTGGCTCCATTTCATGCGTGCAATCGAGAAAAAAGTTAAGTCACTAAAGATGGTATTTGTATTGTATTTGTATTCTATTTTTAGATAAGTATTTATCTAAAATCTCTAAGATTAAATTCGAATAAATTATAAAATATGAAATGAAAAGATTAAATTACAAAAAGGTGTTCATGAAACAACTTCGGACATCGATTTTATAAGTCATGGACATTCTTGGTTAAAACTAAACTTGTGGAGATGCTTTAAGTTGATAAAACGAATATCCCTCCTTTATATTCTTTGATTGGATGTATCCATATGGTATTTTTTTCTTATTAAAACTGTAATTTAATTAATTTTGGTTAAAATTACAAAGAGGGCCCCAAATTGAATCTTGTTACATATAAGGACAAAGGCGGTAAAACTGATTTTCATATGGTATTTTATTTATATGTAATAAATAAATATAGCATATAATATACAATATGGTATATTACCATATTTTATTAATTTTTATAGTTAATAATGGATATAGTTTGAACTTATATATTGACATCCTAAAATTACAAACATCTTTTGGTACAAAATTAGCTTTCATTTTTTACTAAATTAGCTTTCATAAATACTCCTATATATGTATAATAAGTGCGACTACGTCAACTCTTATCTTAGATTATATCCAATCAAATTTAAGTTTACATATATCTTCTCCCGGAGAAAACGGCTTTAATATGATATATGTGGGATAATTTTCAGATAAGGCATCTAATGTCAAATTTATTTATTAATATTAGTTCAAAATTTTATAAATTATATATAATTACTTAATATTTATTTATTAATCAATTATTATAATCTAATAAATTAATAGAGTGTACTATCATTTTTTATTATATTATTTTAACAATTTTACTCTTTTTTTTACTCTTTTTTTACTAAATTATATTTATTTATTCTGTTTTCAAATTTTAGTAAATATTAGGTTGCTTATCTATATTTTTCATTACTAATTATTCTTGTTGAATAAATTAAAATGGTTTATTTTGCATGTTTAAAGACAAGTCTATTAATTTTTATTAAAAAAAATAATGATATGTTTAAAATTGGTAAAAGAAACTAAAATCTATTCATTTGTAAAATAGAATTTGTGATAGGTATGTGAATCGTGATGATTTGGATAAAATGATGGTTGTAGTGAGAATTTAATGTTGGTATTGTAGTTAGAGTAGTTTCTAAGTACCAAACTTGTGGGACGAATAATCGATCTGGTCAAAAGTAACGGAATAAGTGAAATAAGTAAATGAAATTGAGGGAAAAATTGAGATAAGAGATAGGAAAAAGACTAAAAAAAAGTGAAGAAGAGACACAAATGATAATTGTATGGCGAGATAATGAAACATATGATAAGTAAAAAAAATACAAAGGTAAGCAATATTGCAAAAAAAAGTAAGCATCCACTGAAGGCACCACTCGGCATTTGTATTGATATAAATTTCCTAAGCTCCAGATCTTATTCGATAGTAACCTAGCACTCAGTTTAAAACTTTTTAAAGTAGTGATTTAGCCTAAAGGTTTTTAAATTATAACTATGTCTAAAACTTATTAGGATAAATTTTGATTACATCTTTATTTAATTTGGCTTATGTATAATCATTCAACCTTTTACAAATTAATAACCTTATTAGTATTCTCATAAATTTTATGAAATCGAGGGAGAAGTATAACTTTAAGTGTTCATCGTTGGCCAAGTAGTTGTTAAGTCTAAATCTTTGAAATCTATGCCTCCACTTTTCGTTGAACTTTATCCAAGTTGATTATGTGACAGGAATTGTCTCCGCAAAACGAAGTAGTATGAAAAGTTAAACTATCGAATCATTTATGGTTAACCCATGAAGTCTTAAAGTCTAATGTTTTCACAATTGTCTCGTTAAAATCATATTCTTCCATTTAAGAGAAAAAACGTTATGTGCGAAAAAATAAAACAAGTATGAGTAGCATTTGGTATATTTTTTAATTAGTTAGTTATCTCATAGGAAAAAAATCACAATTGGCTCGAATTTTTAAGAGCTTGAAAAATTTCTTCAAAAGTAGTTTTTTACCTATCAAGGTAGCACCCTAATTATTTTCAAGTATAAGGAAGGAATAAAAGTTGTTTATTATTTTCATAGTCGAGATGAAACAAAAACAACTAAACAGTATGATTGTCAAAGTAATTCAAATTCAATGTATTATTGAGTAGTCATGTCAAACTTATAAATAGATGAACCATTTAAAGTTTGGGCTATTATTGACGAGTCATAAAAATCATCCAATGTTTGAAACTTTGATATTTGAGACAATACATGAAGGCAAAATGTTTGGACTATTAAACTTATAATGAAATCTGTGAAGACTGTCCACGCTGGAAATTGGAAGAGTCACTTGACATGTGTCACTCGGATAGGCATCCATCATTTCCCTAATAATGCATGTTTCAGTTTCGGGGATCATGACCGTTGAAAGTGAGGGCATATCATCCATTCATTTATTCATGTAGTTGAGATGGGCTTATTTTATCTTTTAATAGGCATATTTATCAAGTATTTAACATTTCTAGCCAAAATTTTATGTATTCCTTACACCAAACCTTTTTATACTTTTCTTATGGTCAAGAATTACAGTTATTAGTAACGTTTCTATTTGTGATTCCCTTATGGGGAGAGAATATAGAGTATTATTCTTCGAGAAAGAAAAATATGGAGGGACAATCTTTGAAGAATAAGATCATGGAAAACCTTTCTCCAAGAAAAGGTTAAGTATTAGGTCAAAAGATGCAAGTTCGAAATAGTTTTCTCTTGTTCATTCTAGTGCTAAGAAGGAAAAAGTCAAGGTTCATGTTGATTGCGTTGTTATGGATATTCTTGGCTTGAGTAAGAAGCATAAAACTTATCCTAATATTATAGAAGGTGAAGACGAAGATGATGTGCGCTTGATTACGCAGCTAAAAACTTTGTTAACAAAAATCGATGATTCTCAGTGTATTAATGTTACTACTAAAGATAATTTAATATTTGAGAATGAAAGCATCGTATGTCTGGATCCTGTAGCTGTGTAGCGGGTACTCTTGTATTTTTATCTTCGTTGGATCTCCAACCTTCTTTTATTTTGTAGCTTAATTTTGAGATAGTTGTCTCAAAGTCTTGAGTTCCTACAACTACTCTTTCAAGATCCTTTCTACTAAATTTGTTTCTTAGTGTGAAGATGTGTGTAGTGCATACTTGTTAACTATGGACATCCTTACTCTTTCTCTTACAAAAAAGGTTGTTATAATTGAAGGTGGTATACCTAAAGAAGTTTCCGATTTTGTTGAGAAATGCAAAGAGGTTCTACTTGAGGTTAGCCCCAAATTCAAATTTTTGTCTATGAAAGATAAGGAAATTTTTTAATGTAAGAAGATTACTGAAAAGAAACATGAAGAATTATTCTACCTCAGATATCAAAATACTAAGTTTGAAGGTACCTCTCAATCTCAGAATCCTTCATATGTAAAACAAAT
Source organism: Limnanthes douglasii subsp. nivea (assembly GCA_036936605.1). Lineage (NCBI taxonomy): Eukaryota > Viridiplantae > Streptophyta > Magnoliopsida > Brassicales > Limnanthaceae > Limnanthes > Limnanthes douglasii. Next base: position 101,099,131 of record JAUPFV010000005.1, on the reverse strand, counting down.
ATGTGTTCCTATTACTAATGAAACTATTGTTAGAAATTCTGAAAAGATTTATTTTATGGCGAAGGATTTTGCAGACTTAATAATTTTCATGGTTATTAATTTAGTTGATGAACAATTCAAGCCCAAATAGGATGTAAAGGTTACTACCAAAGTTTATGCCAACTCTTCAGTAGCTCGAGATCTCACTATTATGGTGTTGGAACTGGTGTAGACTATGGCTAAATTGTTTTGCAAATATATGATATTGCAAATAAAAATGATAATGAAGCTATAATTAAATATCCATGTGATGGTCTTTCTAACATACATACTTCTCAATCTAAGACTCTTCTTTCGAAAATATCATATTCTTTCCTTGAATAAAATTTTAAATAGTTACTCATTATGCAGTTTTAGCCAATCCAGGAAGCTTTCAACCAATTTATCTTCTTTGAGTTCGACCAAGTGGCATGTGAGCTTAAAATTTGAAGTAATATGCAATTTTATTTTATTTTTACTTCTTTTTTTATAAGATATCTATGTTTTTTACATAATTAAAGTATTCTTTGAATGATTATTACATGATGTTTACAGGTTATTTTCAATGGTATGGCCACGCTTTGTCAATATAATATCCATCATGATTTTCATATTTTGGATATTCGACCGCTTCTTGAATGTGTCGTTCATCATTTAAAAGAGACTTATTGAAAGTCACTCTTTAAACTAACTAAGATTGACAAGGAGATACAGTTGGAGGCCGAGTTGAGTCTTTTGAAATATGGATTACATGTCAGGATCATAGTCTTTTGAAATGATAACTTGCTTCGTGAATGTTAGACGATGATTAAATATGTCACTTTCAATTAGAAACATATAACTGAATCGTCTCGTGTAGCAGTTTTAGAGGCTCAATCCAAGTTACTCCCTAATTTTAACCATGAATAACCTAATTTGAACTTAGATGGCTTTTGGTATTATAATCTAACAGCTGGTGACCGGAAGACTTCAAATGGAGTGACCGATCTACTAGATCTTGTTCTTTCGCACGCTATAGAGAATGAGGAGCTTATATTTAGACATTTTTAAGAGATTATAAATATATAACAAATTAACCAAGTAGAGGATATGGATAGATGTCCTTGAAGGTAACATTTTTAAAGAGGTAATGTTGGAAACAGTGATGCTCAAGCCCTTCCTATCGTGGTAAATTATATGTTGGCTACCAGCATGATTTTATCCTAGGCTTGGAATTGAACACTTTTATAGTCTATTTTGTCTTTTATCCTAATATTTTCGTGAGTAATGATTTTTGATAGGGCTCTAATGATTTATGCATATGACTTTTTTAGAAAATGTTGTGGGATCTTTGGTGATTAGTGAGAATGATTATGTTCAAATGTAGGATTTCATCTTAGATTAGAGAATTGAGTAAAGGGTCTGGTTTTAAAGGCTGAGAAACTTCTGTATTTTTTAATATAGGGAATTCAGAGTTTGTGAAATCTTGTTGTTCATGGTTGTGTAGATTTTGGTATGGATGTTAGGATGATCGGACTGAAATGTAGGAGTTGACAGAGATTACCATGGATTGTTGGTTGGACCTTGACTAATTTGTATTGTGAAAAAAGAGCTTGATCTGCAGAGGCTTCCATGTTGGTGGAGGTGTCACATTACTTGATAGATAAAAGCCTCCACTTTAATAATCTGTTTCTTGGATCCCACGAAAACTCAATTGATATTAGTCATTTCAATTGTAATAAAAATAATAAATGTCAAATTCATATAAATATAACTGTAAATATATACACAATTCAATTTATTAATTAATAAAATATAATATATGTTGCTTGTAATTTTGTACGAATAAATTCAGCCTTTAACATTATTTAGACAAAAAAAACAAAATATTTTAAAATAAAAATAGTTATATATTTATTAAAATAAAATAAAATTATACATAAATACACTATCAACTATGTCATTACCACCTATACCCAAAAATTGCATAGTACCAAAAGGTACCTAGACCTAAAAAGTGGACAAAAATATGTCAAGTACTATAAATACACTTAGTAAGGTTGAAAACCCTTTTCCCCTTTTGAAGTCATACTTTTTCACTACTCATTCCCTCTCAAATTTACTAAACCCATTAAAAACTGTAAAACGACGAAACCCATGAACTAAACTTAGAAAATCTTGGAACGAACCAACCAACCGCTCTTCTACTGGCGATATCTCGAACCATTGTTTCTCAATCCAACAAAGCAATCAACACACCATATGTCGGTGGTCAGCAACTAGGAAAATACATTTGATGATTACTTTACCTTTTAAACCTTTAATAAGTACATACAATTACTAAAGTCAAAACAATTAGAAAATATCAACGTATTTTGTTTCTTAAAAATCAAGTAGGCTATGTGATTGTAGGTTTGTACTGTATGTATAATACTATACAGTGGTCGTTCTTAGTTAAACTTATATCGTTGGTAGGTATATCGTCGATCACTGTTAATTTATGGTTTTGATGGACATGATGTTTCAGTTTAGTTTCTAAGATTCTTAGGTGCAGATAGATTGTTTCATTTGAATGGGTTGTGTTGTTTGTAGGTTGTATTGTATTGTTTATTTTTCTAGGTTTAGGCGTTAAAACTCAATTGTCAATGTGCATATTAAAATAACAATGAACTCGCATCCTATTGATATGTAGATGCACTAATCTCGCATCTTGTTGTTATGCATTCCAAAAAACACGCACAGTTATATTGAGGTTGAACTTTCTGTGTTGGTTCAAATATATCGCGTGATTGTATGTGTGTTATATTTTCCAATAAATACGCATGTTTGTTTTTAAATAAATTGTGCACTTGTATGTTAGTTTGAAGAACTTGTGCGTTAGTTTTTAATGTTTCAAAGAAATCGCACGGTTGAGTTTGCAAATACGTGTTATAGTTGATTTATCAAACAACATGCATTTATATTTTGCAGGAAATATGACTGCGAAATGATGCTTTTACAAATCAGGCTTAGTGAGCATCTTAAACCTTTTGAAAAAAATATAATTACAGCCAAACAAATAAAAGCTGCGAAAGACACTCCTTTGTACACATTTTTGAAAGAATCGTTCGACGTCCGCTTTCCAAATTGGGTATAAACTGGTGAAGCTAACAACAAATGATGTAAAGGCCATATTCGGGATTAAACACGAGACAAAAGAAATATCTCTAACCAAAACCAGAAAATTTATAGGTCAATTCGAAGAAGGTGCCGAGAATGACTCGAGATTAATCCAAAACGTACTTATGACTGCCCGCTCAAGAAAAGCATGACCGACAAATAATATATCAGTACCAAATGTTATTATAAAAGTACCTATATATTTAACATCTATTATAACTATGATGTTCATTTTCACTAATCTAGCATGGTGTGCGGTATTTTATAGGAAGGTAGAGATAAAGTCGTAGAGAAGGTGGGGAGCATGCTGCATAGGACATTGCTCGACTACTGATCTTGTTTATTTGCTCTTCCCTGTTGTACTTTGTTTCATGAGATATAATGGTTTAGATAACAATGTATTATATCGAAGGCATTGACAAAATAAATAACTACAATTATTATGGAGCAATATTATAGAAGCTTTTTGGGTCAATAGGAACTTGTGTTGCTGCTGGAAAACCCGATAGAGTTGTCGGTTGTGTTGCATATTTATTTGTAGTGTGTTGCTATGTAATGAAATATAAGTTAAAAAAATCATGTAACAATGTTAATAAAATTTGTGATACGATCTTTCATCATGGAGCATACAACCATTGCAGTTGATTTCGCTAAGTCGGATATGATTCTGATATGTTACAAATGATGGCGATTTGAGTGCAAGCCAGCAACCATGGACATAATTAAGATGTTGCACCAGCTACAAGATGATCAGGTAACAAATATATATTTGGAAATGTTATTGTCGTTTGTAAAGAGCTCGCCCAGTAGGGACTAATAGAAACACACATAGATTTAGTATAACAGAACACACATTGTTGGATATAACAGAACACACATGTACTTGGTATCATAGAAATCATATAGTTACTAAATGAGAGAAATCGCATAGTTACATTGTAACAGAACTCGTATGTTTGATAACACAAATGAATTGCACGGTCTGCAAGAAACCAATAAGATTTCTAATGACGAATGTTTACAGGGTTATTCTTCACTGAATAGATTTTGGAGGCTGAGCTAACGTTGGCAGAGGCTGAAAGAGAAGCATTTGGAATAGGTGAAACTAGTGGGAACATAGATGTTGTGCCGATTGTACCGGAGGAAAGGCCTAGGAAAATGACTAAAATTATGACCCAAAAAAACAAAAGGCCACCAAAAAGCATCCAACCACCGACCACCGTACATTGAACAAACAAACCCTGAACCCTTCACACAACACCAATTCGGATATCCCCTCCTGAAACCCAGGGTGTAGAAGATAATTTATATTTACCATTCAATGATTCCATCATCAACACAACTTGACTCTAAATCTATGGCTTTTTGTTTGTCGGATACCCCTAAATCAGCAACATAAACATCTGACGAGGTACCTAAATAACAACGTCTGGTACCAATTGAAAATGTACGAACTGAAGGTTTCATCTATGTTTTACCTCAAGATGTTCTAAAGCTGGCACAATCTAAACTGCATACAGAACATACAACAGTTGTACCATCTGAGTAGGAGGAGGACGCTACATTAGTGGACCAACCTCAATAAGTAGGGGACCAAACCGAACAAGATGGAGACACTACAGAAGTGGACCAAGTTGAACATGATGTGGGTACAATATTGGGCCAAGCTAAACAGGAAGTTGGTATAGAAGAGGTAAAAATAATCTCCTATAGCAGTGATAACACCTAAAAATGTTGCAGACGTTGCAGCAGTGGAACAACCTACAGAGATAGTGGATACAAATCAGTCTACTCTAAAAGAGAAAGAGACTACACAGTCGCTACCACAAATACAAGAGACGGAACAACTAGAACAGAAAGGTCGTGAAGATGTAACTGGATTCTAAGTTTATTAAGATTCAACTTTCTGAATATATTTTATTGTATACTGTCTGTTTATAAAGTCATATTGTCTATGGTTTGGATATATTGTTGTGTTATACTATGAAATGTATTTTGTTACACTTGGATCCCAACAAGCTGAAAAGAAAGCCCAACCCGAACAAGAAGCACAACCCTGCACAAAGGAAAAACTATTAAGCCAACCAGAATCAGCAACAGAATTCCAACAGATTGCTGAAGAGGAAGCCAAACACCAACAACGAGGGGTCAGAAAGTCAGAACAATCCACCCCAAGACAAGCATCAACATCAGCTGGTACGACGAACGAAACAATATGTTTAGAACTGCAATATTTATTGATTATTTCATACAATATACACAGTCTTTTGTTGACAAAGTTGATAAGGTTGAGGCAAATGTTGTCATGCAATGGAGTTTGGATTCTATTCTGGAGGCTAGATTTCAAAATTTAGGAGATGGTGCTGCTGACAAGACCGTAGATGAGACAACATCATTGTAGTTGTTAGGGATCTTGTAAGTAGATCTTTAGATTATTAAATATCTAATATATACAGTCGGGTTATTATAATACAACAACTAGTTTTCTATGTTACAGGATGTAGAGGATGCATATTTTAATTGGGATTTAATTAGTTAGACGCGAGAGGAAAAGGCAGAGGTTAATTTCCCTGATTAGGAAAAGACTATAGCAATAATGCAGACCATCGAGGTTAGTGAATACCACAAAGTTCTTAAAATACAAAAGGCAGAAAAACAAGAAATTTAAGAAGTATGCTATTAACCACAATCAGAGTTATCCAACAGACTTAACGTGAGTGTGAGTGAAGTAATGACGCTACCATACGAATGAGATATGAACTTCAAGGTAAAATATACAAGCGTAGCTAAGTAACGATCAATTTAAAGTTAGTGTTGGCCTATCATAGCATTATCAATTATACTAGGAACCCACATGTTTATTAATATCTTATATTTTCTTATACGCCTCCAACTTGTCATTTGGTATATTATCGACGCTTGGATATAAAAGATGTTTAAAGAAGCTGGTTGGCTAGTACCATTAAAAGGTTATAAAAATTCTTACACTTGTAAATACAACGCGATTCAAATTTCTTCAATTGCAACAGGTAAGTGTAGCTAAAATTATTTATCGATTATGAAAACATAACTTTTTGTAATCCTCATCGATAAAGCATAAAAAACTAGCCAAGAAAGGATCTATGTCAAAACTTGTTGACGTAGTATTCAACAAAATGAGGCACAACACCTATTTGTGTTCATTCATATGTGCCACATAAGCAAATATACAATGAACGAGTGGACCTTCGTGGTTATTGATATGGAAAAATGAACGATAAAAAATTGTAACCCACTCATGCGAAGCAGTAAATATATACCATACTACACAAGAAAAACTATTGATACTCTGGTAAGTATTTTTCAAAGTAAACACATGGTAGTTGACTCAAATACATCGCATGCTAGATTTCCAAACTACTCGTTGTAAGTTTTTTTTCAAATCAAACACATGCTTCTATCTTCAAATAAATTGTGCGGTTAACATTTTATTGCAAATCGGTTGATTATTTTAACAAAGATATCACAGTATTAAAATTTGAAACAAATCGCATGACTAATTTTCATTTATGTGTTGCTAACTTCTCTAACTCTTCTTAACAATTACTATATTGTATAAAAAAAGGATACATACCTAATGTAAAGACGAGATATAGAGTGAAGTCTGTAAGAGATATCCCATAACAAAAACTAGGCAACCTCGACTACAGAGTTTTTTATTACGAATATGCCAAAGATATCATCTATAAAAGCTTTGTATCAGAAATTTACAACGAATATATGGGTGCAACTACTAGATGTCAAATGTTTTATTATCTCTTAAATGATAAAAAGACCAATCTTTGATGGTAGATAACTTGATAAAGATTTTTTCGATGTGAACAAATTTGTAATATGACTGATTTTGTAAGTATTTTAGTCTATTATAGTAAGTTAGGTCTGTACTTTGATTGGGTTGTTAAACATTAATCTTGCATTTTTTTATATATAATAGAAATCACGCGGTCAATTAGTTGTGTTGTCTGTTAAGTAATATTCCCATTAATCTTGCATGGTTCAGAACGAAAATAAATCACGGAATTAGTTGTTTTTAAAATGCCTTGGTAATTGGTGTATACACTAAAGACTTATCGTAATTAATAAACGAAATGACAACTAGTGGATATTTAATCATGTCAGTATTTAAGATTATAGTTATTTTTCAATTGGCTAATTTAGTGCTTGATATTACAAAAATAGATATTTAATCATGACTAATTATATAATACAAAACAAATATCAAGATTGAGTTAGAGTAGAGTTATAGTTGAGTTAAATTTATGCATATAAATAATAGTATCTAAAGAGTTGTTCCTATTAAACTTTTCATCTTCAAATACCTTGTCCCCTTACTCTCCAAACTCTTACGGCTACTCATCCTCGTATAATGGATTTTCTGATGAGTCCAAACACTTCTCCGACTACAAACGCACCACAACGACCGAGTCATCCTCGGAGTCTTTGAATGATGGTTTCATATTCTCGTTATGGACTTAGAATTCGAATGGTTAAATTTATAAAGAACCCGCGCAAATGGATTACAAAGAACTCGCACAATCGTAATATTCACTTAAATCGTGCAGTGTAAAATGCACATATCTCGCGTTGGTGTATACGCAACAAGCTAGTGATGGGCATAAAACTAGAATCGTTAAATTACAAATAACTCGCGCAATCGGATTACAAAAAAATCGAGCAAGTATAATATTTAATAAAATCGCGCAAGTATAATTTACAAAGAAATCGAATCGTTAAAAAATTAACTAAAATCACACAAATTGAAGTGCACTAATCTCGTATAGTGTTAGAATATTCAGTGTATTAAGTTTCCTTGTATAGGCCTCTAAGTTCTTAATATAATGAGAGCCTTACTATTGGTCAATTCTTGAATTACATCTCTAATGCATCAATAAAACAAAAGGGAACATTTTCTAATAAACACAAAACCCTAGCCGCTTCCTGCGGCTACTTCTCTCTTTGTTTTTAACAAAGACAACAACTGAGATGCTACGTAGAACATGTGCATGTTAACATGGTATCAGAGCACGTGTGATTCTGGGAATTCTTAACATCCTCAACAAAGATGGCTGGCAATGAGGTCGTGGTCAGTCAAATCCCTGATGAATTAACAATGCAGATTGCTGCCATTTTGAGAAATGGTCTCGGAACACAACAACAAACAACTAACCCCGAGAATTTATCCCTAGGGATTAAACTCGGTGGTGACAACTATGCCCTATGGGCAAACCTGATGAAGAAAGCAATTGGGGGAAGGGGGAGAGGTTCTCACATTACAGGGGAACCGACACCTCCATCCAAAAATGACAAAACATATACAAGGTGGGAACAAGATGATCAATGTGTTTTCACATGGATTATCTAGAATCTTGAATCCATCTTGGTGAATAATGTCTCGCAATATCCCACTGCAAAAGCCCTCTGGGATGGGTTAGCCACCACATACAGTTCTGGTACAGATTCGTTACAGGTGTTTGACCTTCATAAGAGAGCTAATTCATTAAGGTAAGGCGGTAAAACTGATTTTCATATGGTATTTTATTTATATGTATCAAATAAATATAGCATATAATATGTAAATATAAGTATATAGTATATGGTATATGTTATTAATTTTTATAGTTAATAATGGATATACTCTTAAACTTATATATTGACATTTACAAATATCTTTTGGTACAAAATTAGCTTACATAAATACTCTTATATGTATAATAAGTGCGACTACGTCAACTCTTATCTTAGATTATATCCAATCAAATTTAAGTTTACATATATCTTCTCCTGGAGAAAACAGGGTTTTTTTTAGGAGGAAACCCGCAGCCGCTACTCAGAGTGCAATGGGTGCGTACAGGGTAAACCCTCAGTCTGACGCGATAGCCTGCAAACCAACGCCAGAAGGTAAACCACACAAGGTGACAGGCTCAGCCGAGAAAGCGTATGTGGAGGGACTCGAACTCATGACCTTTTGGTTATAAGAATGTCATATCCAACCAACTCGGCTACCCCTTTGGGGGCAGAGAAAACAGCTTTAATATGATATATGGGGGATAATTTTCAGATTAGACATCTAATGTCAAATTTATTTATTAATAATAGTTCAAAATTTTATAAATTATATATAATTACTTAATATTTATTTATTAATCAATTATTATAATCTAATAAATTAATAGAGGGTACTATCATTTTTTATTATATTATTTTAACGATTTTAGTTTTTTTTTACTAAATTATATTCATTTATTATTTTTCAAATTTTAGTAAATAATAGGTTGCTTATTTATATTTTTCATTACTAATTACTCTTTTTGAATAAATTAAAATTGTTTATTTTGCATGTTTAAAGACGAGTCAATTAATTTTTACAAAAAAATATGATAGGTTTAAAATAGGTAAAAAAAATTAAAATCTATTCATTTGAAAAATAGAATTTGTGATAGGTATGTGAATCGTGATGATTTGGGTAAAATGATGGTTGGAGTGAGAAATTAATGTTGGTATTGTAGTTAGAGTAGTTTCTAAGTACCAAACTTGTGGGACGAATAATCGATCTGGTCAAAAGTAACGGAATAAGTGAAATAAGTAAATGAAATTGAGGGAAAATTGAGATAAGAGATAGGAAAAAGACTAAAAATAGTGAAGAAGAGACACAAATGATAATTGTATGGCGAGGTAATGAAACATATGCATAAGTAAAAAAAAACGAAGGTAAGCAATATTGCAAAAAAAGTAAGCATCCACTGACGGCACCACTCGGCATTTGTATTGATATAAATTTCGTAAGCTCCAGATCTTATTCGATAGTAACCTAGCACTCAGTTTAAAACTTATTAAGATAAATTTTGATTACATCTTTATTTAATTTGGCTTATGTATAATCATTCAACCTTTTACAAATTAATAACCTTATTAGTATTCTCATAAATTTTATGAAATCGAGGGAGAAGTATAACTTTAAGTGTTCATCGTTGGCCAAGTAGTTGTTAAGTCTAAATCTTTGAAATCTATGCCTCCACTTTTCGTTGAACTTTATCCAAGTTGATTATGTGACAGGAGTTGTGATGTAGCCCAGAAAGTCCAAACATATTGTATTTCGCTTATTTGGAATTAGGGTTTTGGGTCAGGCTATATAAAGCATCTTATACCCTATTTTGTCGTTAGACTTTGATTAATTGAATTTTGAGAATTATTATTCTGAGTCTCCTTATTTCTCTAACTTAGGGTTAGAGTTTTATCGTAGTTTGTTTCTTCTTTTTCCGATTCGCTACCATATTGGTATCAGAGCCCAACAATTCCTGCTATGCAGATACAGGAATCATGTTCCGGGTACCTCTTGATTTGAATGCTAGAATAGAGAACGACATCTTCCAGTCTACCTGCACAATTGGAGGAAGAATTTGCAGATTTGTAATTGATTCAGATATCTATGAGAATCTGATTTCAGAGGAGGTTGTTCAGAAACTAGCGTTGAAGACTGAAGCTCTTCCATACCCATACATACTGTCAGGACTGATAGAGTACACTGAGGTAACAGTTTCTAAACGGTGTCAAATTGCATTTTCTGTTGGTAATTACAAAGATACAACATGGTGTGACGTAGTTCCTATGGACGTTTGCCATCTAGTTTTAGGAAGTCCGTGGCGATTTAAGAGAAATTCTACTTATGATAGTAGAACAAATCGATACAGTTTTGTGAAAGATGGTATCAAGTTTATATTAATGCCATCTAGAGTAATGTCTCCAAAACCACCACCAGTTAAGGAGTTTCATGCTCAAATTGCACTAGCTGCCGATCTTAGTTGTGATGCTAAAACTGTGTTTGACTCCGTGTTTGACAAACCAGTTTATGATACAAATATTTTTGAAGATGTATCTGGGTTTGTATTTGACAAACCAGTCTACGATGAGTATGATGATGATTGGGATGATGAAGATCTAATTGATATTGAGGACAAACTTGTAGATCGAGATATTGTCTCAGGCTTCAATACACCAGACTACATCGCTTCAGACCTTCTATAGAAGAAGCACTGCAAACTAGCAGATTTTATTGTGGAGATGCATCTTCCAGGTATTTTATGTTATCCTAAAATCAAACCTTTGATTCGGTTTTCAGTGGATACATGTTGTCGTATTGGAAAAATGGAAGATGATATTTTTGTGTTTGAGATTATGAGTAAATTGATAAAAGAAAAGAATAGTGTTTTAATGGATAAAAGATTAGGTTTTGTAATAGAACCTGGAGGAGTTTTGTGTGATTGTTCGGAAAATAAAAGAAAGAATAACAAGTTAAAATAAGAAGAAGCAACGATAGATGAAACCCTAATTCAAGGGTAACATGATGCAACCCTAATCTAAGGGTAACAAAGAGTGAAATTTTGAGAGATAAAAAAATCTATTATTCCAAAAACTTCAAATAACTTAAGGCATATGAGGCTTTATATAACACCTTCTCAAAACCCTAAATTATAATACATGGAAATAAATAAATATTTTAAAATAAAATCAAATCAAATCTTAATATAATTAGATTTGATTTAAATACATAAGATATTTGAATAAAATAAAATAAAATTTAAAAGGCTTTTGTTTGGACTTTCTGGGCTACATCATCCTCTCCTGGTTGACAAGAATTCGTCCTCGAATTCACAACACCATCACCATCTAGAAACCAAATTCTATATTTTATTTTATTCAATCGTCACATTGGGAATTATAATTGTTGACCTTATCGGAATAAGATAAATTTTTCTCGAGTGTTCCTTATTCGAAGTCACATTGAAGCCATCTAGTTGAAGGAAAACAATAGTTTCAAAAACCTTTTCATAGCCTGAAGACAACATCCCCATGTCCTGTTGATGAAAAAAAATGGTTTTGAAAACCTCTTCATAGACTGAGACAGCATCTCGATAAGTAATGTTTACCTTGATTCGACAATTGGTAGCCAATTTAAACTCATTCAGTAACCGGTCAATATGATCGTCATTGAAATGCCTAGTGTGTCTCCCGCATATCAAACGATCTTTGAGATCTTCATGGCCGTATGTTGTTCTCTCCTTTAGACTTTGAATCAGATGAAATCAAGATTTAGAAACATGCTTGACCCGTAGCAGGAACTGAGGCTCTGATACCAAACTGATGACGCAGCGGAAATAGAAGAAGAAACAACGATAGATGAAACCCTAAAACCCTAATTCAAGGGTAACATGATGAAACCCTAATCTAAGGGTAACAAACACTGAAATTTTTAGATATAAAAAAATATATTATTCCAAAAACTTAAAATAACTTAAGGCATATGAGGCTTTATATAAGAGCTTCTCAAAACCTTAAATTATAATACAAGGAAATAAAATAAATATTTTAAAATAAAATAAAATCAAATAAAATCAAATCTTAATATAATTAGATTTGATTTAAATACACAAGATATTTGAATAAAATAGAATTAAATTAAAAAGGCTTTTGTTTGGACTTTCTGGGCTACATCAAGTTGTCTCCGCAAAACGAAGTAGTATGAAAAGCTAAACTATCGAACCATTTATGGTTAACCCATGAAGTCTTAAAGTCTAATGTTTTCACAATTGTCTCGTTAAAATCATATTCTTCCATTTAAGAGAAAAACCGTTATGTTGGCGACAAAATAAAACAAGTATGAGTAGCATTTGGTATTTTTTTTAATTAGTTAGTTATCTCATAGGAAAAAATCACAATTGGGCTCGAATTTTTAAGAGCTTGAAAAATTGCTTCAAAATTAGTTTTTTTACCTATCAAGGTAGCACCCTAATAATTTTCAAGTATGAGGAAGGAATAAAAGTTGTTTATTATTTTCAAAGTCGAGATGAAACAAAAACAACTGAACAGTATGATTGTCAAAGTAATTCAAATTCAATGTATTATTGAGTAGTCATGTCAAACTTATAAATAGATGAATCATTTAAAGTTTGGGCTATTATTGACCAGTCATAAAAATCATCCAATGTTTGAAACTTTGATGTTTGTGACAATACATGAAGGCAAAATGTTTGGACTATTAAAGTTATAATGAAATCTGTGAAGACTGCCACACGCTGGAAATTGGAAGAGTCACTTGACATGTGTCACTCGGATGGGCAGCCATCATTTCCCTAATAATGCATGTTTCAGTTTCGGGGATCATGACCGTTGAAAGTGAGGGCATATCATCCATTCATTTATTCATGTAGTTGAGATGGGCTTATTTTATCTTTTAATAGGCATATTTATAAGTATTTAACATTTCTAGCCAAAATTTTATGTATTCTTTACACCAAACCTTTTTATACTTTTCTTATGGTCAAGAATTGCAGTTATTGGTAACGTTTCTATTTGTGATTCCCTTATGGGGAGAGAATATAGAGTATTATTCTTCGAGAAATAAAAATATACAGGGACAATCTTTGAAGAATAAGATCATGGAAAACCTTTCTCTAAGAAAAGGTTAAGTATTAGGTCAAAAGATGCAAGTTCGAAATAGTTTTCTCTTGTTCATTCTAGTGCTAAGAAAGACAAAGTCAAGGTTCATGTTGATTGCGTTGTTATGGATATTCTTGGCTTGATTAAGAAGCAAAAAACTTATCCTAATATTATAGAAGGTGAAGACGAAGATGATGTGTGCTTGATTACGCAGCTAAAAACTTTGGTAACAAAAATCAATGATTCGCAGTGTATTAATGTTACTACTAAAGATAATTTAATATTTAAGAATGAAAGTATCTTACGTCTAGATCCCGTAGCTGTGTAGCAGGTACTCTTGTATTTTTATCTTCGTTGGATCTCCAACCTTCTTTTATTTTGTAGCTTAATTTTGAGATAGTTGTCTCAAAGTCTTGAATTCCTACAACTACTCTTTCAAGATCCTTTCTACTAAATTTGTTTCTTTGTGTGAAGATGTGTGTAGTGCATACTTGTTAACTATGGACATCCTTACTCTTTCTCTTACAAAAGAGGTTGTTATATTTGAAGGTGGTATACTTAAAGAAGTTTCCGATTTGGTTGAGAAATGCAAAGAGGTTCTACTTGAGGTTAGCCCCAGATTCAAATTTTTGTCTATGAAAGATAAGGAAATTTTTTAATGTAAGAAGATTACTGAAAAGAAACATGAAGAATTATTCTACCTCAGATATCAAAATACTAAGTTTGAAGGTACCTCTCAATCTCATAAGCCTTCATATCTAAAACAAATATGTGTTATTATTACTAATGAAACTATTGTCAAAAATTCTGAAAAGATTGATTTTATGGCAAAGGATTTTGCAGACTTAATAATTTTGTTTACAGGTTATTTTCAATGGTATGGCCACGCTTTGTCAATATAATATCCATCATGATTTTCATATTTTGGATATTCGACCGCTTCTTGAATATGTCGTTCATCCTTTAAAACAGACCTATTGAAAGTCACTCTTTAAACTAAGATTGACAAGGAGATACAGTTGGAGGCCGAGTTGAGTCTTTTGAAACATGGATTACATGTCAGGACCATAGTCTTTTGAAATGAGAACTTGCTTCGTGAATGTTAGGCGATGATTAAAATGTCACTTTCAATTAGAAACATATAACTGAATCGTCTCGTGTAACAGTTTTAGAGGCTCAATCCAAGTTAGTCCCTAATTTTAACCATGAATAACCTAATTTGAACTTAGATGGCTTTTGGTATTATAATCTAGCAGCCGGTGACCGGAAGACTTCGAATGGAGTGACCGATCTACTAGATCTTGTTCTTTCGCACGATATAGAGAATGAGGAGCTTATATTTATGACATGTTTTAAGAGATTATAAATATATAACAAATTAACCAAGTAGACGATATAGATAGATGTCCTTGAAGGCAACATTTTTAAAGAGGTAATGTTGGAAACAGTGATGCTCAAGCCCTTCCTATCGTGGTAAATTCTATGCTGGCTACCAGCATGATTTTATCCTAGGCTTGGAATTGAACACTTTTATAGTCTATTTTGTCTTTTATCCTAATATTTTCGTGAGTAATGATTTTTGATAGTGCTCTAATGATTTATGCATATGACTTTTTTAGAAGAGGTTGTGGGATCTTTGGTGATTAGTGAGAATAATTATGTTCTAATGTAGGATTTCATCTTAGATTAGAGAATTGAGTAAAGGGTCTCGTTTTAAAGGCTGAGAATCTTATGTATATTTTAATATATGGAATTCAGAGTTTGTGAAATCTTGTTGTTCATGGTTGTGTATATTTTGGTATGGATGTTAGGATGATCAGACTGAAATATAGGAGTTGACAGAGATTACCATGGATTGCTGGTTAGACCTTGACTAATTTGTATTGTGAAAAGGGAGCTTGATCTGCAGAGGCTTCCATGTTGGTGGAGGTGTCACATTACTTGATAGATAAAAGCCTCCACTTTAATAATCTGTTTCTTGGATCCCACGAAAACTCAATTGATATTATTCATTTAAATTGTAATAAAAATAATAAATGTCAAATTCATATAAATATAACTGTAAATATATACACAATTCAATTTATTAATTAATAAAATATAATATATGTTGCTTGTAATTTTGTACGAATAAATTCAGCCTTTAACATTATTTAGACAAAAAAAACAAAATATTTTAAAATAAAAATAGTTATATATTTATTAAAATAAGAGAAAATTATACATAAATACACTATCAACTATGTCATTACCACCTATACCCAAAAATTTCATAGTACCAAAAGGTACCTAGACCTAAAAAGTGGGTAAAAATATGTCAAGTACTATAAATACACTTAGTAAGGTTGAAAACCTTTTTCCCCTTTGAAGTCATACTTTTCACTACTCATTCCCTCTCAAATTTACTAAACCCATTAAAAACCGTAAAACGACGAAACCCATGAACTAAACTTAGAAAATCTTGGAACGAACCAACCAACCGCTCTACTACTGGCGATATCTCGAACCATTGTTTCTGAATCCAACAAAGCATTCAACACACCATCTGTCGGTGGTCAGCAACTAGGAAAATACATTTGATGATTACAATGAACTCGCATCCTATTGATATGTAGATGCACTAATCTCGCATCTTGTTGTTATGCATTCCAAAAAACACGCACAGTTATATTGAGGTTGAACTTTCTGTGTTGGTTCAAATATATCGCGTGATTGTATGTGTGTTATCTTTTCCAATAAATACGCATGTTTATTTTTAAAGAAATTGTGCACTTGTTTGTTAGTTTGAAGAACTTGTGCGCTAGTTTTTAATGTTTCAAAGAAATCGCACGGTTGAGTTTGCAAATACGTGTTATAGTTGATTTATCAAACAACATGCATTTATATTTTGCAGGAAATATGACTTCGAAATGATGCTTTTACAAATCAGGCTTAGTGAGCATCTTAAACCTTTTGAAAAAAAATATAATTACAGCCAAACAAATAAAAGCTGCGAAAGACACTCATTTGTACACATTTTTGAAAGAATCGTTCGACGTCCGCTTTCCAAATTGGGTATAAACTGGTGAAGCTAACAACGAATGATGTAAAGGCCATATTTGGGATTAAACACGAGACAAAAGAAATGTCTCTAACCAAAACCAGAAAATTTATAGGTCAATTCGAAGAAGGTGCCGAGAATGATTCGAGATTAATCCAAAACGTACTTCATGACTGCCCGCTCAAGAAAAGCATGACCGACAAATAATATATCAGTACCAAATGTTATTATAAAAGTACTTCTATATTTAACATTTATTATAAATGTGATGTTCATTTTCACTAATCTAGCATGGTGTGCGGTATTTTATAGGAAGGTAGAGAGAAAGTCGCCAGGGAAGGTGGGGAGCATGCTGCATAAGACGTTGCTCGACTACTGATCTTGTTTATTTGCTCTTCCCTGTTGTACTTTGTTTCGTGAGATATAATGGGTTAGATAACAATGTATTAAATCGAATACATTGACAAAATAAATAACTACAATTATTATGGAGAAATATTACAGAAGCTTCTTGGGTCAATAGGAACTTGTGTTGTTGCTGGAAAATCCGATAGAGTTGTCGGTTGTGTTGCATATTTATTTGTAGTGTGTTGCTATGTAATTAAATATAAGTTAAAAAATCATGTAATAATGTTAATAAAGTTTGTGATACGATCTTTCATCATGGAGCATACAACCATTGCAGTTGATTTCGCTAAGCCGGACATGATTCTGATATGTTATAAATGATGGCGATTTGAGTGCAAGCCAACAACAATGGACATAATTAAGATGTTGCACCAGCTACAAGATGATCGGGTAACAAATATATATTTGGAAATGTTATTGTCGTTTGTAAAGAGCTCGTCCAGTAGGGGACTAATAGAAACACGCATAGATTTAGTATAACATAACACACATGTACTTGGTATCATATAAATGATATAGTTACTAAATGAGAGAAATCGCATAGTTACATTGTAACAGAACTCGTATGTTTGATAACACAAATGAATTGCACGGTCTGCAAGAAACCAATAAGATTTCTGGTGACGAATGTTTACAGGGTTGTTCTTCACTGAATAGATTTTGAAGGCTGAGCTAACGTTGGCAGAGGTTGAAAGAGAAGCATTTGGAATAGGTGAAACTAGTGGGAACATAGATGTTGTGCCGATTGTACCGGAGGAAAGGCCTAGGAAAATGACTAAAATTATGACCCAAAAAAACAAAAGGCCACCAAAAAGCATCCAACCACCGACCACCGTACATTGAACAAACAAACCCTGAACCCTTCACACAACACCAATTCGGATATCCCCTCCTGAAACCCATGGTGTAGAAGATAATTTATATTTACCATTCAATGATTCCATCATCAACACAACTTGACTCTAAATCTATGGCTTTTTGTGTGTCGGATACCCCTAAATCAGCAACACAAACATCTGACGAGGTACCTAAATAACAACGTCTGGTACCAATTGAAATGTACGAGCTGAAGGTTTCATCTATGTTTTACCTCAAGATGTTCTAAAGCTGGCACAATCTGAGCTGCATACAGAACATACAACAGTTGTACCATCTGAGTAGGAGGGGGACGCTACATTAGTGGACCAACCTCAATAAGTAGAGGACCAACCCGAACAAGATGGAGACACTACAGAAGTGGACCAAGTTGAACATGATGTGGGTACAATATTTGGCCAAGCTAAACAGGAAGTTGGTATAGAAGAGGTAGTGGGTAAAAAAGCATCTCATATAGCAGTGATAACACCTAAAAATGTTGCAGACGTTATAGCAGTGGAACAACCTACAGAAATAGTGGATACAAATCAGTCTACTCTAAAAGAGAAAGAGACTACACCGTCGCTACCACAAATACAAGAGACATTCACTATAGAAGTGGAACCACTGGAACCGGGAGTGGAACAACTAGAACAGAAAGGTCGTGAAGATGTAACTGGATCTTAAGTTTATTAAGATTCAACTTTCTGAATATATTTTATTGTATACTGTCTGTTTATAAAGTCATATTGTCTAGGGTTTGGATATATTATTTTGTTATACTTTGAAATGTATTTTGTTACACTTAGATCCCAACAAGCTGAAAAGAAAGCCCAACCCGAACAAGAAGCACAACCCTGCACAAAGGCAAAACTACTAAGCCAACCAGAATCAGCAACAGAATTCCAACAGATTGCTGAAGAGGAAGCCAAACACCAATAACCAGGGGTCATAAAGTCTGAACAATCCACCCCAAGACAAGCATCAACATCAGCTGGTACGACGAACGAAACAGTATGTTTAGAACTACCATATTTATTGATTATTTCATACAATATACACAGTCTTTTTTGACAAAGTTGATAAGGTTGAGGCAAATGTTGTCATGCAATGGAGTTTGGATTCTATCATGGAGGCTAGATTTCAAAATTTAGGAGATGGTGCTGCTGACAAGACCGTAGATGAGACAACATCATTGTAGTTGTTAGGGATCTTGTAAGTAGATATTTAGATTATTAAATATCTAATATATACAGTCGGGTTATTATAATACAACAACTAGTTTTCTATGTTACAAGATGTAGAGGATGCATATTTTAATTGGGATTTATTTAGTTAGACACGAGAGGAAAAGGCAGAGGTTAATTTCCCTGATTAGGAAAAGACTATAGCAATAATGCAGATCATCGAGGTTAGTGAATACCACAAAGTTCTTAAAATACAAAGGGCAGAAAAACAAGAAATTTAAGAAGTATGGTATTTACCACAATCAGAGTTGTCCAACAAACTTAACGTGAGTGTGAGTGAAGTAATGACGCTACCATACGAACGAGATATGGACTTCAAGGTAAAATATACAAGCGTAGCTAAGTAACGCTCAATTTAAAGTTAGTGTTGGCCTATCATAGCATTATCAATTATACTAGGAACCCACATGTTTATTAATATCTTATATTTTCTTATACGCCTCCAACTTGTTATTTGGTATATTATCGACGCTTGGATATAAAAGATGCTTAAAGAAGCTGGTTGGCTAGTACCATTAAAAGGTTATAAAAATTCTTACACTTGTAAATACAACACGATTCAAATTTCTTCAATTGCAACAAGTAAGTGTAGCTAAAATTATTTATCGATTATGAAAACATAACTTTTTGTAATCCTCATCGATAAAGCATGAAAAACTAGCCAATAAAAGATATATGTCAAAACTTGTTGACGTAGTATTCAACAAAATGAGGCACAACACCTATATTGTGTTCATTCATATGTGCCACATAAGAAAAGATACAATGAATGAGTGGACCTTGGTGGATATTGATATGGAAAAAGGAATGATAAAAAACTGTAACTCACTCATGCGAAGCAGTAAATATATACCATACAACACAAGAAAAACTATTGATACTCTGGTAAGTATTTTTCAAAGTAAACACATGGTAGTTGACTCAAATACATCGCATGTTAGATTTCCAAACAACTCTTTGTAAGTTTTTTTCAAAGCAAACACATGCTTCTATCTTCAAATAAATCGTGCGGTATACATTTTATTGCAAATCGGTTGATTATTTTAACAAAGATATCACAGTATTAAAATTTGAAACAAATCGCATGACTAATTTTCATTTATGTGTTGCTAACTGCTCTAACTCTTCTTAAAATTTGCTATATTGTATAAAAAAGGATACATACCTAATGTAAAGACGGGATATAGAGTGAAGTCTGTAAGAGATATCCCATAACAAAAACTAGGCAACCTCAACTACAGAGTTTTTTATTACGAATATGCCAAAGATATCATCTATAAAAGCTTTGTATCAGAAATTTACAACGAAGATATGGGTGCAACTACTAGATGTCAAATGTTTAATTATCTCCTAAATGATAAAAAGACCAATCTTTGGTGGTAGATAACTTGATAAAGACTTTTTCGATGTGAACAAATTTGTAATACGACTGATTTTGTAAGTATTTTAGTCTATTATAGTAAGTAAGGTTTGTACTTTTATTGTGTTGTTAAACATTAATCTTGCATTTTTTATATATAATAAAAATCACGCGGTCAATTAGTTGTGTTGTCTGTTAAGTAATATTCTCATTAATCTTGCATGGTTCAGTACGAAAATAAATCACGGAATTAGTTGTTTTTAAAATGCATTGGTAATTGGTGTATACACTAAAGACGTATCGTAATTAATAAACGAAATGACAACTAGTGGATATTTAATCATGTCAGTATTTAAGATTTTAGTTATTTTTCAATTGGGTAATTTAGTGCTTGATTTTAAAAAAATAGATATTTAATCATGACTAATTATACAATACAAAACAAATATCGAGATTGAGTTAGAGTAGAGTTATAGTTGAGTTAAATTTATGCATATAAATAATAGTATCTAGAGAGTTGTTCCTATTAAACTCTTCATCTTCAAATACCTTGTCCCCTTACTCTCCAAACTCTTACGGTTACTCATCCTCGTATAATGGATTTTCTGATGAGTCCAAACACTTCTCCGACTACAAACACACCACAACGACCGCGTACTCCTCGGAGTCTTTGAATGATGGTTTCATAT
Source organism: Limnanthes douglasii subsp. nivea (assembly GCA_036936605.1). Classification (NCBI taxonomy): domain Eukaryota; kingdom Viridiplantae; phylum Streptophyta; class Magnoliopsida; order Brassicales; family Limnanthaceae; genus Limnanthes; species Limnanthes douglasii. The sequence goes on along the minus strand of JAUPFV010000005.1, from coordinate 101,077,903 downwards.
TCTCGTTATGGACTTAGAATTCGAATGGTTAAATTTATAAAGAACCTGCGCGAATGGATTACAAAGAACTCGCACAATCGTAATATTCACTTAAATCGCGCAGTGTAAAATGCACATATCTCGCGTTGGTTTATACGCAACAAGCTAGTGATGGGCATAAAACTAGAATCGTTAAATTACAAATAACTCGCGCGATAGGATTACAAAAAAATCGCGCAAGTATAATATTTAATAAAATCGCGCAAGTATAATTTACAAAGAAATCGAATCGTTAAAAAATTAACTAAACTCACACAAATTGAAGTGCTCTAATCTCGTATAGTGTTAGAATATTCAGTGTATTAAGTTTCCTTGTATAGGTCTCTAAGTTCTTAATATATTGAGAGCCTTACTATTGGTCAATTCTTGAATTATATCTCTAATGCATCAATAAAGCAAAAGGGAACATTTTCTAATAAACACATAACCTTAGCCGCTTCCTGCGGCTACTTCTCTCTTTGTTTTTAACAAAGACAACAACTGAGATGCTACGTAGAACATGTGCATGTTAACATGGTATCAGAGCACGTGTGATTCTGGGAATTCTGAACATCCTCAACAAAGATGGCTGGCAATGAAGTCGTGGTCAGTCAAATCCCTGATGAATTAACAATGCAGATTGCTGTCATTCTGAGAAATGGTCTCGGAACACAACAACAAACAACTAACCCCGAGAATTTATCCCTAGGGATTAAACTCGGTGGTGACAACTATGCCCTATAGGCAAACCTGATGAAGAAAGCAATTGGGGGAAGGGGAGAGGTTCTCACATTACAGGGGAGCCGACACCTCCATCCAAAACTGACAAAACATATACAAGATGGGAACAAGATGATCAATGTGTTTTCACATGGATTATCTATAATCTTGAATCCATCTTGGTGAATAATGTCTCGCAATATCCCATTGCACAAGCTCTCTGGGATAGGTTAGCCACCACATACAGTTCTGGTACAGATTCATTACAGGTTTTTGACCTTCATAAGAGGGCTAATTCATTATGGAAAGGGTCCGATACACTAGAAGACTTGTGCAACAAACTGCAGAACATCTGGATGTCTATAGATAGGCGAGATCCGAACCCTATGAAAGACCCAGAAGATATTCAGATCTACAATAAGAAGACTCAAGAACAAAGACTCTATCAATTGCTAATGGCGATTAATAACAAGCTTGAACCAGTCAAGTGAGATATCCTGAAAAAAGATCCTCTTCCTTCCGTGGAAACAACATATGCTACAATACGAAGGGAAGTGGCCAGGCTTAATATACTAAAATCAAGTTCTTCTGATAGTGACTCGATTGAAATTGGAATGGGTTTGGTTGTTAAAGATTCTGCACATAGGTTTAAATTCTGATCCAAAGAGAAAGAAGATAAATCCAAGTTTTATTGCACTCATTGTGGGATGAAGAAACACACTAAAGAGACATGTTTCCAGCTGGTTGGCTATCCAGAATGGTAGGAGGACGGTCATAAGGAGAAAAATAACCAGCATTTCAGATCTAATGTCAAACGGGCTTCGTCTACAAGTGGCGGTGAAGATCCGACTAAAAATAAGCAAGGAAGTGGTACTGGTTTTGGAGGAATGGCGGCGAACTCCTATGAAAAACTTGGAGGTAAAGGGTTTGAGAAATCAATGAATTGGATCTTTGATTGCGGGGCTACGGACACCATGTCTTATGATCCTAAAGACTTTGGTGACATGTCATCTCCAAAGAAATCCCATATTGAGACTGCTAGTGGAGAAATTTGTGAAGTCAAAGGGGGAGGTTCAATTATTTTTTAGGAAAAAATGGAAATTAAAAACTGCCTCTACATTCCTTCACTATCCTTAAAGTTATTATCTGTTAGTCAAGTGACAAAACAACTCAACTGTGTGGTTCTTATGTATCAATTTTTTTTGCATTTTACAGGACATTCGTACGAAGGAGATCATTGGGCGTGGTACTGAACAAGGAGGTCTCTATTATGTTGATGAGGTAGTTCATAAGGGACATACCATGCTTGCTCACGGAACAACCGAAAGGCAACTTTGGTTATGGCACCGGCGACTTGGTCATCCTTCTTTTAGCTATCTTAAGAGTTTGTTTCCTAGTCTTTTTTTGAATAATTCCATTCATGAGAAATGTGAAACCTACATTCTTGAAAAAAATCGTAGGGTCTCATTTAATCAAAGTAATACTAGAGTTGATTATGCTTTTGCGCTAATCCATTCTGATGTTTGGGGTCCAGCACCAAATTCCACTAACAATCAAATCATATACTTTGTTTTATTTGTGGATGATTTCTCAAGAATGACTTGGATATACTTCATGAAACATAAATCGGAAGTACCAGAAATATTTGTTTGTTTTTACAAAATGATTTTGACTCAATTTGAAAAAAAAATACAGATTCTCCGTTCTGACAATGGAACAGAGTTTGTCAACCAAACAATGCATAATTTTTTCAAAACAAATGGTCTTATCCATCAAACCACTTGTCCAAACACACCTCAACAAAACGGTACTTCATAACGAAAAAATCGTACTTTACTTGAAAAAACTCGTGCTATTATGATTGAATCTAGAGTTCCTCATTCTCTTTGGCCAGAAGCTCTTGCTACAGCTACGTATCTTGCAAATCGTCAACCGACCCGATATCTAGGAAATAAAACTCCATTACAAGTGCTTGCCACCCAAGTTACAATTCCATCTGTTATGACCTTACCACCTCGTGTCTTTGGTTTTTCGGTGTTCGTTTATATCCCTAAAACTAGTCGAAATAAACTTAATATTTGTGCTGAAAAGTGTGTATTCGTTGGATACGGTGTTCATCAAATGGGATATCGGTGTTATAATCCGGTTACTCGTCGACTCCATGTCACCATGGACTGTGACTTCTTAGAATCCGATTATTTTTTTGACCACCAATCTCGTGCTCAGGGGGAGAAAGTAAGTGAATCACTCGACTCGTTGCTATACGAAAGTTACTTTGAGGATGTGCGGACAGAGTCGGTAGATGGTGCCACCGAACACGCCTCTTCCAACATAAAGGAGACTGACGAGGCAATTCTTACCACCAATAATTCTCCCAAAGGCAATGTCCAACAAAAAATAAATGCCATGGATACTACCAGCGAATCAGCCGAAGAAAATGCCCATCAAGAGGTAAACAATTTACAATGTCATAATTCACAAAATGTTATTGACCATGACATTTCAGGAAGTTCATTTGTTAAAACTCAAACTTCGGTTCTTCCCCCAAGAAAAAATAGAGGGGTTCCTCCTGACCGGTATTCACCGGAACACGTTCATCGTGCTTCCACATATCCGGTAAAAACGGACAGGAAAGGAATGACAAAGATTGCAAAGGCATTTTCAGCTACTATTCTCTCTGAACAAATCCTTAAAACAACTCAAGAAGCTAAGAAGATGACTGAATGGCATGAGGCAATGAATACCGAAATGGAAGCTCTAAAAAGGGATGGTATATGGGAGAATTGTGTGTTACCATAAGGGAAGAAAGTAGTCGGGTGTAGATGGGTGTTTAATATAAAATATAAATCCGATGGCACCATTGAGCGACACAAGGCAAGATTGGTTGCCAAAGGATATACACAAACATATGGTATAAACTACTCTGAAACGTTCTCTCCGGTTGCAAAGATTGACACTATCAGAGTTTTACTTTCAATAGCCGCGAATAAAGATTGGCCTCTTCATCAATTTGATGTAAAGAATGCTTTTTTACATGGAGACTTGGAAGAAGAGGTATATATGGAACCCCCACTAGGGTTCTCTGATGGTTTTCAAGAAAATGAGGTATGCAAACTGAAAAAGGCATTATATGGGCTCAAACAGTCTCCTCGTGCTTGGTTTGGGAGATTTACAATGGCAATGAAGTAATATAGCTACAAACAGAGTAATGGGGATCATACCTTGCTTTACAAAAAGAGAGGAGAATTAGTCACTTGTCTTATAATATATGTCGACGATATGATTATAACGGGGAATGACGAAGAAGAAATTAGCTCTCTTAGGAAAAACCTCTTCAAGGAGTTCGAAATGAAAGACTTTGGGGGATTGAAGCATTTCCTAGGAATCGAGGTTCTTAGGTCAAAAGGAGGGATTTATATCTCCCAACGGAAATATATATTGGATTTATTAGCTGAAGTTGGCATGGTGGATTGCAAACCAAATGACACTTCTATGGTTGTGAATCACAAACTAAAGATAATTGAAGGGGCCAGACCAGCGAATAAAGAAAGGTACCAAAGGTTGGTGGGAAAATTGATTTACCTGGCTCACACTCGACCCGACATTGCATACGCGGTGGGAGTAGTTAGCCAGTTCATGCATCATCCTCAGGAACACCATATGGAGGCAGTAATGAGGATTATTCGATATCTCAAAGGCACACCAGGAAGAGGCATAATTTTTAAGAAAAATGGACACCTTGATATTGAAGTATTCACAGATGCTGATTGGGGAGGGAATCCTAATGACAAGCGATCAACTACTGGCTACTTTACTCTTCTTGGAGGTAACTTGGTGACTTGGAGGAGTAAGAAACAGAAAGTAGTTTCACTGTCAAGTGCTGAATCAGAATTTAGAGGAATTGTTAAGGGGATTACCAAGATACTTTGGTTAAAGAAGATAATGAAAGAAATCAGATCCCCTCTAAAGTGTCCAACTTAGTTAATGTGAGATAATAAAGCTGCGATTAAGATTTCAGAGAACCCGGTACAGCACGGTAGAACAAAGCACGTTGAAATAGATAGGCACTTCATAAAATATAAGATTGAAGATGGGACAGTCGAACTTCCGTTTGTTAGATCCGTAGACCAACTGGCAGACATCCTGACAAAAGTGGTTGATGCAAGAACATTCGAATCAGTTTTATCCAAGTTTGGTATTGGTGATCCCACTACACAACTTGAGGGGGAGTGTTAGAATATTCAGTGTATTAATTTTCCTTGTATAGGCCTCTAAGTTCTCTATATATTGAGATCCTTACTATTGGTCAATTCTTGAATTACATCTCTAATGCATCAATAAAACAAAAGGGAACATTTTCTAATAAACACAAAACCTAGCCGCTTCCTGCGGCTATTTATCTCTTTGTTTTTAACAAAGGCAACAACTGAGATGCTACGTAGAACATGTGCATGTTAACATATAGTAATAGCCATAAGGAACTGTTGATGGACTTAAAAATTTAAATGTTAAATATGCAAAAATCACACGATTGTACAATTGTAACATTAACCAAAATCACACGATTGTAATACAAAGAACTCGCGCAGTTCGGATATAAAATATAAAATAATATCACTTTAAAGTGGAATCTCACAGATGATGTTGTTATGGCTTGGTTTTGAACAACGTCCACGCATCAACTGCTTGGTTGTTATTTATCCTCTAATCGGAATTTGTTTTTTCTTTGGCCTTCTAGGTCCTTTTCATGTTAGGAAGCAGAATGTTTGGCTCGGACAAATTATTAGAGCTTGATCCTTTGCCAAAATTGGTTATAGTAAGTATAATAAAACATTAAACTGACTTGTAATTACTAACCGAATATAATGACTCAATCAACACCATAGGATCTTGTTGAGTAGATTGTATTTTCGCTAAAGCGTGAGAACATGTAAAACAATCTTGTTGTCATGTACCACAAGAACATTTGAAATCTAGCCTATTAACAAGCATAACGGGATTTTAAAAATTCAAATAAGGCTGCAGAAGACTTACGGACTAGCAAGGTACGACCTTTTTCAACATTCTGCTTTAACTTTTTTTCATACTCGAGGCATAAATTAGTACTCCAGGTTAGTCCTTCCGAATAACGTCGTGAAATTTGAGTCATAAGTACAACTTTATCTTGTCAACCAATTCAACAGCATGTAGACTACATAGTTTTTTATCTGTGCGTTAAACGATTCACTACAGTAGATGCTATAGCACCATATCGGTTTCCTTTAACAAATGACTTAGCATACTTCTCAGAGGTAAAGTTTCAATAATCTTTTAATTCTATAACCACCTTCACATACAAATTCTGAACTATAATCATTGAAAATATGTACTATGGAAGCATAAGCACATTGATTAAACAGGCATAGCATCATAACTTTAAACTCTCTATTAGTACGATCAAGAGCGTTCCTCAACTTTTAAACAAGATGGAAAATATAATACGTATGATAGTAGTTTAAATACAAGACATAAACAACATTAATGATACCTAAATGATAATAAAAAATAATTTTAACTTGACATTCCAAAAAATAAGGTTTTAAATACTCCAAAAACCATAGCTAATTTTCAGCATCTTTATTACCAACAATACCAAATGCAACAGGGAATATACCTGCAATATCAAAAAAGTAATCTACTTTTACATGTCTAGCATCCTTAAAAAACATAAAAAAAACTCACATGCTTCTTATATAACAGAAATCACGCAACAATTTTACAGCACAACTCACATGTTCATTAACCAGATCTTACACATGTCTAGTATTTTTCAAAATATTGGGGGAACTCGCAAGATTGGGTTACAAAAAACTCGTGCAAGAACAATACATTAAAATCACAGTGTAAAATACATATATCTTGCACGATCTGTTATATCAAAAGTATCAGGGTTCAAATATAGAATACCTCACATGGTTTCCGATAAAACACAACTCTCATCCTCAAATATATTAGAATCGAATGATCATCTATACTTATAGCTAAACTCACACGATGTATATATATAAAAAAATCATAAAACTTACCGTTGTTACCATCTTTTGCTACGACATATATCAATACAACCCTATTATTGGCTGTTAAAAAGGTTCAATTGACAAACAACATCGGACGACATAACTAAAAATCTTGAAGACACAAACTTAATGCTATAAAAAAAAGTGTATGGAGACGTTTCTAGCAACTAATTCTGAGTGGCAATTGGTAGTAATATCACGAATTTTCAATCGTTTGAAGTATCCCTTTAGTAAAATAAAAGAAGTATTATCATCTCTGAAAACTCCCCTTTTTACATTCTATAAAGTATTCCTTGGGAGATTATAAGAAATGTCTAAACCGTAGTCTTGTTTAACAAATGATTGTATACTTTTTATCGTCACTGAATGGCATGCTCTAATAGAATCATAAATTTCATTCACAATCAAATCCGATGTCAAATGATTCCGATGTTTTTTTAGAAAAAAAAATGGGGCTACAAGTATGTCGTTCAACAAAGCGCTTAATCGTCATGAAGTCGGTGCTGGAATTAACTAATACATAAAGTCTTCATTTACATATAGTTGAGACTTTGTTTTCACAATAAGCAATTATCTTACTTATTATATTATGCATGTACTTGAAAGAAAAAACATGCTCTAAGGAATTTCGATGTAAAGATAAACTTAGAGCTGCAACATCTTCATTGGAAAACATGACCAACACCTGTGATAACATCAACTCAACTAATGGTAGCAAGTTTTTTTTGTGATCTCAATTAACTAAACCATTACTACTCTCTCTACTAGTTAGTTGATTATTCAAGACTTTTCCCAAACTTATGCTATGCTGTTTAAGTTTTTCACCAGCAACCTTATCAACAAGTTGTTGTCCTAAAACTAGCGCTTTTTAAACGGACCACATCAAAATATACCTCTAAACTGGAAAACGCCTTCTCGTGATCACCGCAGGAGAATGTAATAATGCAGTTACCTCTAACCAACGCCCCATATGCTTTTAACGTATTCTTGAATACTTTGGAAGTTTTCAAACTCGATAAAAGGAACAACTGCAGATTGGTGACGATATTTGAAAATATAAACTCTTAATTTAGACATATATTAGTTTGTATTATACAAGTCAGAAACAGTCATGAGCATAGGGCTGTCATAAGACAGCTCACATGTATAACAACCCTAAATGCACGCGGTTAGGGTCTAACTGAATTTGCTTTATTGAATATACAAATAAATAGCAATTCTATTATTGAACACAACTCGCACAGTCCATTAACAAAGGTATAATATAGAAAATTAATTGAGAAATCACATGTTTGTCATGTTTCTATCCACAACTAAAGTCGCATGGTCATGCTCAGATGCATCATAAAGAAATGTGCTTATCTTGCATCTTCTTCAACTAATATCGCATCGTCAACCATAGTTGCATGTAAACTCTAATCTCAATTATATATATTCTACCACATCCAAAATAGCTATAATAACTCAATTAAATATATAATACAAGAAGTGTATTAACTTAGCCTACAAAAAAAACTCATGAAAGTTTGTTACACATTTAGTTTAAAAAAACATATTAGGAAGTAGAGTATCACCGTATGACAAATCCTCACATGAATCATAAAACACCTGGAAAAAGAAAACTACAATGATGCTCAGATAAAACAACCTGAAATAAAAAAAACTTTGATGATAAAACAACGTGAAATCAAGAAACTCTAATGAAAAAACCTACTCACAAAATTCGATGATGCTTCATCGACGGTTCACGGTCGTTATCTTTGCCAATGAAATCGTGATATCAAGTAAGTAGAGTCATCGATGTAAATACTACGATCACCTCAATTCTGTTTTTTTAAATGGGTATATTTAGTATGATATGAAGAGAAAGAGATAGGTGACTATAAACAAATTCAAATGTTTGAAAGGTCAAATAGGGGGAGAAAAACAACATCTTACAAAAAGTTAAGCTTGTATAGTTGCTAGAGGGTATTTAGGGTATTAAAAATAATTGGGTATTGAGTGAGAGTTATTCAGTTGAGATGAGTGAGGTATTAGATAACTCTATCGTTTGTGAGTATGTACCTATGGTGTCATTTCCCTTAAAATAAACTCTATTCAGAAAGTCATAATAGTTTTTATTAGAAGGTGCTTTTTAAGGAAAGTTACCAATAATCATCTAATTAGAAATTAAATCCTCGATAACTATTTGGGTTTTGCATCATAAATATTTCCAACAATACTTTTGAATACATAAATATGTTGAGCCTTCAAAAATTAAATATTTTTAACATTCAAAACTTTATATTTTTCAAACCTTAATTAAAAAATAATTCCAAAACTAAAAATATTTTTACATTCTAAAGACGAACAAAATGAAATCTATTAGTGATATTTTAGAGATTTTTTTCTTATATACGCAACCAAATTACACGTAGTTCGCAAGTGGAATATGGTTTTTTTTAGCAAGCAAATCATGTTAATTATGAAACCAGAATACAATTAATTTTTGACAACCAAATTGGATGCATTTTGGCAACTAAAACACATTCTTTTTTTTAAAGTAAGTTTTTAACATAAAAATGCACATTCGTAACTACAAAAAATTTAAAGTAATTTTTTAACATAAAAATGCATGCATTTTTGTAACTACAAAATTTCTATAACCAGATGTTTTGCAACCAAATTACACGTAATTCTGCAACTAGAACACAATTGTTAACCTAGACTTATTTTGCAACCCAATTACACATAATTACGCAACTAAAGTTTTTTAGAAATATATCCAAAAATATATTTTATGGATCTAGTTTTGTTCGCTTTAAAAAATAAAACTGATGATATTTGCAAGTATTTTTGGAGCTATGGTTTGAAAGATTTGATTTTTTATAAAAAATAAAAATCACGAGAGAGAAAATGGTTAAAGAGTATTTCAGACTAGTCATTTATCACCATGTGGTTATTTGTAAATACTCAATTATCACCCGATGGTTATTTGTATTATATTAAACCTTGGATAATTATTGGTAAATACGTTTGATATTGGATGGTTATTGGTAGATTACCATATTTTTTATTTGATTAAAATAATATCTAATTAAAAGAAAATTACTATTTAAGATCCATCCAAGAATCGGTCCAATACCAAAAATAAATGTGTTAATGGACCATATTTTCTATCTAAAATACAAAATCATGTATATTTTTTGCGATTAAAAATTTTAAACCATAACTTAGGAAAAAAAATCTGAAAGTACAATTGGTTTTGTTTTTTCAAGACGTACAAAACGAGATCCCTGAATAATACTTTTTAAAGTTTTTTTTTTTCGCGAGCCCAGTTAACACCAGTCTCGCGCGTATAGCTTTTTGGTCCCGTATCTATCATCTAAAAGTTTCAATTTTACATTGTTCTTGCATCTAGAAACTTGTCCCACATCTACCATCTAAAAATTAATTTATACTTGGTTTCTCATCTATTAACTGCTCCGGTATCGATCATCTAAAAATGATTTTACATTGGTTTTGCATCTAGCAAATGATCCCATATCTATAGTCTAAAAAAAATCATTTTGTATTTGTCTTTTATCTAGTATTGGTCAAACAACTATTATCTAAACATTTCAATTCTATAATGGTCCCACATATAGCAACTAGTCTCGTATATATCATCTAAAAACTATTTTAAACTAGTCCATTTTATATTGGTCTCGCAGCTAGCAACTGGTCATGAATCTATTATCTAAAATTTTCAATTTTACATCGATCTTGTATCTAGTAATTGATCTAGCATCGATCATCTAAAACTTATTTTATACTCGTCTTGCATCTAGCAACACTAGATTCGAGATGCAAGATAGTGGACATGGGACACAAAATTACTTGAAAAATACAAAATAAAAAGTAAATTTACATGAAAACACATAATCATTTTATTTTCTAAAACAATCTTTTATCTTAAATCTAGAAACACATTCCAATTCTAATTATATTTCAAGTGTAGTAGTAAATATCAAATTCGATTTACAATTGGATTATAATTCAATTACAATGTAACCAATTTTAATTGAGAGAGAGAGAGAGAAATAGGGGAAATATAAAAAAAATGAAGAAGAATAAAATCATGAAGAAGAAGAAAATAGTAAGATTTTACTAAAAACATTAAGTTACAAGTCAATTACAATTGAACCAATTCGAATCGCGAAGAAAATAAGTAGAATGGAGATTTTGCTCGGAACTTGATTGTATGTTTATTTGTTGTAGCCGAATGTTTTTGCCATAAATTTTCCAGATCGAAACTATTGATCCATTTATGGTTGGAATTTTTAGGGTCGGTTGGCCTTATACTTACCTCATTAAAACTCTATCGTCGAGGAAAACCTTTCTTTAGAAAAAATACTTTATTTACCGAAGAGAAAAGAGTACGAATATAAGTAGTATTTCCTTTATTTTTATTTTATAGTACTTCGCACTCTTGTGAGAATTTTTTTTTATTTACAATGGCATGAAGTCGAAATAAATTTTCCTTTAAAAGAATATCTTCGGATTTGCTTTGAATTGCTTCTAGGTATAGAAAAGTAGCCCTTCACTCCACCCTTTAGTCATTTCAAAATATGATGAAAGGAGTATCAATATTGCCGGAGGAAATCATTAGGAAATCATAGCATTGAAGTTTTGGTTGGCTGAGACTAGTATATATTCCATACGTATTTTAGTTGAAGTTATTCTTTTAATATTTTTGCGTGACCGCAGATTTACTCTTTGTTGTTGATTTTTTTTAAAGTCAAGATAAAATAATTAAAATCAAATAAGTATGAGGGATATATACCTCTCTTATACATAATTATTTCGGGAATTATGATTTATTAGTCTCTATATTATTATTTTGGTATTGTGAACCAAATCGAAAACTTGTTGTTTCGAATATTTTTAGCTTTGTCACCTTCAATGCTTTAAAAGAATGCGCTAGTTGTTGCTTGCTGATTCTAGGTTTGGTTAGTGTGTCTCGAATCCCTTGTGGTTCAGATCACTCCCTTGTGGTTCAGATCACTGAATGTGATCCTGCTAACTACGAGACTACCTCACCAAACTATAATATTAGATAGAAAAAAAGAGATAAACTAAAGAGAGAATAACTAATGATTAAATTATTAGTCATGAATGGTGATTAACCTCAAATGAAGTGGTATTTATTATTTATAGTGACCAATTTGGATCCAAGTACACAATGATCCTCATGGGTTTCACTAACAATAATAATAAATACAACCAAAACCGGTTCGCAACCCGGCTCAAAATCCACACAATTATGTTCTTATCAGTAGCTTCATATTCCTAAAGAGCTTGTCAAAGTAAAAATATATTGACTTGGAGCGTCTATGCTTAAGAAATATCTGACGCATGAAACTGGAAAACACTATGTACTCTTTATATCCTGACATTCTCATAAGGAATGTGATAATTCATGTGTGTTTTTTTTTTAATTTTTTCAATCTCTGATAAACCAAAGTGTTTCCATTTTTAGCTAAAAACAAAAACATCAAAGGACTATAAGAAATTCCAAAGATAATCATGCGAGAAAAATAAAAAAATAATGTTACCTAAGGAGGAATCTCTTTTTTTCACACCCACTGCCCGGCTCCAACGCATCACACCCGGTTTCGGTTTAGGGACTTTTACGTGCGTACATTTCCATGTATTTTTATGGAATCAAGGTAAACGTCGCGTCTGTCAGGAGTAGAAATAGAGCGTCACACGACATCTGCTGAAGTTTTATAAATACGAGTTTGGCGCATTCTTTATCCTACTGATATTAGAGAGAGATATATTTTGGATATATAAGGACTCACAAGATACCTAGCTTCCACCATTATAGAAACGTTTCTCGCAAACTCAGCCATCATCAAACATCGTATGGTTCACTCAACCTATGTCATCCAGCTATCTGATTATTTACCTTGGTTGCACCCCCTTCCTTTTAAACCAGTTGATCAATATTTATCTTATTATAAGGTACACTCTCTTCCAATCTTCTTCCCTTAGTAAATTAATGGGTGACAAAAACTTTGACACCATGAATATGAAGTGAAGATTAAATATAGCCCAACATGAGATTGAGAGTGATGAGCGTTCGTCCTACTCTTCCTCTGACGAATTAGAGAAGGAAGAATACTACGAACCTCAAATTGTATAAGTAGATAAACTCTCCTAAATCTTGAAAGTTAAGGGTGGTACGACCCACATCTTTATGACACTTAGGGTTACTCCTACTATGACCATTTTAATTAGTCCTCAAACTGCGATTATGTCCGTTCAGGATCCTGCTATCACTTTTTCTCATTGAGAAACCAACCTCCAGAGGCGTGAACTCCTTCCAATTTTTTTGATTCTCAACCAAAAGATGCTTCTCATGAGGAGTCTGCAACCCTTAATAAAAAATAAAAATGCACCTTAACGATGTACTACTTGATGATAAAGATGTGAAACATTTTAATCACTAGTTTAATAACACCTTAACTTGAATTAAATTAGATCTCGCGAGTCTTGTGATGAATGTAGGTTTTAATTAAAATTATATAGCTTTAAAATTCCAAAAGAAATATATTTGATATAGAAAAATTTCATCCAAATGTGACGTTAACACTTGAGAATGAGAAGTATATGATCCGGAAAAAATTAAAAAACAAAGACAAGATGAATTACCAAAATATAATATATGGTAGGCCCACAAGGATAACAAGAATAAGTATAGACATAATATAGGCTAGCTTCATATGAAGGACCACATGAAGATGAATCGTTACTGATGAGTTCGGAAACTTCAGACACAACCCACTACATCATTCGAAAAAGGGTAATTCAGACAATGACACGCCACTGATATATTCGGACAAGACAAAAATAAAACACTTTTTGACTAAGCTATTTGCTAATGTACTTAAAAGACTAATGAGTCCTTAAACTTGACCCAGTTTCATAACTTGACCCGTAAGCCCATGGGTTATTAATTAAGAGTATACATATTCCAAACACTCTCATTAATGAGGGTGATCAACATTTAATACAAGCAGTCTGCTCAATTATCTCACTAGTCTTTACACTAAATACTTTAAACTCCACAAAACACTTTACCAAACTACCCCTAGCCCAAAATAAACCACACCAGTCATAATCGTCATAATCACCAGACATGTAATTTATGGAATAAATGTTTTTGAAATTAGACAATCTTAATATTTTGCTACCAACATACTTTAATATTTCACACTTGAATTTTGTACTATTTTTCATTTTCTTAGTATTCTGTATTTGACTTTCTTAATATTTTGAGCTTAACAGGTAATATCTGATTTTGCAAGTAGTTGATACATTCAAGCTTAACAGTCCCAAATTGTTATTGCATTTCTAAAAAAACATAAAGTTCAATTTTTGCAAAGACCTAAAACGTTGAAATAAAATAATAAGTAAATAAAATAATTTAAGATATAAATTGAAAAAAGTATTGGATACAAATAATATAACAATTTATAAACATCCATATACATCAAAAGTTCGTCTACGGAATTAGTTTTTGAATCCATTGATCAACAAATAAGACCTCCACCTATTTTAGCATATGTTGGTTAATATAATAAGTAATACGCAAACCAAACAACCTACACGCTGCCTCACCTACATTGTAAGGAAGATAAAAAATATGAAAAATTAGAATCGACTATTTATATTTTTCAACGGACCAACGTAACATCTCACAAAGACAGGCCAGTATATTTTCTAAATGGCTATATAATGTATGGATTTAGCATATGATAGATATTTTGACGTTTTAAAAGTATAAATAATTTTTGTTTTGTAAATAAAAAAGATAAAGTTTTTATGTTTGAAGGATTCGTTTACATTTCGCAAGTATAATAAATTACAAAATAAAAGACGATTGTTTTTAAATAACTGTCGTATTAGCACTTCTAAACATCAATACATTTAACTAAATTCTTAATCTCTATTTAGTCGTGCATCCAACTCTATAAATTTTAAATGTCTGATTAAACATGTATCCAAACTCTATAAATGTTTAATGTCTAATTAGATGCGTCAAACTCTACAAATTATAGCTAAATAAAGTTGTTTTCGTTGTTGTTGCATTCAGTAGTATTTTATTATTATGCAGTGGGTTGTTTCACATTTGATTCAAATACTTTTGTATGACACATTCTTATAAAAGCTGGTCATTCTAGTTTCAAATGTATCTTATGTAGCATATTTAGAATAATATTTTGCGATAAATTATATGAACAGTTAACGAGTAAGCATTACTGTATAGCTTGGATTTTAAAATAACCCTTCAAGTTTAAATACATAACAGTTAACCTCATTTTACTCTCTCTCTATATATATATATATATATATATATATATATATCTTTACAAACAATCGTTCTTTTCTTGTTTCTCACAAAGTTTAAAAATTACAATAGGTTCGTCGTAGATTCGGTTTATGAAATTTGTTGTTTTAAATCTTAAGTATTATATGTTGTATTTTTATATTTTTAACCGTTTTGTAAAATGGGTAAATTTTGAATTACTACTATATAGGATGTTGTCGAGGTCTTGTTTGTATCTGTATTTTACTATTTTCGCTTTTTATTTGTGTTATGTCATACGAGTTTCAACTTTGTTTCGCAAGTATATGCCATTCATAGTCCAAAACATGTTTTGTTTGTGTGTGTGGTCTTTGAATTCATGCATAACCCATAATTTTTGGTCAATACCTCATTGTGGTCATTGAATTATGTGTTAGATATAAAAAAAATAAAACATTCTTTGTATTAAACATATTTCAGTCTCACTTACAAATTAATGACCAACAATTCAATACATCATTGTTCCGGGTTAGGCCTTATAACAGAACCAATAAATGCATCATGGATAAGCAGGGAACACATAAACACTGCGAAAAGTATGTTTTTGTATATTATCCTCGTATCGTCATGTTGATTTTTCAATAATATGAGGAACTAATAACCAAAATAATCAAAATTTATGATCCCAACAAAAAATCTTTCAATTTTGATGGAGTAGATATCACACTTACATCTCATGATATAATGGTTATTTTAGGCGTCGAATCCGATGGTACAAAGATCTGCTTCAAGAGAAAAATATATGAGCTTAGTTTAAACGAATGAGAATGATGTAGATTTTTTCGAAACTATTTACTTGTAAACTTTGAAAATAACATAATGAGGTAGAAAAATGCCACTCTATATAACAAAGAAGAAAATTAAGGTACATAATGTTTCATAACTAAAAATTAGTAAGTTTCACAAGCGAACATTTCTATGTTTCGCAAGTAAAATAATTCTATTTCACATGCTAACATTACTATCATTTGCAAACAAACAACCATCTATTTAAAAAACTAGTTCGAATATACAAATATATAGGTTATTCATGATATATAAATTTCACAAGAAAAAACTATTGCTCACAAATATATATAAACTAGCATTTAAATTATTATATTATTTATTAGATGATGTTATTGAGTTAACAAAATCAACATAAGTAGAAGAAGTTGTCGAAGAAATAATTTTATTTTTGATTTTATATCATATGTAATACGCTGATTTTAGCTGCATATGGTCATTGCATGGTTGCATTCGCAATTTATTACGTCGAAGACTTTTCACAAATTACGCATACGATTGGGCGGATGCAATAAAAAAGAAACTAATGGACTCAGTTAGATATTATTGCAAGATCTTCACAGAAAATATGGTTGGTTATGTAATAGTAATTGTGGTTAGTATACTACAAACATTAAGAAAAACAAATTTTAATTTAATCTAAAAAATGCGTAACAAACACTATTGATTTAACGTCCAACTATTTCTCATCCAACAAATAATCTTTGGAATACAATCGACATATGTAGCATATATTATACCATGATTCTTCAAATGGTATTGTATGAAAATAAATATTATGGTATGTTATAGAAATATTCGAATAGATCATGTGTTTTTTAAAAAGATATTAGGTTTCACATGTATATTCGTCACGGTTTTGCACGGTTAATTGTTAATGTTTCACAATCATCTGAAATTATTTTAACAAGTTTTTTTTATATATAGGTAATCAATGCATATATTCACATTGATCTTTAATATTCTTAGTCCATAAAACCTCGGAAAAATAATAATACGTCAATTATAATATTATTTAAAAAATAATGATATAGACTTCTCCTAACAAATAATTTGATTATATTTTCACATATTGTACACATTGATTTATGCTTATATTTTCTCATATTGCTACACATTGATTTATAAAATAAATAAATGTAGATCTAGTGGTTTACAAAGTCTTAAGAGAAAGGGATCCATAAATAATATATGAAATTGTTCTGATTTGTAGCCAATATAAAGACAAAATATGGGATAGATTATTGGACTTTAACTATCATTGATGTGGAGAACAAGACTATCAAACACTATAACCATATGCTAACAACTAAAACTGACATAAAAAGACGGTTAAAGATCCGATAGATATTTGTACAAGATTTATGTATATTTTTCGTATTTATATGGTAAAATAAAAATAAAAATTAAACAATGTTATTTTGGTAAAGTAACTTTGCGTTATAACTACTTTATAGCAAAGGACCTCATATCAGCGATGATGATACGAAACCCAAAATATATCCCACATCAATAAAAATGATATGTTGAGTATAGGTTTTTCGTATGCAAATATCCAAATGAGTTCATCGATACTAGTAAAAGTTCAGAAATATACAGAGGTGACATTGAGTATATTCATCGAGGTGAAAAGTTTTATATTTTTAGAAATCATATGAATGCTATCAAATTTTGATTGTAATTTACTGAACAAAACATTTCCCACTGAACCTCTGTAATACTTCATTGTCATGTGCGAGTACTTGTAGTTTCGTAATGAAACAATTCACATTGATATGCGGGTACTTCTTATTACATATAACCTATTAATGTTTGGATTTTGCATTTGATGGATATGTTAGTGTTTGTAAAGTATGAACAATTAAACTTCGCAAGTAAACATAATAGCAGTGTCAGATTAACCTATAGTCAAAGATAAACAAACGTTCATGAATGAAAATTATTCACTTTTAGCAAGTACAAACACTACAAATTTCACAATTAATATAAAATATAATAAAAGTACTAATTGTAGGATAAACAATCAACCAAATCGTATGTATATTTTCTCACTAAATTTATATGCCATAGTCTTATGAATAACATACTTGTCTTCTCCATTTGTTGAATTTTTGAACTCAGACTCATTACTAGTATGGTAAAACTTCTTATCATACATACATTTTGGTAACACCCTACTACAGTGGGTAAGGTCGAATACACGATACTTAACAACCAATTATAGGTCATCCCACATTTCTTGTAGATATTCTCTTGTATGTGAAATAACAGACGGATTGATCTCATCCCTACTATAAAGCTGATATGTTTTGCAAAGTATTGTATGAAAATCAATCAACAAAGGACTATACGCGATGTTTCTTTACACCACGATGACCGTTATCCTCAACTAACTATCTTTGAGTTTATTCAAATCCATGAAGTAACTATCTTAAATCTAGGCCAAATTTTGGACTTATAGTTGCAATTAAAGTTGGGATAAAACAATGTAATAACAAAGGGATCGTTATTTAACAATAAATGAAGAATAACTTGGAAAAGTTTAAAAATACTTTTTCCTAATGGAAATTATGAGATATTTCAAACTATTATTTCCAAAGAATTGTAATTACAAAATGAATTAGAAATGATATACCCAAATCATCACCTGTTTAGTTACCTCGACATAGGATGACATGCTATATATAGATCTTGTTTAGGTATGCGTTTTCACTATTTTTTGTATTTTATTTGTGCTCTAACACGTGATCTTCAAATATTTTTGCAAGTACATGTCATTCATAATTTGTTGGTTTTTATTTGTGTGCATGGTCTTTGACTAAACCTTTGTATATATCAGACAAAGGTTTTTAATATTTTGCAAATATTATTGATTTCTGAACAAATTTACATTTCACATAAGGACATACTTCAAACTTTGAAAAATGTTCATAATGAATCAGAAATATATTACACATTGAATGAATACGATTTACATTTTGTAAGTACAATACATTAGGAAATGGATAACACAATTATAAGAAACCTAATTACTAATTTGAGCATATTTGTTATCCTTTTAATCATTAACTCATATACCTCTGATCTTTTGCTGACTGTTTTTTCTGAACGTTGCAACTGCAGTAATATATACTTAAAAATCAATTATGATTTATCAAATGAACAATATTAATTCAACCACGTCTCTTAAAAACCAGTAAACATTTTTTCTTTCTTTTGGAAGGATAAAAAACAATTTTAAACACTAAATTGAAAAATATTTTTCCATTGTATTGTCTCTTAAAATTCATTCTTTTGGATTGAATGCTACCATCAATTCAACGTTGCCAAGCGCTGTCAAATCCTCAACATCTTGTATTAATGGTAATGTTCATTCCAAAAGAATGACATTTATAAAAAAAGGCGGTGGAAACTGATAATTAAGGTTTCGATTTGGAGAGAAAAAATATATATATAATGGTAGTACGAAAACCCCCAAAAAATAGGCTTATATGTTTGGCCGATTTCATATATGCTCACACGTTATAGCAACAACCAACTACTGATGATTGGTTAACATTAAGGAGATTGTTTCCAACTACTCTATCAACTCATGCAATCAATACTTTTAACAAAGTTGTTAATGTTTGACTAGACGTCTATTTAAACTCTATAAATTTTTAATGGTTGACTAGGTATATCCAAACTCTGTAAATTCTCGATGGACTAAACATGTATCCAAGCTCTGTAAATTCTCAATGGACTAAACATGTATCGAAGCTCTGTAAATTCTTAATGTATAATTAGACGTATATCCAAACTCTGTAAATTCTTAATCTCTAATTAGACGTATATTGAAACTCTGTATATTATTAATATCTGAGTAGTCGTTTATCCAAACTCTATGAATTCAGGCTAAATGAGGTTTTTTTACATTCGGTACACAAGGACAACAAGAAGAATGATGGTATAAATATGATCCGACAACATTAAAAGGGAAAAAAAGAACAAATCGCACAGAACCATCATAATATTTTGAACCAAATCTCTATAATATTTCACAATGAACCATCGTAATATTTCACAACGAAGCTTTGTAATATTTTGACTAAACCATCTTAATATTTCAAAATGAAGTATAATAATATTTTGCAAGTATTATTCATTTCTGAAAAAGTTTGCATTTTGCATAGGTACATACTTCAAAATTTGAAAATATTTACAATGTCAAAAATACATTAGAAGCAAATACAATAGTTTAAGAACATAAAAAAACATAATGATAATATACGTATTGATGAGATATGAACTTAAGGAGGAGTAATTCGTATCAAACAATACTATGCGGGATTATATCGTGAAAACAGTTTCTTAACCACTAGTCATTTAGAGAGAGAAAGTTAACAAGTATAGAGAGAGAAAGTATATTATAATAATGATCACCCATTTCCCAAATTTGGTGGGGTCCTTTTATAATACAATTAATGGGCCCCACAAGCCTAATTACCTCTTAATTACAAGCTTGACTCTTATTTTTATTGTTTACTTACAATTAATCCTACTTCAATATTTACTTTGCAATCTTTCCCTAATTTTAGTGTTTCTTTGCAATTTTCCCCCTTATCTTTTATTCTTCCTTATTAGTAGCCCCCTAGTCCTTGTAAAAATGTTTTTGACGAGGACTGTGATGTAACCTTCGAATTTCTTCTCATCTTCTAACTTTCCTCAGGAGACACCTCCTCAGAAATAACTATATAGCCTCCTCAAAGTAATCATTCTAAGTCTATAAAATCCATCTTCAAATTTCTTCGAAAACAATCCTCCTCGTCGAACATTTGCGTAACACTTTACCTTCTCGACAAAATTCATATAGCCCCCCAGTCCTTGCAATATGTTAGCAAAGACTAGAACGTAACTCAATATTTTTTCCCTTCGAAAAAATCACTTCGAAATCATTGATATGAAAATATTTTGTGCCCTCACAATAACCTCTTCGAAATCATTCACAGGAGAATATTTTGTGCCCTCGAAATAATCTCTTCGAAATCATTCATATGAGCATGGCCCCCCAGTCTTAGTTAACACATTTCGAAAACTGGATCATATTTAATTGTCCGTCGAACAACTCTTGCCAGTAAATTTCTCGAATTTTCAAACGTAGTCTTCCATATTCCAATCAACAATCTCCCGCCTTTTCCTTGGTGATGTCATCCTAAAGAAAATGTTTTCACTAAATCTTTTTAAAGATACTATCACACTTCTCAAAGTTTTTCATCATATCAGTTTTCTCTTCACATTCCATCACATTTCCCAATACAATAAAATTGCATCTATGTTACCGATAACACCCCTAAGAAAACAAAGGAAAATTTCCCCAGGCCTTCCTCTCCTCAAAAGCCCATCTGCCTCTATAAACATTCTTTCCCATTTCACATTTTTCAATCAAGACTATATTCTGCTCAAAATTTTCTAGAGAGAGAAAGCTAGCTTATGCCCCCTAAACCTCGTCGAATTCCAGAGTGGTTATTCATTAGTCAAAAATGTGAAGAAAAACTTGTTGTTGGTACTTACGTTGAACCTCAATCTGAACCTCATGTAACCACATTCTACGGTACCTGGCCTCCATCGGAAAATTCTTCTACCATTATACCCTTCGACATTTCTTGTCAAACCCAAAACTCTAACCTTAATCCCCTCGAATCTATGGGTAAAGAGAAACACCAGAAAAATTCTTCTGGCAAGAAGAAAAGACATCACTAAGATAGGAAAAGTTCCAAAGAACATAAACGTTCTAAAGAAACCCCTTCGGAACCACAAAGTCCAACCCCAACTCCAATTAACAACAATCATCCTCAGAAAGTCGACGGCTCTGGGTCAGACCTACCAGCCACCCCCTCGATGATAGGGCAAATAATTCCAAGATTCTCTCCTTCAAGAGTTACAATCACTGACGAAGAGGTACAATCAGCAAAAAAATGAGGCCCCAAAAACAAAATAAAAGCAATTGTCTCAGAAAACCCTAACTCATAGCCAAACGAAACACCCAACACAGAGAAAAACAAATCTGACGGTCCTTCCTTGGCCTCCTCGAGTCAAGTATCTACAACCCCTCCTGCAAATTCCAAAGAACAATCTCTAAGAATTTCCCCAAATTCCAAAGGTGATATTACTCTTCCTTTGGAACTCGTCGCCATTGTGGGCAACAATATCCGAGACATCGAAAAAAAACATTTGATAATACTTCATAATATCTTCTATAAATACTTATTGCCATTAGTAGAAACCATGATAAGGACTCGATGGTGCATCCCTCCGTACATTACCATCAGATTCCCGGTGGAAGGTGAAACTCCCTTGTCCGTTAGGGACAATGAACTAGTCGTATACACAGAGATCATGAATTGGGGGCTAAAGTATCCTTTAGACCCATTCTTCATCGAATACTTTTCCAAAATCAATCTCTGCCCGCCCCAAGCAGGTCCAAACATGTGGTACACACTCATGGTGTATATCATGGCCTCTAGGATTTCTGGTAACGAATTTTCTTTGGAGGAGGTCATCGGATTGTCTGGCTTGGCAAAAAATCCATTTTCCCCTTTTACTCACTAACCTTTGGACGAGGACAAAAAATAGTGAAAGATTTACTTGAAGCCGACAAGAAATGGAAGTAACAATTTCTCTTCTTCTCCGGACATTGGGAGAGAGGCCCTGAGTCAACCCCCTCGAATCCACACAAGCTTTCTCTTTTGTGGACTATCAGAGGTAATATTTTCAACTTCCGCCTTAATCTTCTTCGTATAACTGTTTTACTAATTTTATTCCTCAAATTTTTGCGCAGCTATGACTGGAATTTCTAAACCCTATGCTGATTATGTGGAGAGTGCCACCAAGGTCTTTACCAAACTGAGTGAATGGGCCAAAGAAAATTTGAAAAACAAATTTCGCCTCTGCTTCATGAATACCAATCTCGCCAAGAGTCGACTTTGGAGGCTAAACCCCATAGACAGGCTAACTATGAAAGAGTTGATGGCCCTTCCCCCTCAACAAGAATTCCTCGACCGAGTTGAAAAGAAAGACACCGTTATTTACCTTCGAAAGCGCTCCCGGGCCAAAAGTCATTTGGATGACTCCGAAGAAGAAGTATCAACCAAAGATCTACAACCAGATTCCGAAGGACTAGCTACAACTCAAGAGCCATCCTCTTCGTAAAAACTGCAACCACTACCTCAGTTTCTCCTCCTCAAAAAACAGTTCATCTCATAAAAAATAAAGAACCCAAGAAAAATCAAGTAATTCTGGAGCCTATCCAAGAAATCTCTGAGGGCACCGGAGACCAAAATGCTTCTACTGGAGATAAAGATAAAGAGAATTCAGGTCAAATTCTAAACTCCCAACTTACCTTATCTCCAAGTCCCTCGTCGAATAATGATTCTCTCCCAAGATTGGCACCTCTTCCAATTCCTCATAGTGATCCTCCACAAACTGTTGACCCCATCATACTGAATGGGGAGTCCTCAAACTTTGACTCTACTGAAATGGGATCTCCCAGTAGTTCCTTCGAAATTCCTCAAGGAGATGACTTTTCTCTTAGTGTTCGAAGACTACTTTATGCCTCTGTCAATATGGGGAAAAATATGAAAAATCTAGAAGACATGAAAAATCATTATAAGTTCAAAGCTTCCCTTGCCTCATCCCAACTTGAAGAGATGAAAAAACAACACTCTTATCAAGAAAAACAAGTTGATGCACTTTGGGAGAAATTTGTTGCCTCGGAAAATTATGTTATTCTTCAAGAAAAAGGTTGTCAAGAAGAAAGAGATCTCTATCACAAAAAGACTGATGCTCAAGTGAAACTCCTTACAACCCTCAAAGAAGCTCACCAACTTTCAACAAAAGGTTTTAAAGAGTGCCTTGCAGACTTCGAGAGGATTGTATAAGAAAAGGGATATATGTTGAGAAACCTTCAGAAAGAAAAAAAAGCAGTTGTGGATGCCTATGCAGCAAAATGCATGGACAAGCTCAATTCCAGGGATGCTACCATCCGAGCAGGCTTGATCACTGAGATCCATGAGAACTATCTTGAGTATGACTTAGGTAGTTTCTGGAAACTTGTCTCCTCTGAACTTCGCCCACCTAATATTTTTGTGAGTGAAAACGACACATCTGATTCCGAGAAGAGTGACTCCTCGAAACATTCTAAGTAGTCAATAGTCTTTTTTGTTCCACCCTTTTTGTACAAGTCCTTATTAGTTTCGAGGCAGTTTTTGTAATGGTGTCAACATTCTTCGAAGAATATTTATCTTACTCAATTTTCTTTTTATGTTATTTTTTGTAACACTATTTATCAACTTAAAAAATTTGTGACTTCATATTAGGTACGAAAATGATTGTATGCCAACTTGCGTTAAATATAATAATTGTTTTATGCCAACTTTTGTTGGACTTAACAATCATTGTATGCTGACTTTAGTCATGCGTAATTATAGTTGTCATAATTGTTGATCTGCTTATCTGATCACAACTTATAAGTCAAAAACAATAATTCGAGACAAAAGTTCAAATATATTTATCAGCTAATAACGGCACCTCTTTAAAACCTTCATGTGCCTAACAGGTTAGGAAAGAGTATACCTTCGTTGTTTTCCAAATCCGAAAATAGAAAAAAAAATTACATGTCAAGATTTTCATTCTTACTCAAGGTACAAATTCAGATGTTCTATGTCCCACAGATGCTTGTGGTTTCTCCCCTCTTTATCCATTAACCGATACATTCCCTGTTTCACTTTCTCTGTTACTTCATAGGGACCTTCCCAATTGGGTACTAACTTTCCAAGGCTTTTTTCTTTGTTATAAAGAATTTTTTTTCGTAACACCTTATCCCCCACCTTAAAATTTCTCTACTTTACTTGTGAAGCTATCTACTCCTTATTAATTTTTTATAATGTAGGGATTTCAACTATGCACGTCGTCTTTTTTCTTCCACCAAATTAAGTTTTATTACCCTGCTTTGATCATTCAACTCCTATGAATACGCTGCCATACGGTATGATGGGAAAATAATATCCGAGGGGACCACCGCGTCTATTCCGTACACCAAAGCAAACGGTGATATCAAAGTCGGTGTTCGTGGTGTTGTTCTTTAGGCCCATAACACTTCCTGTAAATAATCTGGCTATTTTCCAGCCTTTCATTCCAAATTTTTCTTTAACCCGTCAAGGATCGTTCTATTGGTAACCTCCACCTGCCCGTTAGCTTGCGGATGAAATGGAGCAGAAAAACATTGCAGTATGCCCCTAGAAACACAGAAACTCTTAAATTCCTTGTTGTCAAATTGGGGTCCATTATCCGTTGTAATTTTCATCAGGACCCCAAAACGACAATAAATGTTCGAAACAACAAACTTAATAACATCCTTCGCTTTTGTCCCCGCTAAAGGTTCTGCTTCCACCCTCTTCAAAAAATAATCAACCGCCACTATAATCGTTTATCTTCCCCCGGATACCATAGGCAAAGGACCAACCAAATCAATGCCCCATCTATCAAATGGCAAAGCTTTAGAAATACTCTCCAACAAAACCCCTGGTTTATGTATTATATTGGCATACCTCTGGCACGTATGACACCTTTTTACCAATTCTTTAGCATCACTTGAAATAGTCGGCCAATAATAACCAGCTAGAAACACTCTTTGAATCAACGCTATATACCCACAATGCGCAGATCCTTCCCTATCATGTAATACTGATAAAATAATTTGTGACTCGTCATTAGCCAAACATCTGAGAAAAAAACTACTTAGGGATTTCTTGTATAAAACTCCTCCTAAAACAATATAACCGTGGGACTTGAATCGGATTTCCTAGCCTCTGATTTATCTGTTGGTAAAACATCCTTTTTCAAAAATTCCACAATTTTCGACCTCTAATATCTTCCCTAACAACATTATTTTCCTCATCTATTGTCATCAATTGCTCTGTATTTCTTGTAATCGAGGGACACTCCTGAGTTATGACCCAAGGATAATTCTCTGAACGTGCGGCAGCTGCTAAGGAATCAGGAACCGAATTCACTTCTCTTCGAACATGTTCATATCTAACTTCGTCAAAAGTTAAAATCAAATCCTTCAACACTTTCAAGTACTTGACTAGCTGATCCTTTCTTGCCTCTGATTCTCCCAATGCTTTGTTAATCAAAACTTGTGAATCGCTGATTAATTTAACCCTTTTTGTCCCACATACTTGAGCCAGCCTCAACCCCGCTAACGCCGCTTCATATTCAGCCTCATTATTTGTTGCTTTAAAACCAAAACGTATGGCCTGAAATATTGATAACCCAACCGGGGAGATTAACTGTACCCCTGCACCACTTCCAGAAACATTCGACCCTCCATCAGTTCGAACTAACCATTCAGTCTTATCTTGTTGATCATCGATCTCCATATCTGCTCGCTCCGAATGAAATTTGACCAGAAATCCTACCAAGGCTTGAGCCTTTATAGCTGTTCAAGGCTCAAAGGTTATGTCAAAATATCCCAACTCGACTGACCACTTTGTCATTCTTCCTGAGATATCTGGCCTCTGCAACAAAACTTTTAGAGGGAATGCAGTTCGAACTACTATGGAATGCGCCTAAAAGTACGGTATCATTTTTTGTGCAGCTGTTACTAAGGCCAAAGCTAACTTTTCTAATTTCAAATACTGTTTCTTCGCATCTAGCAAACTCTTGTTAATGTAGTACACCAGCTTTAAAACATCAAGTTCTTCACAATGTAGCACAGCGCTGACTGCAAAATCTGACACCGACATATAATTAATCAAATTTTCTACCAACAAAGGTTTAGAAATTAATTCCGGGGACAGTAAATACTCTTGAATCTGGCGAAATGCTTCAGAACATTCTTCGGTCCAACTAAACTTACTGGCATTTTGGAGCACTTTAAAGAAAGGCGCACATTTATCCGAAAAGCGAGAGATAAACCTGTGCAACGCCGCTAATCTTCCTGTCAATATTTGGACTTATTTAATGTTTAGAGGAGGAGTTATTCTCGTCAAAGCTTTTATCTACTCCGGATTAACCTCAATTCCTTTTTAACTTACCATATAGCCGAGAAAGTTTCCAGATCGAACACCAAAACTACACTTTTCCGGGTTTAAATTTATATTGACCTTTCTTAGATTATTAAAAGTTTCTTCCAAATCAGAGAAATGGTCTTCATCTTGTAAACTCTTTACTAGCATATCGTCAATATACACTTCTACATTTCGTCCGATCTGTTTCATAAAAGCTTTGTTTACCAGACGTTGATAAGTCGCCCCCGCATTTTTCAGGCCAAACTTCATTACCTTGTAGCAATATAACCCTCTCCCAGTAATGAACAATGTGATTTCTTCATCCATCGCATCTAATCTGATCTGGTTGTATCCCGAATAAACATCCATGAAGGATAACAATCGGTCATCCGATGTAGTTACCACTAACTGATCAATCCGATAAACTGGGAAAGGATCCTTTGGACAGGCTATATTCAAATTCGTGAAATCCACGCACATTCTCCACTTGCCATTATTTTTCCGGACTAAAACTGGATTCGAGGTCCATACAGGATATTGCAACTCTCTAATATGGCTTATGCTTAATAATCGCTCGACCTCTGTAACTATAGCTGCAGACTTCTCCTGAGAAACAGGTCTTCTTTTCTGTACAATAGGCCGAACATTATTCCGCACCGCTAGCTTATGACAAATTATTTCCGGTGGCACCCCTGTAACGTCTTCTGCACACCAGGCAAACATATTCAACTTTATTGATAAAAATACAATCAACTTTTCTATAAACTCAAAAGAAAGTTTTACTCCTATTTTAAGAATTTTTCCATCATGATATTTGTATTCTTCGTGATCATCGTCCGGAACCAAAAACCCGGGGACTCCCTCGGATCATCATAGGGCATTGTTGTTGAGAGAGTCCTCTTCAGCTGTTATCCTTTCTCTGATCCGCCTCCTCGAACTTGTTTTGTGGACAACGCTATCTGGTAACATTCTCTAGCCATCTTATGGTTGCTCCTTATTATTCCGATATTGTTTCCTACCACGTACTTCAAACATTGGTGTACCGTAGAGATAACACCATGCATCATTGATAACCAGGAACGGCCCAAAATCGTGTTATAAGACGTTGGTGCATCTACCACTATAAAAAAAACCCTCAACCTTCTTTTTAAATGGTCCCCGACCAAGCTCCACTAGGCACTCAAATTCCCCAACAACTATTGTTGTTGCCCCTGTAAAGCCAACTATAGTTCTGTCTAACCGCCGTATCACGGGTGGGTCAGAAATTCTCCTATAAGTGCTCATAAACAAATTATTGGCCGAACTGCCCGTATCAATCAATATTTACTGCACTTGATCACCAGCTATCCCTGCAGCAATCACCACCGTATCCTCATGCGTGCCTGTTACGTTCTTTATGTCATCATCAACAAAACATATAATTGGGGAGGGAAAATGATGCATCTGTGCTGAAGCCCCTACTTCCAATTGCGTAGTCAAATTTACCATATGCCTCTTTCGTAAATTGTTGGAATTTCCTGCAATAGTATCCCCTCTAAAAATAGCTAATGACTCGAAAAACGCACAAAGATCATTCACTTTTCCTCTTGGAATGATTTCCTCTACCATATTTACATCGTTTCTTCCCACATTGGGATCTAAATATTCTGTTGCAATATCTAAAACATCAACCTCTTCAGAAATCACCATTGTTGTGTCAACATTCTTTGGAACAAGCCTTCACTGCCGTATTTTCCTGAGTATGCTTTTTCACAAAATCCAATAACATGTCGTTCTCAATTAAAGCTTGTAACTCTTTTTTCAAAGCGATGAACTCTTTGGTGTTATGCCCAATATCCTCATGATACTTACAAAACCTATTGGTAATTCTGCTTTCCCTTGGAGTTTGGATAGGAAAAAGACTTTCAGAATTGTACAGTTGACTTAGCCTTGCCAAATATTGTAGCCACATTTTCTATTAACTTGGCAAAATAGTCTGGACGAATCCACTTATTCAAAATAGCCCTAGTTCCTTGCTGCATGTTGTAGCTCTGCTGATTCGTTCTACACCTCAGCGGATATTGGCCCACCGCCTTAGGTTGCACATAAACACGGGGCGCCTGGTTACTAGACTCAGACCTCTGAAATTGATTATGCTCTAGCTGATCACTTGATCCTTTCTCTGATGCCTGAGTTTCCTCTACTAAATTTCTCTTCTCAACTTGATCAAGTAAAGCTCCAAAAGTCATCGCTTGACTCTCAGCCACCGTATCCTTCAAAATTCCGAGGAGGAATCCCATTCTGAAAGCTGCTAATGCCATAAAATCTTTGCAATACTCCATATCCGTTTTTGTTTTTACAAACCGGTTGGTGTAATTTTTCAAACTCTCCCCAACTCTTTGCCTGCAGTAGATTATCATATCTCTATTAGCTCGGAATTTCTTGCTCCCAACAAAATGTTGCCTCAAGATATTTCAAAACATATCAAAATTCTTTATAGAACCTTGTGGAAGCTTGTTGTACCACTTGGAAGAAACTCCCTTAAAGGTTTGAGAAAATTCCCAACACACAGCAATTTATCATCATCATCAAAGTTGATCATGAAATTTGTAAACTGCTCGATATGATTATCAGGATCCTGTGTTCCATCGAACTTTTCTAGCTTCGAGATATCGAAATATTTTGGGAGATTGCCTGACAGAATTTCAGAGGGAACAGGGGAAGTTCTCCAGTTATGACCCGTCATGTAAACATTAGCCCTCGAACCTTCATGGTTCGGAAAATAAAGCCCTCCCTCGGAAGGCAAAGTATACTGATGTTGCCACTCTGAATTTTGCTGATCGACATTTTGATTCCCAGAAGGAAAATTTCTCTGATTATAAGCTTGCTCACCAGCATGATAATTCTTTTCCTTCAGAGTTTTTGATGCAGACAGTTCGGTGAATTGACAGTTTGGAGCTCCGGTGTCAGATTTTGACCCACAGCACCTTGTTTCGAAGGAAACGACGTCACGAACGCAAGTCACTAGCTTCGCTTGTGAGCTATGGGCTTTTCTGGGCATTCGGGCTCATCTATCCTCTTGTTTTGCAATTTTAATACTTTAGGCTATTTTTGTAATTTTCATATTTTTAGTTTTAGGGTTTCGCTTGAACCCTTATATAAACCTATCTTCTATACACTGTTCTGGGAGTTGTTTTTATTTAATAAAATTAGGGTTTTTACCCCTTTTGGCTTCTATTGCGTTTCACTCTGAGTCAGTTTTCCTCTCCGAACTTCTTCCTCTATGATACTCCACATGCTTTTCTCCATGCCTTTTCTTTCGACGACTCCTTTCAGGAGATGAATCTAGCGAACTATAGCGGGAATAATCACTCGATTCAGAAGAATTGAAGTGGTGCTTTCCTTTCCTCCTCGAAGAATGTCGACCACGTCCTCTATACCTATCATCCTTGTCACTAGGACGATGATATGCCTCACGTTCATCTTTTCCGTTGGCATTTTCCCTTCGAACTTCAGAAGAAAAATTCCCATGGACAGCTTCTTTTTCTGTTTTTAACTTTTCAATTTCCATCAACAACTCGTTTCTTCGAGCCACTAAAATTGACTCATCCACGACTTCTCCCGAACACTGACCATCGTGCCTTCCGAAATCCTCGTTACTTCGGAAATTATTGCCAATGAGATTTTCCTCACAGTTATTCACGTCCAAATCCTCCTGTTCGTCCATGATCCTGCTTTGATTAAAACTAGTTTCGGGAAAAACAAAACCTACAAGCCGATTTTCGTTTCCCACAGACGGCGCCAATGATGATATATGAACTTAAAGAGGAGTAATTCGTATCAAACAATACTATGAGGGATTATATCGTGAAAACATTTTCTTAACCACTTGTCCTTAGAGAGAGAAAGTTAACAAGTGTAGAGAGAGAAAGTATATTATAATAATGATCACCCATTTCTCAAATCTAGTGGGGTCTTTTTATAATACAATTAATGGGCCCTACATGCCTAACTACCTCTTAATTACAAGCTTGACCCTTACTTTTATTCTTTACTTACAATTAATCCTACATCAATATTTACTTTGCAATCTTTCCCTAATTTTAGTGTTTCTTTGTAATTTTCCCCCTTATCTTCTATTCTTCCTTATCAAGTATAACACAATACTTTAATCAACGAAATACCATTTTTAGGGAATTAGTTTTCGCATCCATTTGATCATCGAGGTAGACCCCTACCTCTTCTAGGATAGAATCAGTAATATGTAGATGATAAAATACCTTTTGCCTGACCTTATATTGGAGGTTTCAAATCAAACAAATTGGAAGTGATTCAAATATTCAAACCTGATAGAGACTTCTTCACGAACGCATGCGAGGGGCATCATACATGAATAACATAAATGCAACAAACCGTACATATAGTAAATTGTGCATATAATGTCTTCAAAAATCCTCACTAGTTTCATCAGCCCTTATTTTCTTCACAACAATGATAATTTTTGGCAAATGAATATCTTCCTACGTAATTTATTCCGTACCGAAGAAAGTAGAAGTTTGATTTGTAATTTTAAATTGTAGATGCATATATAAGATATGTTTGACTAGTTATATATTTTATAGTTGGTAGGCTATTGTAGTTGATGGTAAACCACATTTAAGTAGGGATGTGCAGGTATAGAGAGAGGGGAATTGATATTCATCAATAAATGAAGGACAAGTGGAAAACATTTAAAGACATGTATTTCAAAATCATATATATCCTTATTTTGAACTGGACATTTATACCCATATTTCGTAATAATTTACATACATATTTTTCATGTTAGTTGTATTTTGCAAGGTTTCATATATATATATATATATATATATATATATATATATATATATATATATATTACGCAAGTATGATAACGTTTCAAATATGTCAAATTCTTACGAAATATGGCTTCATAAAATATATTTCGCAACTATACGTATTTTGCATCGGCATAACTGTTACAAAAATCATATGTTATGTGTTTCACATTGATAAATTGTACACAAATTATATGTTACGCAAATTATGGTGTCAAAATACAAAATATAATGGTGCCCACGTAACTGTTACATAATATATTATAATTATACTACAAATATAGCAAATGCCAAATACTAAAACAACAAAGAACTATATAAATTACTACCAATGCTTGTCCGAGATATTGCATTGCGGAAGGAAAACGATATATAGTTCATCATAATTGCATGTAAGTCTTTACGGGTCTTAGAATTCATTTAGGGAAAAACTATAAATTGTTGGGTCACTTCATTTTTACGATCTTCGTATACGTACAAATCAATACCTACGAGTTCAACGTTTGTAACTTCCATGCAACCTATTTTTCATATCCAACCAACACAATCTAGAGTGCATAAGACTTCCTTTCGTATACTAGTTGTTATTCACTTCTAGTATACGAATTAGATCACTCCACCCGCACATAGTTGTTATTCACTTCTGTTTGGTTTTGGGGAGCTTATCAGCAACATCAAGTTTCATAATGTCTTGTACACCTCTAAAGTGGCGAACTACCAGTTCCAGATAATATTCCTACACATGCTTCAACCCGGTTATATTTCTATGGCATCGTGCTACTTATTATAAAGGAAACTATTCATGGATGGCTACATATGACTAGATACACAACCTGGAAAATATTTCGAAAAATAACTCTTTATTTCGTAACAAGATTTCTTGGCACTTCACAAGCATATAACACTATGTTTTAATACTTAATTTTTTATGTTTCGCACACATAATTAGGCTTAAATCAGGAAATAGTCCCTCGACTATCACGTTTTCTTTCATTTAGTTCCTCGACTAAACAATCACAGTGATGGTCCCTCGACTATCCCATTTTCTTTCATTTAGTCCTTCGACTTTAAAATCACCGCTGAGGGTCCCTGGACTTTGCAAAATTCTATAAAATTAGTCCCTCATTTGGAGTTTTTTTCTTAGATTCAGGGACTAAATTTATAGATTTTTCAAAATCCAGGGACCCTCACCGGTGATTTTAAAGTCGAAGGACTAAATGAAAGAAAATGGGATAGTCGAGGGACCCTCACCGGTGATTTTTTAGTCGAGGGACTAAATGAAAGAAAACGTGATACTCGAGGGACTAGACAACGATTTAAGCCCACATAATTATAACCATTTTGCAAGTATGTAATGTACTTACATCAAACTTGACTACATGGCTCAGTTGAGTCCTCTAGTTAATTTTAAACCTAGAACTAATATTGATATGGCACACATCCCACCTTACTATGGATGACATCTCATCTGTCTACTTCAAGTATATAATAGGATGGAAAACATAGAAGTGTTCGATGATCTATGTATCTAGTATAACTAGAAAACTGCATATGGTATTTGTTTTGTGTTATGATGCTTTACCCAAATGATGGTAAATATATGTGGTACGTAAACACCATAACTGTATGATTCTATACCATTAATGTATATGAGAAGGAGCGCATACTTTGGAGATACTTACCAATTTTATTTTTTAGTAAATATAGTGCATTTAAATAAGTACAAAAAATACACTCAGATCACATGATTCTCGTTGTCATTGGTAGGCTCGAGATTGTTGTCTTGGTATCCAAAACTGCCAAACACCATGCATATATAATTCAAACTGAGACTAAAACATTTAAATTTTCTAATAACTTCTGATAATTCTTTGTAACCTACTCTTAGCATATTGGTAATCCGACGATAAAGCTTCGTTTTGGGGATATTGTCTAGAATATTCATAATTTTACTAGAAACCCACAACCCTATAATAACATGAACATCATCTAACATGGTGGTCATTTCACTGAATCATACATAAGATATATTGGTCATGGATGTCACCTCTCTACGATTTTGTATTTGTGACCTAGGTTGGGATCCGATAAGAACAATCATATAAAGTCAATATTTCATGTAAAGCTTTGCTACCATGACACATACACAACATATAGGTCCTAACAAAACCAACAAATTTGTGGTTGAAATTACCAAACATAATTTTTTATTACAATGGCGAGTTAGTTAGTTTTATTCATCACTGATGCAACAAAATTAGTTATTAAGGTTTCACACATGTTATTTGTATTTTTTTTCACTTCATATTTTTTGCATACTTTACACACAATTTATATAGGCTTTCATACGAGCACTATATTATATTTTACACGTACTAGCATAGTTTTTGTATTTTTAGTTTAAGTTTAAAAATGATAAGAACAAATATCTAAAGTGAGTAATTTACGTAAATCTTACTACCATGACACTAAACCAACATATAGGTCTTAATAAAACCAACAAATCTGTGATTGAAATGGTCAAACCTAATCCATGAGTGCATTGGTAAAGTAGTTAGTTATAATCGACATCAATGCGATGAAATCAATATGAAAAATTACAAATTAAATTTGTTGGGATCTGGGTAATTTTGTTTTTAATTTTCCATAATTATGTGCAATGTGGCGGACATCACTATTAAATTTCCCATGATACGACAAATTCCAAAACCATATGCGAAATATGATAATTTTGTAAGACAAAAGTAATTTAAGTTTCACAGTTTAAATAATATATAGTTTTTTACTTTACTAATCCTTATTTCTCAAGCCATGTTATACCAATTTAAATAAGTTGTCTAGTTTCTCACATAAAACATCCTAAAATTAATAAACTTGCATTGCAGGAAAACTTTAATACCACGTCCAAAATTATATCTAAGTTAACTATGTTATATTTTACGTGTATATATGTATATATTAAGTTTCGCATATAACAACATCTTTTTCTTCACCATTGTCATGGTGAAAAATAATATGAAGATATTACGGCCTCATTTGATGAACGACGTAAACTCGTAAAAGGATATAAAACCCATTTTTTTATACGGGACAAATATAGAATACCTTGAAAACTATAGATCGAGTGTCTTAAAAATTCATTTTTTATGTGTTAACAAGAAAAGTTAATAGATTCAAAATCACTAACCTATAAACTGATAAGTTTAAGATGGGTTTGTCGACGTTTGTTGGTTGAGTTTGTTTTTTAGAAAGATATTGAACAATTAACAATAAAATTTAATTCTAGTAACTATATTTTGTAGTTTAGTGTATGTCCGAAAAATATCGATTTTTTTTTGTTTCAAACATTAACTACGAATAAATAAATAAAATACTCTCTTCTTACCAATACTACTAATAAAAACTAATTTTTGATAATTATTCCCTACTTCTAATTTTTAATTATTCAAATCAAATCCATTTTATTCAAATCCAATCCATTTCAAAAACAATTAATTGATTTTTCATAAATAAAAATTAATATTTTTAATATTTAATTCAATTTATATAATATATACAATATTTGTTATTTATATTATATGCAATTTAAAAATATCATATTAATGATTTTTTTTTTGTAGAAAAGTATATTAATTATAAAAAAATATTTCTTTGAAATATATGGGACATACCCAATGAATGATTTGAAAGCATTAAGGAATATATTTTTATGATATGTGACTGATATAAAATTTGGAAAACAAGATGTAAAATTTAAAACAAAAACAAAATAAGGTTGTAGTGAAATGATTAAAAAAGTCTAATGTAGACTGAGCAACAATATCTAAGTCGCATGACAAATCCAGTGAACAACAACGACAACCAAGCATGAGGGGAGAGGTTACTGCATACCACATAATCAACAAAAGTAAGTTAGACTTCCTTTATGAATTACATTGACCAATCAACCTTAGTACCAAGGCCTCTGAAACAAAGGTTAGAAAACCTACGGTGCGATACCTTAGAGGCAATGACTTGAGATGAGCCAATTGTTTTAGCATTTCTCTCCTGTCAGATGTGATACCGCACCAAAGCAAGAATACCAAAGATATCGATTTTGAGAGGAAGGCCAGTTTGACGCATAATTAATCCAAGAAAGCCAATTAGTACATTTGAAGTGAACCCGAGCTTGGAGCTGGCGTAGCCTCATAAGCTATATACATAGAGGATATGATTGATTATTTTAGATTATGAGTTGCATAAGACATAATTCGAAGGACAATTTAATCCCCAACTCAAAAGGTTGTCTCGGGAAGACAACTTTCCATGGATAACAATACATAGAATAAAATAGTTACGATGAACATAATAACCTGACCCACCTGACATGGGGTTGGATGTATAAATGTCTTTGTAAGTATCATTAATTGTGTTTTTTTTTTATTTTTCTCTATTGGTTGTTCAATAATAGAAGTCGTTGTAGTTGATGGTGGATGATGGGACTGAAAGAATGAGGTTATTGGTCTGATGAAGGTTGTTGTGCTTACTAGCGCTTACAAATCTAATATGAGATGGCAGTTACAGAGACCATCTTGAATAATATATGAAAGCTTGATATTCATGCCAAGCCTTGAGTCATTGATTATATATTTCCCATAATAGGTTATCAGATAGGTATGGAGGAACCAAAGATCGTACTAAAAAGATGTATCCTCCCCATTACCGATCACCACCGTATACATGTAGCTAGCTAAAAGCATAAGCCGTAAAAGTTTTGGATGGATAAGAGCCTCAATCTAAAGCCATATATTATTATTATTTATTTATTTGGTTTTAATCCAACCGTACCAGATTGAGTTATTTTTACTTATTAAGGACCATGTGTGTTTAAGGACAATCATTTAATTCCAAGTTTTAGATCTAAAATCCTAAGCATGCTCTCCATCGTGGGAAATGTTACATTGGCCCGAGCTACCTTAGGCCCCGAGACCTTCATCTCACGTTCGGACCAAAGGAAGCGACGTACATATTGGGAAAGCTCTTCGAGAACCCTCCAATGCAGCATACAAAATGAGGACCAATAACATGTCCAGCAAAGAGAAAAGACGTGATGAGCTTGAGCCAAACCACATAAGATAGATATGTGGAGGTCCAAAAACCTACACACAAAGTGATGTTAAGAACGAGAGAATGATAATCGGTATGAAATCTGGTCTGTAAAGAGGGAACTCTTAAATATTTTACAGGAAAAGAACCGGCGATCTTACACCCTAAAATATTAATGATATCATTTCTAAGGGTTAAATTTACCTTGAGAGAAAGATATGAATTTTAACATAAATAATTTGAAGATATGAGAGCAAAAAGAAATCATCCAGAACTTTTTTGATTAAATGAAGCATCCCACAACAACATTAGCAACACCGGAGGAATTGGATATTAGATCGCCTCGATTATTTGAAACCAATATAATTTTGTTACATACGATACGAGTTTTAAACTATTTTAAAATAATTTAGTGTTTATGTCTTCAAGTTTGAGCTAGTTCCCTATTATTTTTGTTTAAGAAAGAATTCTTCAGCTCTGTTGAGGAAAATGCAGGAAACTTCACCCTCAATTTTTTTTCGAGACAATAGAATTGCTCGTGGGATCCCAAACGAGAATCTATTGAGCTTGGAAGAGTTCATTTTGGGCGATGGGTAATCGGGAGCTTTTGTCACTATAATCTTTGTAGTTCATGTTGTTGAGAACAAATTGAAGACGGGTGAGTTTTTGGGAAACCAAACTCATACCTTGAGAAAATATAGGAAAATTATAGCTATTAGAGATAATTTCTTTGAATTTAGGGTAAGATTGTCACATGTTGAAAATTTGAAGGATTGTTTCCTACGTTTGTGAGGGGTGTCAAGGTTTAGATTGACTATGTCGTGGTCCGATGATTGAAAAAACCAAAAATGGGCGGAAGACATTGGAAAAGACTCGTCATAATTACTCTTGACTATGACGTGGTCAATTTGTTGAGCTAAGTGAAATGGATAAAGCAGTAGAACGAATACCACTAAGCTCATACATGTAACAACAATTTTTAATAATAGAACTGCTAAGATTTTTCTGTTCCACTAATAAACACGTCACACATCTTTTTAACTAAAACTATATGGGTGAAGCTATTTCCTCCATCAATTTTTTTTATTTCCTCCATATATCAAAATGAAAAAACTTATCACTTGCTTTTACTATCTTGTCCTCATTTTACCTTCTAATTTATAACTTGATGCCATTAACCATTATTAAACCCTTATATCAACAAACACATGATTTAAACTAATTAAATCAAACATAAAACATATATGATTTAGCTTCTAAAATTAAACCCTAAAAACAAAAAAAACTTCAAATTTCTTAAAGATTACTCATGGAAGAGGAAGACACCCTAACTAAAGATTTAACACCGAAAAACATCACTCAATCAACCAACAAGATAATTTAATCTTGTTTTTTTAGTTTTACCTTATGTAACTTGAAAATTTATGTAAAAAAAGACATATTTTTGAAAAACCCAATTTTTGCAGGTTTTAGCGAAAAACAACTAATTCTGAGACCGCAACTAGGAATCAGGTGTTTTTTTTATGAAAAAACACCTGATTCTAAGACGGCATCTCGGAATTAGGTGCATTTCATCAGTTTAATAAACAATGGTGCATTTGTAGGTGTTTTTTTTAAATAACGAATGATTTCTACCTTAGAAGATTTCATCAGTTTAATAAACAATGGTGTATTTGTAGGTGTTTTTTTTAAATAACGAATGGTTTCTACCTTAGAAGAATTCGAGAGAGAATGCGAGAGAGAATGTCGTCTTTTTTCAAGATTAAAAGGGATCTCGAGTAGTTGGTTATGGTTTGTTGTTTTTCAATATTAGAAGAGAAATCTAAAGAGGAGACCGTCTTTATAGTGGCTAGACTAGGGTTAGGATGTATGGGAGATTGATGTGAGAAAGTAATAAGATAGTTGGGATGTTGGTAGAAATCGATGGAGTTGCTGGAGAATGAATGGTTTTGGAATAAAAAAGAAAAAAGGTAAATATGTTATTTCCTTTATGGAGGAAATAACAAAGTGGAGTTTTTTTTATTTATGGGGAAAATAAAAAAAATTAATGGAGAAAATAGCTTCACCGAAACTATATACAGTAGAAACTCGATAAATTAATACTCAAGTATTTAATAAACTCTCTAAGATAATATTTTTGGCCGGTAGGGTGCTAAATTAATAATTCGCTAAAATTATAAGAAAATACATTTTTGATAATTTCTTTAGACCCATATAAAATATAAATTAATAATTCCTTATATATAGAATATTACATGAATGATTTATGAAGGTTTTTTGAAAAATGACTCAATTGTCTTTTGTTTTTTGTTGAAATCAATTTCTCCTTGAATCTCGTCTCTAATTTTCCTTAGCATGTTAAGAACTTCTGGTGTTGTTTTCTCAATTTACATGCAAACCGTAGTTATTATGAACCCATTCTTGCAATTTCTTTTGAGTGAGACTTGGATTATCCTTGTTGTGTTTGCATACTGCTTTTCGAATATCGTCTGTGATATTCTGTCATTGTTGTTTTTTTCACACCTTTAAGATGGAAAGCCATGTTGTGTGTATGATTTGTTTGTGTTAACCTATTTTGGTCTTGTATTTATATAGAAAATATTTTTAATGTCTATAAAGTGATACATTGAACACAAGAAGTATAATAAGATGGAAGATTTGACATTTCTTTCAAATTGGGCCCTTCATTTGATATACATGCATGTATACTGTACAATAATTAAGTGGAAGCTTGAAAGATTTTTGTAAACTAAGTATTTTACTATAAATTAATAAAATATTAATTAATAATTATTAATTTATCGATCAATTAATAACTCTTTTAATTAATAAATTTTGATGGTCCCAAGTGTATTATTTTATAGAGTTTATACTGAACATACATTTACTATACGATAAAAGTTATGTACTTGGAACCATCCAAAAAACTATTTTTAAAATAAAAATAAAAATTTAAAATATTTAAATAAAAAATTTAAATTTTTTTCTTTAAATCTATCAACACCAAACAAAACTTTGAGTTCATGGATTTTAATTTCAATTTATATATTGCAGTGTTCACTCTTTATATTATTCTTTTATTTCTCTATTGTTTCCTAACTTCTAAATTTAAAGTAACTCTTATTGATTTTAATTATAAATAA
Organism: Limnanthes douglasii subsp. nivea; assembly: GCA_036936605.1. Taxonomy (NCBI): domain Eukaryota; kingdom Viridiplantae; phylum Streptophyta; class Magnoliopsida; order Brassicales; family Limnanthaceae; genus Limnanthes; species Limnanthes douglasii. The sequence goes on along the minus strand of JAUPFV010000005.1, from coordinate 101,037,817 downwards.
TTTTATTTATTTATTCTTTACTTTTTCCTATCATCTAAAATAAAATATTATCTAAGTTATAAAATATATATTAAAAAATCAGTAATCGAAAAGTTTAGAATTTGAAGTGCGGCGTATATTTAGCGAAAAAATTAAATATTAAAAGAAAAATTAAAATTAAAAAAATATGTTCGCGATGCTCATTTATTTATTTACCTGTTTCTTTTTCCATAATACAAACTTGTAGTACTATTTTGTGTTTTCCTACGTGGCAATCAGATAGTTTTCTATTGGTTGTTTTGAATGACACAATAGTTTTCTATTGGTTGTTTCTTTATTTGTATTATCTGGAAACTGTTTATATAAATAAATAGGAGTAAGATATTGAAAGGGCGCTATCAACCAAATTGACGGCTAAGGAAAGCTACGAAACGATTTTATCGATGGGCCGAATTTTTTTTATTCGCTTATGCAATAATGTATAAGAAAAATACGAAAACTTTCATGTAAACAATTTTGTTAAGGCATTTATATAATTTTATTCATAGAAACTTTTTAAGCTGGCATAGAATAATATTGAAATTCTTTTTAGAATAAAATGAAAATACTACTATAAATATTAGAAAATACGTTATCCTTAACGTTGACGGTATTAGGTGGCAGTTGAAGATACGGGCGGGACAGGACAGGTGAGCGGCGTTGAAATCGGGGATAAGAAACTGGGAGCTTGTGGTGGGACCGACAGAAGTGGTGGACCCCATAAATATATGAGGATAATTATCGTTGAAGGAGTCCAAAGTCTTTACTTTTCAATCCAAACTCCTCCGCAATCTTTCTATGTTAAATTAAACTACTACGACAAAGGAAATTAACACGTGTCAGTAAACGTTAATGCGAGAACAACAGATAGGTCCTCGCAGCTCACTGCGAGAGTGGTAGTAGTTGAGGCACTTTGCCTATAATTAACTGCTCCTATTTACATAATTTTGCATAATATGAGATACAGTATTATCTGCGAATTATGTCAAATTTTGTCATATTTTGAGTTACAAAATTTAGTTTTTTAGAATATGCGAATTATAGGCAAAGGTATTTTGAGATACGTTTAATTTTGTCAAATTTTGCATATTCTAAAATGCTAAAAGATTATTTTCTAAAAAAAAAATATTCTAATTTTAGAATGGTTATAATTCCTGGTGACGAAATCAATCCAAAACCAATTGACTAATAGTTTAAATATTAGATGGGTAAACATAACTCATAGTTGTGATATTAGATAAGGATGTTGGGAGATATTTTTCTTTTAGCATTTTGGTTATTTAACTAAATAGATTTTATGTTATCTTAGAATAGATCTGGGATACATCTAGTTTAAAAATAAAAAACACAAAAATTTCTCTCCAATTTTTTTTTATATACAAAATTTGACAAAATTTTCAAAAAAATAAAAACCTCCAAAAAAATAAAAACCTCAAAGAATACCCAAACTTTTTAAAAAATTCTAAATTTTAGAAAACGATTTTCGAATGGAAAGTAACGAGAAGAATTTTGGTGAGGAGTTTAAGACTTCAAATAAGATAGTCTTTCTAATCAATTTGTTTTGAAGTTTTCATTTTTGAAGTTCTTCCGGATTTAGAAAGAACTCAATCCGTGCAGCCGCCGGTTGAGATCCTCCACCCAGCGGGGTTGCTATTGAAATTCTCTTAGATTTAGGTGTAATCCTCGCCAATGTTGGCTAGCTAAAACCGTTGGCTGGGTCTAGTGAAACCGACCAGAGAAGAATGGTTCAACCGCCGACCCTTGGGAACCTCGACGACGGTGCTAGGAACGTTAACTTTAGGAACTCATCATTAGGGTATATTTTCAACCCGCTGGGGAAACTTCCCCTGCAATAAAGAATTTTATAACAGCGGGTACGTAGCTTTTCAACCGGCGGGGGAGGGGGGGGGGGGGGTAATGATCAAATTTTTTATATACTTTTCACTTGGTGAATTTATGAGGATAATCTAATTAATTCTTGCATGGTAAAAGCTGAACCTTGCTCCGTCGATTATAGTCATTTGTTCAACACGAAATCTCACTACACACAATAAGAATTGATCGATTAGGTTAAGCAAACTGTGATCGACAACGATTTTGTAATTATATTACGACGCCGTGACGATGCCAAAAGTAAATAAACTCCAATACTCATTTTTGTGTCCGAGAAATCTAGAAATTACAAAAAGTTGCTACACCCAAAGGATCGTAAGAGGAAATCTATCGGGACCAAAACATGTGGATTCCCTTTCACCTTTAAAGGAAATAAGATAGATGATGATTTATGGTCCTTAGAGGTCGCATGCAGCGTTCACAATCACGATACTACAAAATTCAATGAAGGTCATTCGTACTATGGACGATTTTCCAAAGAAGAGTTGGGTTTTGTAGTTAGTTCTACGAAAATGGGATCCCGTCCTTGTGATATTATTAGAGGAGTATAAAAATGTACCCTAAAAATTCATCATCCATGTGCACCGTATACGATGCTTAACTAAAACAACGGAAGAATGAGAAAAATGGTCGGTCACAATTCCAGTAATTGTTAGGTGGAATAAAGAGGTTAAACTATTACGAATGGTATAGATTGTGCGAAGAAGGAAGCAATATCATACGTGAGCTTTTCTTTGCACACCCGGTTAGTTTGGATTTGTTACGGACGTTCCCAAATTTCATAGTAATGGATAACACATACAAGGTAATAAAATACGGGATGTTGTTGTATGAGGTTGTTGAAGCCACTTCTGCCGGGAAAACTAACTGCATTGGATTTGCGTTTATGTCTGTAGAGAAACTTGAGAGCTACAAATGGGTGTTAGAATATTTACAATCGTCGATGGTCACTCACTTCATCGAACCACACTCCATTATTTTGACGGATAGAGATTTAATGTTACCGAAGACGGTCGAGGAAGTGTTCTCTAATGCAACACACATTTTTTGTCGATGATACATTAACATGAACGTCATAAGGAAGAAAAAAAACCATCAATGACAAGAAAGTGTATAACGAATTTGTGAAAGTGTGTAATCAAATGATATTGGCGGAAACAGAGTTATCCTTCAACAATTATTGGTCAGAAATGCATCATCACTTCAAAGAATATCCGAAATCAATTGAATACACTAAAAGTTAGTTAGGACCGTACAATGATAAGTTATCACGTGGAGAACTAACAAATCATTTTAATTTGATAACCAAACTACAAATCGCATGGAGAGCACTCATTCCAACCTCAAGCGTTTCTTTGGTATGAGCAAAGGTAACTTCGAGTCTTTTGGTTGAAGGTGCATACTTTGATCGAATTGCAACATGAAGACATCAAGGGGTCATTTGATAAGAGCCGCTTGTTATCCCTACATAAATTTGCTAACATTATGTACGAGAAGCTAAAAACAACGTCTCCGACTATGTTTTAGAACTTTTATCTGACGAAGTAGAATGTGCTCACAACATGACAATCGCGAACGACATGCCTTGCGGTTGCACAATACAAACTACACATAGTATACCTTGCTTGCACGATATCTATGACTTTGTTTGCAACAGCTTAAAGGTGCCTCTATTTTTATTTCACGATCATTAGAAGAGGTTAGACATTGTTGTCTGTACCAATCTCACGATGATCGAGCAATTGAAAAAAAACTCGATAAACTAGTACTCGATATCATGGACTCAAAGGACAAAGCACGCATAAAGCATGCTTATAAAAAATGAATTGTCATCACCAATCCGCAAACAACTTTCCTATTAGAGCCTTTGGTTAAACTAAAATCACGTGATCATCCACCTTCTAAATGTAAGTTGTCTATTACCGCATCAGAATCATCCACTAAATGCGATAAAAATTTTCACGAGCAGGTGTTAGATTCAGAGAAAGCAAGTGCACTATCGCTAGAAAAAATGTTCAAACCCCCAATTGCAATTTTTCGTAAAGGAGACGTAACGTCACGCCCCAAACTTGGTAGGAAAGCGATGTTCGGAAAAATAGAGCATTATTCCAACACAAGAAAGTGGGATAATGCTTTCTAGTGGAACAGTCGATTGTAGGTCAAGTTCTACAATACCGACTAAGGCAAGTTTGGTTAATCCCAAATGGTACTTAAACCAATTCCTCATATTTGTTAGGCCTTCAATCACATCCATCATCGATGTTTAATCTGATGGTCACTGCGGGCACAAGTCGATTGCGTTTGTCTTGAATGGGCAACATAATGGGTGGAGGTTGATTAAGGATGCCATATACAACGAGCTTATGGATTACGTATCCGTGTACGTGAAGATATTCACAAGCATGGATGATGTAATAGATATTACAAAGTGTGTGAAGTGTTTTAACGATGTGTTTACTATCGATAATTGGATGCCGAGCCCGAGACTGGAGTCGTGATCACATATAATTTTAAATCCATACTCTATTTCGTAGGATATTATAGAACCATGAATGTTGCATTAATTTTTCTCTCGTTCAGAGGTGCACCTTCTACGATATAAAACCGGTTGGAAATTAGATTTTGTTGGAAAACTACCCCACCAATTGGGAATTTTTCAACCGGTGGGGTCCTCCCCGCTGGATCGTGTATTCCACTATGATGGGCAGGCAACCTACAAGTTATCTAAGTTAGGTTTGAAAATTGGTCTTCATCCCCGCTGGGTGAGAAAGTTTTAACCGACGGTGGCAAATAAACCCGTTGGTTGAAAATTTATCGGAGAAGGGACCCATATTTCAACTTAAAGTATAACTCAATTTTCGGATATATGCCCGACGAAAGGAGAATTTTCAACCGGCGGGGGAGGGGGTGGGAAAACCCCGGCGGTTGGACTATTTTCAACAGGTGGATTGCGTGCCCGACCTCGGCATGGAGAAGCATTGTTTCAACCATATAACATTCATTAAGTTAACTTAAACCCTTAGCAAGGAGTTCACCAAACCAACAAATGATTACACACTCAAATTAAGTATCACATACGCACCAATAAATCCAGCATACATCAACATATAAACTAAAACAAAAATACAATACAACATATGTGAACAGATAAAACTAAAATCTAATACAACATACAAAGTTTCAATGTTATATTGTAAAACATATAAAAACCTAATAAATTTTTGAGAAATTACACAACTATAACATCAAACATACTATCAATGTTCCTAGCATGATAACGAACCACAAACTATGATTTGAAACACTCTTCTTGCAAAATACATGAGCTATTCCGGACTATCATTGAGAGGGCGAACACGACTTATTATGTTAATCGCATCCATCGCGGAGTGTTCGTCGAGGATACACAAAGTGATGTGAAACCAACCATACTTCGCAACATAAGTTACGTACTGAGGTGGAAATATCCTACGGCTTCCCATCAACGATCGTGTATGCCTATCGATCACGAACAAGTGGTCCCTCCAGTTAAGCCAATGTCAAACGCCAACATGATAACGCGTATTATCGTCTCTAGTGAGACCAGATCGAGCGACAATGGGATCCAGCGGATTCTTTTGGACCCAATCAAACTTCCTTATCACTTGATGCAGATGGTATACCTCAATGACAAACATAACGTGAATAGGGTTACAATACAACCCTATCTACTGTATCTGAAACACCTGTCGAATATCAATGTAGGATTGGAAAATTACCTGCAAATAAACAAACAAATAAAATTGTAATAAATAAACACATAAATTCATCGGTGACGTTAAAATCAAAGGTATCTATATAGAATACTTACCTCAGTTTCTTCTTGACGAGCGAGGATGTCATGGTAGTACATCTTCTCACGAACGTTTGACCAGGTAAGTTTGTTGGATAACCACGATAACATCTCGAGATCAGTTGGGCTATAATTAATGTTCAGTGCAACCCGGAATCATGGGAAATGGTCGTAGACCCAACAGTCCAACAACGCCAAATAACCAACTAGACTCTTCAAAAAGTTCTTCAAAATTCCTCCCAAGCTCTTATACAGCCACGCCAATGCGCATGTACTTCATGAAAACTCATCAATCTTTTCTAAATGCTCGAGATGGACGAGAAAATAACATTGGATGTTCTTCTCGCTCGTGTTCATGAATATGGTACATCCGAGAAAGAAAATAATGTATGCACGACCGAAATATTTTTTCATCTCATCGGTAAGCACAATATTTTCATCAAAATACTCATCTTCCAAAAACATTGACCTTAGCTATTGAAGGCCAACACCACTCCTATCGTGCTGCTCCATCTTTTCTTGCACTTACTCGGGAGTAACTCCCAACTAATCAACATATCGACCGTACAACTGATCTAACGATGTGGTCTTGAAAAGCTCGATGATTCTCCCCTCAACCGGGAGGCTAGTAGTGACAAACAGGTCATCGAATATGATAGTCATCTCACCGAAGGAGAACTGGAAGGTGTTCATTTCCTTATGCCACCTTTCGATGAAGATCTCATCCAATTACGAGTTGGAATTTTATCTCCGCAAGTGGCATATAAGTGGCCAAAATAGAGTACCTTCCAAAATAGCCTTCGCACCATGTTACTTCATCAGGTCCTATTGACCGAGTAAACCATATTTTGATTGGACTGTAATGGCAAAACATGACTAAAAATTAAAAACATATCAATATAGTATAAATTAAATTAGTTAAAAAAACAAAATAATTATTTGAGATGTAAAATAAATAACTTACGTCATTGATAAAAGTGTTATATGCTTCGTGATGGATATAGTCGGGAAAAACAATAATATTATTTTACAAAAGGAACAGGTTCCTCAATTTTTGGATCGGTGGGATGTACTTGGCTACGCATGGGTAGCTCAGGTACATCATTTTCTTCCTCCTCCTCGCTCGAGGAGTCCCTAAGGGTACGCTTCTCTCGTGGAGGTGGCCGCTCTAAATTACGATCTCTAGCGGTATAAAGTGTACGGATCGTTCAGATTGTTCTCCTCGTTCTCCACAATCTCCCTTCGGTTCCACGGCTCTAGTGGCACTTTCACTACCATTATCGATGTGAGGGCGAACCTTTTTCGACGTTGGTGGGATATTTTCCCGTTCACGTTGAACTTTGTGGATTTTTTCCTTCTCCGACCGTGATATTTGTTGCCTGAGACAAAAAAAATCTATTAGAATATGCTAAATTAATGTGTAAATCAATAGGATTATGTCGAGTGAATCTGGGCAGCTCTGACGGGGAACGCTCAAAACTTACAAAAAATATACTTATCCCCAATCGGTGTTGCCTAGACTCACCCGAGGGAGGAGAAGAACAACCTGAAAAAAATAATCTTCCCCGCCGGTTGACAACTTATCACCTAACGGAAACGAAGAACACTTACGTAAAAACCCCGAAAACAGCATGTGTTCTTCGACAAATCCAACATAAAGCTCTATTCTAAGACAAACCCAACCATCCAACATCAACATATCACTCAAAACACCTAAATAAAAATAGATTTACCTACTTTAACATCCTAAGTACCTTATATCTACCAAAACCATTTCAAAACCTAAATAGAACAAAAAAACTAAGAAAACAAGAAGCTTACTCTTTTACTTTGCCTATTTGATGTTACCGAGTAGATTAGGTTACTTCCTTGCTGATCAAGAACAAATTTTGGTAAACCGAAATGAAAGTTTTGTGATTCTAGGTTTTGGTAGTTTTGGTAGACAAGGTGTGAGGGAGAGAGAATATAAGAGGTTTGAAAATTTGGGTTGTTTGGTTTTGGGATTGGTTAGAAACTTAGTTTAGAATTTAGTAAATTAGACAAATGTATTTTGGGTAAAATCTGGGGTTGGTTATAAATATAGGTGAAGCTAGTTATAATTGGGGTCGGTTATCATTTTGGTTGACGATTTAGCTAGGGGGTGAGATTCGGTCGGTTCGGTCGGTTTTTTTTATAAATTTTCAAACCAAACCGAAATAATTCGGTTTGTACATTATTAAACCAATTTAGTTAAAAAAAGTTCGGTTTTTTTTTCCGGTTTTGGTTCCATTTTTTGGTTTAATATCGGTGCAATTCGGTCGGGTCGGTGCAGTTCGGGCCGGTGCAGTTCGGTTAGAAAAAAAACAGAGAATCTCTCAATTTCCACTTTTGAATTGCGATTCTCGTAAATAAGTAACGAATCTGAAATGGGTTTCTCTTTAATCGAATAAAGTTCTTAGGCTCGTTCAGTTATTGATCAAGATTCTGGGATTCGAACCCTCGCTCACAAGATAAAAGGTAGTTTGGTATAACCACTGTGACACGTGTTTACATGTTGTGAAATAGTTATATATATATATAATATCCAATATATTCGGTCGGTTTGGTTTATTCGGACGGTTCAACCGGACAAACCGAAAACCGACCGAAATTAATTCGGTTTGAAATTTTAAAACCGAACCCGAAATTTAGTTTTAAAAAACCGACCAAACCGACCAATTTCGGTTTGGTTCGGTCGGTTGGTTCAGTTTTTTTCGGTTTTTGCTCACCCCTAGATTTAGCCAAAGCCTTCCCAATTGTTTTAATAATTCCTCAAATATTTGTGCTTCTTCACCAACCACGCAACCACTTTTAATTCTTGAACCAAAATTTCTCTTTCTCATTTTTATTTTTTTAAAAGACCATATCTTTCAAATCGGAGTTCGAAATTTTTTTTGTAAGTTCCATGGACTGTTTTTTTAAGACGAACAAAAATGGATCAATTGATGATATTTTTTTTAAAAATAAAATAAAATTCACCAGTAGCATGCGATTTCAACCATGAAAGTTATGTACATTTTTAACCATGAGAGTTTATTGAAAATTAACCATACGAGTTCTTTGAAAAATTAACAATTATATTTGTTTGAACAATCAATCATGCTACTTCTTTGAAAAATCAACCATGCGAGTTCTTTGAAAAATTAAACATGCAAGTTCTGTGAAAAATCAACCATGCGAGTTATTTGAAAATTAAACATGCGAGTTCTTTGGAAAATCAACCATGCGAGTTCTTTGAAAAATAAACCGTGCTACTTCTTTGGATAATTAAGCATGCGAGTTCTTTGAAAAATCAATCATATTATTTTTTTGGAAAATCAACCATGCGAGTTATTTGAACAACAACTAAAACAATTCTAAAAATATCATTAATGGAATCACTTTTGTTGATCTTAAAATAACAAAATACTTTTGGATTTTTTTCGAACTACGATTTGAAATATACGACTTTGTTAAATTAAAAATAAAGGAAATTTGGTTCAAAGAAAGAGAGTTAATTGCAGTTTTCAACGTAATGGAGGTATCCATGAGTAATATGCAATTTTTGGATATTAGGTGGTAATGGGATAAATGAGTGAGTATTTATGGGCACTTTTCTCTTATTTATTTCTAACTAATAATAAAAAATTATTATTATTTGGCAATGGATCCGGATGGTGTGGGTATTGCTAAATATGTAATTCATTTTGTTTTTATTTTTTGTCGGGTTTTGGTATTTGTTTGGATAATAATTTTTTTTCATGTCCAAATCCGTAGATTTCGGGTATCCACCTACGTGTACCCATAATTGATTTGATACTGTAGTCTCGAAAAAAACAATTATAAAAAAATTAAAAATCAAATTTAATGTTTAAATATAGAGTGATATTTTTCAAAATATACATTATCTAGTGATAATTAATAAATATTTTGTGATCTATTATCAGAAAATGAGTTCCCGATAATCATAAATTAATTTCTTACCACCTACGACATAGAAAACGAAAAAAAAAACTTAAAATAAAAAAATTGAAAAATTAAATTTAATGTTTAAAAATCAAATAGTATTTTTAAAAACATATTGTATTCACGGATAATTAGTAAATAATTTATTAAATATTAATATTAAATATATAATTTTGGTATCTAATACGTGTTACTATAGCTTACAATTTTACATATAATATTATTGTATTATTTTATATAATATTAATTTTACAGATATTCGTCGGATATCATTCGGTTGGTCGGATTCGAATTTGGAACCTAAGGAAAACTTTTAAAACCCGATCCAAACATGTAGCAATAAATTTTCAATCTCACACCCGTTTATGGAAATTTTTTAATCTCATAATCCATCTCATTGAGTCGGTTCGGATCGGATATACACGGCTTCAAAAAATTTATCATCTCTAGTTTAAACTATTTTATTAGTGACTTTTACTAATTAGTGTCATAAACACCGGTTAAATCATAATTAATTAATTTGTTTTGAAAATATTTGACTATTATAAAAATCAGAAGTATAAGTGCTTTTATTAATATTATTAAAATAATAACTACCATAAAAAACATATTTTTTTCTTTTCTATAACAAGAAAGTAATTTTATCTAAGGAATACAAAACCCACTAAAAATGGGTTATACAAGACCCAAAGAGAAAATCTCTTTAGGAGACAAATCCTCATTTTATTACAGAAATTCTGGCGCCAAGAAAATGAAACTATTGGCAAAAAGTCGTGCCTCAAATTAGAAGAACTTTTGAAAATAAGATGATTCATGAAAGTCTTCAAGATATAGGGAATCAATGCCTGGTAGAAAGCACTGAAAATAATATTTTAGACGTAGAAGAGCTTCAACGACAATAGGTAGACACGGAGCTTATACTGAACAAGGATTGAAATGAATCGTCAATTTCACCGTACACGAGTAGAGAATTGAAGTTATGAAACTAGAAGTGCCATGAGAGGTTTTGAGCCAATTTGAAGCTGGATTAGTCGAGATGCACAAATTAAAATTGAAAAATGCAGGAGGGATTAGTCTAGAAATTTAAAAATATCTATCAAACTGAGCTTGAAATCTTAAGAGATTAGGCTTTTAAGGTGCTCGAATGAATACAAGCGAAGAATAGACATGTGAAGCTTGAAATAGAAAGCCATGAAAAGAAGATTGAAGATCTCAACTTGGCTTGGCTGCTGATGAAGATAGACTTAAGCTTATAGATGATCCAGAGATTAAAGACCTCAACAAATTAGATGGATGCTGAAGAGAGATCCAGAGAGAGGCCAATCTAAAAGGACGATGATTGAATACTTCAACATTCATAGAGATTCATCGACCGGTCGAGCTCCATTCAACACTTTATGAACCACTGGACATCTAACCAGGTTACCATTTTACACATACGCAACAATTTGATAAATCCAATTTAGAGACCTAATATAAAATAAATAAAAAGTTAGGCAATAATCCTTGTTAGGATTCTTGCAGCATCCTGGAAACAGTTAGTAGAAATTAAACTAAAAAGATTTAAATATTGTCTCTTATTTAACCAAAGCCAACACTTTCAAGGAAAGTATGACATTCAACTGATAAAGAACTTGCTGATTGTTTAACTCTATTTTTATTTTACACTTTATGGTCCATTTAGCTAGCCAATTGACAACTTTATTTTAGACCCGATTAATGTAAGAAATGACCATAAATGAGGAGATTAAACTCTTGTAACAATTTAATATAGGCTTAAGAGGCTTAGGATAGCTACCCGTAGATAGAAGATTAACAAGAATTTCAGAATCTGTCTCTATATCCATATTGTCTAGACCTTTGTGCTTGCAGATCTGAAGACCATCGATGAGGGCTCTAGATTCAGCCATTAATGGGGAAAGTTTACTATATAAATTTCCATAACATGTAATAATATCACCCTTATAGTGTCTTATGATAATCCCTCCAATGGCTTTCTCCATTTTATTGGGAGGATCCATCAATGTTGAGCTTGATTCTATTTGGGAGATGAGGAGACCAATATAAATATATAGGAATTTTATTAGAAAGAAGGTGGTTGTAGCAACCTAACTCCGAAGCAACAGTTTTATAAGGAATCTAGTAGCAGGCTAGCATGATCAATGCCATACATTATGTGCTTTATATAGTTGATAGAAAATATAGGATTATAGGTATGACCTTTAATTTTGGCCTTGTTTCCATAATTCTATATCACCCAACAAATGATGGGAGGCAAAATAAAATAAATATGAGCAATAGTCATGAATCTTAACATGTGAGCAATAATCATAAATCTTCTATTCTTTATCTTAAACATGGTGGAGAAGAAGCACGGTGTATTCCATGAAAATTTGCATTCAATAAATAAATGTTTAGTAGTTTCTATATTGTCACAGAATTGGCATTTGGAAACCAATGTAATATTCCTTTTCTGCATAATGGTATCTGTAGGGAGCCAATTGTGGAGAAGTCTTTAGGCCAAATAGGAGCACTTCCTAGGAGTAATATTATTCCAGAGCTTACCAAAGAGACTTGATTTGTTATGGTGATTTCTGATGTAATTCCAGGTGTCTTTAGTGTTATAGTTTCCATCCTTAGAAGCCAACTAGTAGAGAGTCCTCAACATTTTATTTTATTGAAATATTGTCAATCAAATCCATATCATTAGGGGAGAGTAAGTTTCTAAGCTTAGACTTATACCAGCTGTTTTGATCCCAAATGTTTTTGACCTTATCGTGTTTATACCATCTGTTATCAGTGTGGTCATCTAACTTTATTGGACTAGAGTTTTCAAACAAGTTATCAAGCCAAAATTCGGTGTCCCATTTGCCAATATCCCACTTGAGTCAGTGATGTTCTTAATATCAGATAATCTTCTCTAAAATTGAGAGAAAACCTTTGTGTTATAGTTTTCCTGCAAAGTGTGGATACTTTTACAGTAAATACTATGAATATATCTAGCCGAGAGAGTCGTGTTTTTCCTAAATCGCACCCATAACTTGCAAGAAAATAAGTCATGAATATCTTTGAGATTTCTAACATTTAACTCACATTCGTTGAAAGGTTTGCAAACCTAAGTCCAGTTTGACCAATGCATTTTAGTAGTCTCCTGAGTAGAGCCTCAAATAAATTTGTTGAACAACTTCTTGATTCTGTTAATAATGCCTTTAAGTAAGGTACAACTTTGAAACCAGTATGTAGGAATTACTATCAAAGCAGAATTAATAAAACTGAATATTCTCCCATAAGAAATATTTTTTCATTCCCATTCAGAAATTTTAGTCCTGATTTTGCTGAGAAGAGAGTTAAAATTTATGGACTTATTATTTGTATTGAGGTTGACACCCAAATAAGTTGTTGGAAGATAGTCATTTTTGAAACTAGTTGTAGTTGAGAGGGTAGAGAGTCTAGTAGATGGAAAACTGTTTGAAGTAATGATTTTAGTCTTCTCTTTATTAATAAGTTGTCCTGAAGCATCCTGATAGTCCTGCAAGAATCTATTGAGCATAGAGACAGAAAATTTTAATATGTTAGTAAATATTAGCAGATCATCTGCAAAATTAAGACAAGGAATTATGATAGAGCTTCTTGAAATGTATTTCATAGTTTTTTTTTTTCAAATAGATTACACAACCCTCTAATTAGACCTCCTAAGCTAAAGTCTAGGAGACAAGGGGTCTCCTTGTCTTAAACCTATTTAGTGTTTAAGTAACCTACAACCTTTCCATTGATCATAATAGACGCACAAATGTTTCTAATAGTCATGACAATAAGATTTACAAAACAAAAATTAAAGCCAAATGTCAAAGATCTTTATTTAGAAAGCTATGAGACATTCTGTGAAAGGATTTAGCCATATTCACTTTGATCAGAATGTTCCCTGCTTTAGTTTTCTTGTTGAGATAAAAAAATAAATTCTTTAGCTAACGGAATATTTTCCTAAATAGATCTTTCATAAACATAATCTCCTGGAGCTTCAAATATAATTTTAGGAAGCATATTTTCCAGCATGTTATTAAGTAATTTAGAGATTATTCTATTTAAGAGAGAGAAAAGGCTAATTGACATATAATCCGTCCATGTTGTAGGATTACAGATTTCAGGGATGAGACAAAAACCAGTTGGCATGATGCTTTGAGGAAGACTATGATCCTTGAAGAAGGAGACAACAAAAGCACAAAGATCTTTTTTATGATCTGCCAACAGGTAGTGTAAAATTTGTGTTAAAACCATCCATTCCATCTGCACTATAAGAATTCATGTTTTTGGCAACATTTAATATCTCATCTTTATTAGCATGCTTCATTAAAGAGATGTTATCATATTCATTAATCAGATTAGGAATGGAGTTAAAATTAGAGCTGTTTAAGAAATTAGATTCAACTTCATAATTAGGATAAATATTTTCAGAAAGAATATCCTTAAAATATGACTCAGTAGAATTGTTGATTATGAGCTCATTAGTTATCCAGTTAGATCTTTATTTTATACTTAAGATTCCATTTCTCATTCTCTTCTTCTTGATGTAGTTGTGATAGGCTTTTGTGTTCATATCTCTATCCCGAAGACAGTTTGAGTATGTTTCCTAGTGCCAGTAGGACTCCTCTTTAGCAAGGGCCTAGAGAAGCATTACATTATCCTTAGATAAATTGTTGATGTTGTCAACATTTTGATTTTCCAACAGCTTTCTTTCCATGATTTCAACATATTCTTCAGCTTCAACAACTGTGCCGAAAATGTTTCTAAAAGTTTGATTTTTTCAGCTCATAAGAACACACTTTAGTCTTATAAGCTTATTCCACAAGATGTGAATAGGGTATCCATGCATATCAATATTCCAATCCGTTTCCAAACTATATAAGAAATCATTATTTAAAGTCCACATGCTTAGAAATTTAAAACTAGATTTATTTTGGTAATTGTCATTAGATATGGAGACACAGATGGGTGTGTGATCAGAGAAAGTCCTGGCTCAAATGCTTGTCATAAGTGTTGGTGAAGTAGTCAACCTATATAGTGTTAAATAAAGCACAATCCATACGCTTCCACTTTGATTTGTTGGACCATGTGAACTTAGTACCACCGTAACCAGCAACCTCCAATCGACAATATCTTATAGTCTCATTAAAATCGTCAACACTATTATGGCAGTAGGTTGAACATTCAATATACTCACCAGTAGATGTAATTTTTATAACCATTTTCATAGAGAATCTATTTTCGTAGATGAATAGACTAAATCTACAATAAAAGATTTTGAAACAAAAATTGTAATTGTTATCACTTATAAATGTTTTGTTAACCATTAATAAATACTTTGAGTTTAGTTTTTGATTTTTATTCAAAAATTGTTAAATTTATGTAATTTTTAAATTCATTCATTAGAAAGTAAACTAAAAAAAAATATCCATATATATGAGCAACTAATAGCTGTTCAACTCAAATTTAATATATAAATTTATAAATATTATAAATTTGTATATATATATATATATATATATATATATATATATATAAATAAACGAAATAATTACTTCAATTGAGTGAACAAATGATAAATGATAAATTACACGATGAGATAAGTATGTCTCATTGATTTATGATACAAATTTGAGATTTGTTTAAATTTCAATCGAGACCCTTGAATAAAATCTAGATTCATTGTTTGGTGTGAGTCTTCATATGATACTTTGATCTTAAATCTTATGGTTCATGTTTATCTTTATTTTGACTACTTCATCCAAATGAATACAATATCCATGTTAATGAGAATCCTGAAATAACCTGAAAAATAAAGAGTTGATTTGAGTCAAGAAAAATCTTGCCCATAATAAGTGAAATCATCAGCTTGTCATTATCACATCATTTATTTTAGCAATCTTAAATAACCTATGTTCATGCTTTCAAAAAGAAGAATTGCATTAAGTTTAGCAGGAATAGTATTATGCGGAAATTTACAATTCAGATTATTCTAAATAGCCCAATATGATATCCAATCAAATAATTTTGTTTTCATAAATAAATTTGATTGTCATTAGATTTTTACAACAATTTAGCATTGATTTGAGGTAGTAAGGGGAAAAACCACAAGCAAACATATCAATCACAATCAGATAGTCTGAGTCACATATAAGACTTGTCTTCCTCATTTATTATTTTATCCTTAGTTTATTTCTTTTAATTGAATAAGATGCTCGATAAGTCCAGTCTTTTTTATACGTATGAGCTTCATATTAAAATACAATCTTATCAATTTTTATAGCATGAGGCGATTAAATTGATATACTACGTGAGATATGTAATAAAATAATAATTAATATTTTTTAGAACCAATAATTTAAAAACTCAAATCAAAACTAAAATTTTAAAATAAATAAATAAATCTAATAAATTATGACAAAATAAATTTTTTAATAAAAGAAAAACAAATAAATATATCAAATAAAACTTTTAAAATGAGTAAAAAACAAAAAAAAAATAAAAAATCAATTTATGTAAGGGAGACTTACTATTTAAGACTTATTTTACAAATCTATTGCGGACAAAGGCCCATCAAAATTAACAGAATTTGTACCTAAAATACCTTTGTATATAAGATCAATTCTCTTTCCTTTATTTTTTTAGTTTAAAATTTTAAAAGTTCACATCTTTTAAATCGTAACTTGGAAAAAAAATCCGAAAATACCATTGGTTTTGTTTTTTTCGGAAGAACAAAACTAGAACCATTCTTGATATGTTTTGAATTTTTTTTAAGAATATATATTTTACACTCGTTTCTTATTATATGGTTTCACATTTATCATATGCATGGTTTCATATCTATCATAGTTGTCTTGATTTAACATCTATCATAGTTGGTATTGTTTCACATCTATTATAGTTACGTGGTTTCACATCTTACAAACTTAAAAATGTTTCGCATCTAGCAAAGAAAAGGGTCCGGATTTTCTTCGTAAGAGTCGTTATTTTCGTTTACACTCTAAAATTAAAAAATTCAAGATTTCATATCTTTTAAATCGTAACTTGGAAAAACAATCTGAAAATATTTTGGGTTCGTTTTTTTAAGACGAACAAAACTAGTACCCTTCATGATACATTTTGATTGTTTTAAGAGTTATATATTACATTGGTTTCTCATTATATGGTTTCGCATCTATTATAGTTGGTATGGTTTAACATCTATCATAATTGGTCTGGTTTAGCATCTATTATAGTTGCCTCGTTTTTGCATCTATTATAGCTACCTCGTTTTTGCATCTATTAGCATAAACTTAAAAAGGTTTCGCATCTAGAAAAAAAGGTTTATCATCTTCTCCGTAACAGTCGTCTTTTTTTGTACACTCTAAAATT
The DNA here is from genome assembly GCA_036936605.1 of Limnanthes douglasii subsp. nivea. Taxonomy (NCBI): domain Eukaryota; kingdom Viridiplantae; phylum Streptophyta; class Magnoliopsida; order Brassicales; family Limnanthaceae; genus Limnanthes; species Limnanthes douglasii. Next base: position 101,020,719 of record JAUPFV010000005.1, on the reverse strand, counting down.
TAAAATTAAAAAATTCGTATATTTTAAACTGTAACTTTGAAAAAAATCCAAAAATATCATTGGTTTTGTTCTTTTAAGATGAACAAAACTAGTACCATTCACGATATATTTTGATTTTTTTTTAAAATTATATTTTACACCGGTATCTCATTAAATGGTTTCGCATCTATCATATGTCTGGTTCACATCTATCATTACAAAGGTTTTGCATGTATCAGTACAAAGAATAAACATTTTTGGCATCTATTAGTACTTAAAGTAAAAAAGTTTTGCATCTTCCAAACTTCATCTTCTTTGTTTAAGCAGTAAACCCTTTCTCGAACCAAATTTTTCGTAAACAAAAAAAATACTAAATAGGATCAAAACCTTATTACAATACAAAATTTCAACTATAAATCAAAGTAATACCAGATGAATACAAAAAATCACGAACAAAACAGAAGTCGAAAATATAACGTCGAAATCAAATAAAAACACAATCAAAATCATATGAAAACAAAATAAAAACAAAGAATCGTAACATGTTAGTGTTGTGGTACTGTAGATACTCGTAAACCTATCGTAAAATAGATAAAAAAGAGGGAAAAAATAGAAAATGGTTTAGATAATTAACTAAGGGCATTTATGATATTATCGGGTCTTAGATGCTAAATACTTAAGTTGAATAGATCTTTCTTAGAAATACATGAATATATGGGTTGGAAATGGATAATATTATTGGTTTTGGGTCTTAAATGGTACTAAACCTTTTATTTAATCTGAATTTAAAAAAATTACACTGAATATCAAGTTTATAATTACATAAGTTAATAAAAAAAACTAATAAACATAAACAAATATTTTATATAATAAAAAAGGGCGAGTTTTCAAGAGGGACATCAAATATTCCAATTTTTTTTTGTTACATACCCCAAAGTTTCATAATTCTAATAAATGTATTGAATACATAAAATTATGAAATAACCCTGTAATTTTAATCTACTCAACTGTTTCTCTTTACTAGCAAAACAGAAAAGGCAGAAACCCTTTAAATCGCTTCCACCTCAAAACCGCTTCCAAGCTCTATCATCTTTACTATTGTTGTCGACCAACGATCAATTCATGTATACACTATTGTTAATTGTTGTTAAGAATTCACCATCTACTTGGAAATAACCCTAAAAAGCTGGAAAATAAAATTGATTCAAAACCTTAACCATATTTTTTACTTGTTGCCGAATAAATCCATTTGGTTTATATGTAATTAAATTTAACTTTTCTAAGTGTTTATACGTTTGTTTGGTTTTGTGTGATATACAGGGCTTTAATTTGGATAAAAGATGATTTATGTATAAATGCGTATCATCTTCATACGATTATTGGATGTGATCAAATGTTAGAATTGAGGTAGTTAAATTTAACTTTTATTACTGTTTAAAATTATTTTTTGTGTATGTTTCAATTTTATGGTCGATTCTTGTTTGTTTTAAAAATACTGGCTTAAGAAAAGGTACTCTTAGGTTTTTTATGGCTGCTGGTGATTTCTTATTTCTTATTTTTGATTTTGTTATTATAGTCTTTACTAATAATACTGTTATTTATATCATAATTAACACTAATAATACTGTTATTCATACTACAAGTAACATTAATAATAATTGTTTTAGTTTGATTATAAATTTTATTGATATACTTTTGTAAATATTTGGTAATTTATCATGCGATCATTTCGAGTTCTTAATGTTGACTATCTACTACTGTTGAGTTCATTATGTTAACTCAATTAGATTGTTAATGCTGACTACTATAGTATTGTTTCAATGTTAAATATGAAAATGTTTGTTCTTTGAGGTCAAAATGTGGGGCCTATTACTTGAAGATATTTGAACTATTTTCGATATGGTGTTGTGCTCTTAATTGATGACTTAAGCTGTATGGTTAAAAGGTTTTCGTGCTGCAAGACCTCTCAAAATTATCTTAAAAGTTGTGATAGTAGTAGTGTTTGATTCAAAAAGCGTATCATGTTTTGGGTTCCCTTAGCTTTTGAGTTGTGTTTGCTTGTAGTAAAGTGGCTGTTTTATAAAAGATGATCTAATAGTGGAGGTGTTTGTTTTTTCAATGGATCACCTTCAACACTGCCACAAGAATCATGTCACTGATTAATAGTTAGGTCAATGTAATATATGGTCTGATTAGTAACCGAAATCGTATCGCAGTTCGGATTTGTTTACCGTTATTGTGATTTGTTTAACGTTTTTTGTGACATCCCATTCAATAATATACATCTTGTAACATATTTCTTGTTATTTTAACATTACATGTGATAGATGATTATGTTTCATACTTAAATTGTATGTATTAACCAGAAGAAGCAATAATCAACTCTGAAAGTAAAAAATCCTAACAATTTTGGCAGAAACCTCGATATATGAGTTATATATTTAAATTATTATAATATAATTTATATTTTACTAATTTTATCAATAAATTATTTATTACAGCAATACACTAAGGAAATGGAAAAATGGATCATTGATGACAAATTAAGAAGGTTTTCATTTACTGAATTTTGGTATGCTGCCATTCCACTTCACACAACACAATGAACAAGAAGAAGGGATCATTGGACATTATTAGTTGTAGATGTAAATGAAGATACGTGCACACACTACAACTCATTGTTGCCAAGATAAGAAACTACACAAAACAAATACATGGATAATGTAACAAAAATGGTAAGCATCTATCGTACATATCTATTATAGTATAATATCTTCTTGAAATAACCTCAATGTTTTTTTGCAGATGAATCGCCTAAAGGAAATAGGATTTCTAAAAGGAGACACAATTGTTATAAGCGAAACAAAATGTCTGCAACAAAAAAAGATTCATTTTATTGTTAAGGTATGCGCTTATTTACATAACCTCGACAACAAAAAGGAAATTGATCCCAAGTATGATGAAGAGATGTGCAATATTTTGAGAGTTAGATTGTTTCATACCTTCCTTAATGAAAAATTTAGTGTAAAGTAAAGGAAGTTAAATTTTTGTACTCTTCAAATTAAATGTTGTATATATTTTATTTCAGTGTTTTGCAACTAGTGTAATCCAAAATCATATATGTAAATCTAATGTTTAAGTAGTTTGATTCAAAGTAACAATTTTATGTTCATTTTTTTGTAAAACAATATTTATGAACTCAATTGTGTTAAAAACTACATTGTCAAATTATATATCAGAATTTTTTGATGTCGACCATGAAATAAAATTAATTATTCGTATTATAAGTAACACTAAGAATATTGTTATTCTTACCACAAGTAACAGTAATATTAATATTATTCATAACTAAAAAAATAAATCAGAGTCTTCATAGATAATATTATAAATATATTTTATTATAACAATTTACAAATTTTGTAATGTCAATGATATGTTTGTCTTTTATTTTTATATACCAATGTTACAAGTAGTTTAATTTACAGTAGCAATTTAATGTTAAAATGAATTTGTTTAAAAAAATAATGATGGAGGTAATTGAATCCAAAATTATATAGTCATTGAATATGATCATATATTTTATATTGTAGGTCAAAATATAAATCGAATTAAACATGTTATAAGTAACACTACCAATATCGTTATTCATACCACAAGTAACAGTAATAATACTGTTATTCCTAGTTAAACCAATTATTCATTAGCAATTAATAGCCATATGATAACGATATTCAATATAAAATACTACAACAAAACTTAATAACATCCAAAACTATTTAAAAAAGAATACATATCCAATAAATATAAAATATAATAAAAAAACATGGTTTTGTACATAAAAATAAGAAATGAAATAAGTAAAAACTTAAACGTTTTGTAATTGTACATGACCTTCTATTATGACCAACAACTTTTCACTTACTTCACTCACAATTTCTTACAAACAGTTCACCTCGTGAAGGAATTATTTTCTTCTTTGGCCTACCATGTTATCTTTTCAAAACAGGAGGTTGTACCATTGGAGATTCATCAACAACTGAAGATTGACCAAACAAGGTAAAGTGGTCTATCGGCAATGAGTAACATTCTCGATGCACACTAGAATGGAAATAATGTTCAATCAAACTAGTTAGTTGCTCTTGTATTTTAATGATAACAACCAAGGCATGAGAACACAGAAAACAATTCGATTGTCATTTCCCACATGAGCAATTATAGTCTACCAAATTTACCACCATGGTTTGATCTGGATAAAATTCATAAAACGTCAAGGAAGATGATTGAAAATACCAATGTCGTCCTAACTGAGTTGTCTCTCTATATATTTAATGTATATTCTGATATAATTCATTTGTCCAAATTAAAGATTCAGCCCGACGTCTAGCCATTTATATCATAAAAAAAATAGAATATTTTCAATGACTTCCATTATAGGGAGGGTACATATATATTTAATTTGTGCATTGAACGTTTCTACAACAGATGAACAAACGGTTTCGTATCTTTTACCTTTAAAAAACGCATTCGAATAATTTTATAGATGAAGATTTTCTAAAACTTTACCACTGTATTTCCATATTCTTTCATAAACTCACTCATATACTGAAATAGATGTCAAGTGTGCGCATAAGCACATTCTTTGAGCTTATTAACTAATCTATCTCCTACACTTTTAGAAAAATTCTTAAGCCAATCTTTTAAGTCAAGAACTAGGTGGTAAAGACAATAGGAATGACAAACATCGGGAAATTAAGTCTGCATAGATATGATAATACCTATAAAGCGATCTGAAACGAAAGTTGACTTTGAACTAATAAGTGTGGCTTTAGCAATGTAAAAAACCATAGCCAATTAGTTGAATCTTCTGAATCAACAATTACAAATGCAATTGTAAACAACCATATAACAGGTAACATAAACATTCTTAGATATTACTGAAAGTATGAGAAATTTAAAATCAAGTACAATCATCTAAAATATTGTTGAAACATCTTGTAACAAGTAACATAAACTAGTATAATAATGTAAAGTCAAGTATATTCAGTAAAATATTGCTGAAACACCTTGTAGCAAGTAACATAAACAAGTATAAGAATGTAAAGTAAAAAATACCTATCAAAGTAAAATTAAAAAGGTATAAAGAAAGTTTGCTACCTTGATTTACATCCCTAGATATTGCTGAAAGTAGAGTTCATTTGTAGTTGACACTTAAAGTGTTCCATCCAAATAAGGGGTACACATCTTTCAAATCCTTTAAGACAAGCACCAAACGCAATGAAACATCTACTAAACACAGACGTATCTCGATCATATTCCGGTTGAAAATCACTCTTCGGATCTAGATTTTTCATTGCATTGAGATAGCCATTTATAAGACCATAAGACGTTAGAATTATATCAAAATATATTTATTACTCTTAACCTCTGATAAAATTTCATTACCACAATGTTAGACGTCAAATATTTATTTGGGTTGTTCTTCAAAATACCATAACATGTGTGATCACTTACATATTTCCTAACAACTATAGAATCATTAGCAGTATCAATAGAAGTATATATCCTCCATGGACAGTTTTTTAATTTTTTGAATTAACAAGAAGCACCAAACGCTTTGTATTGCGATCATAATTAAATCTAAATTGATTTTCTATCAAAAACTTCAAAATTAAATGCTGAAACTCAACATATTCACCATTATAAACCTGACCAACACCTTCTATTTTAGTACGTCGAGACTTTGTGGCAAGTTCTTTAGTGTTATCACTAAAAAAGCTAACATTCAAAGTATCACCACTAATAGGTAAGGCTAAAACATTATCACTTTGAAGTGTTGTAGAAAATGGATCTTTCCGTAAACTAATATGATTGCCACCATTAAGAAGAACATGTATCTTCACTTGGAAGTGTCCTAATTTTTGAAAAATACCAATCACCGACATAAAATCATATTCCATTGACAATAACTCGTTCTTAATATTACCACAATCAAACTTGAAACTAACAATATCTTTATTCAAATCCAACCATCTATATAAAACATAATCAAACATACCTTCCACATTAGCAAAATAATATAATGGTTGGATAACGGTGTATCCATTATATCTAAAAAGTGCAAATGTAGTCGACATATTAAAACCCTATAAAATTACAAACTCACCCACTTAGAATAGTATATTAATATTGTCACCATGGCCACTGTTAGTAAGCAGAGATTCGAACATTATAAAATAATATTTCAGTTAATAGTTAGCTAAATGTTTCTTTATGATTTAAATAGTAGACTTAAATCTAACATAGAGAAGTAAGTTTAGAGAAGTAAGTTTAGCTAGCATTAAAGGTTAACATGAAAAAATGGTACAATTATATATGGCTAACCCAATAGTTGTTACATCTAGGACAACCCCCTTCAATTCTAATAGCCAATAAAAATACAACTGAATTTGAAGTTAACCTTATTTCTTGTTTATGATTCAAGGATGCTATCAACCTGAGTCTATTATACAACAGAAGCTCCCTATGCACATAGACATAAAATTGAACTAATATTTAATTTCATATACATTGGATAATTACACTTAACTATTAGCTTTAGCATCAACCACATAATATGTAATATGAACTACAGGTAAACACATACATAAATCATCACAAGACAATAATCTCAATAATATATATATTTAATAATCCAAAAAATTGTTTTGAAATCAGGTTCGATTCAACGACAAAGACATGTTGATCTAAAATATGATTCGACATCATATCTATATGATTAAGTAGACAAAACCCTAACATGATATTACCAAATCATTCAATAATCAACAAAGTAAATCATTCAATAATAAGTAATTTAGCATCTATTGAAAAAAGAAAAAAAAATTCTGATTTAGAGTTGAGGGAGGTCCGATTGAGCATAAAAATAATGTACATGAAGATGAGAATAAAATCTAGAAGATATTTGTTCGATGTTAAATGAAAAAGACGAAAAATACTATATTCATGATTTAATGTAAATAAATGATAATTTTATCGGTATAATAAAAAATCCATTGCAGGATAATGGTACATTATAATATATCTTTAACGATTAAATAAAATCAAACCTAAAAAAAACCATAAGTTTTGTTAGACCCGTGTACTTTAAAAAAAATATACCCTTAAAATACTCCGCTAATATAAAAACAAATATTATGATACATTAAGAATCAGTAATAATACCTTAATAATTAATAACTAGACATTAATAATTATTGATGATTATAAGTCTTGCATAATATGTGTAAAATTTTAAAACAACCTACTTTTATTCCTATTCCTAAAAGTTATTTGACTAATTCAACTTTTCTTACCTTCGTTTAGATTAAGAAAACACTAACTAATATTCTAAAAGTACCCTTATTTTTAAACATCAAGTATATACATTTAACTGCAGTAGATATTATACTGCGATATTCATGATTAATTAAAAAAATTAATAAAAATTACGAGAACAAAATATTACGACTATTTATTCAAAACTAGTTATAAAACAATATATAGTTTAATTATATATATTTTTATTTTTTTAGTTTTCTATAAAAAAATATATTTATAAATATTTACTCAATTATCTCGTTACCACATAATATTTAAATGTTACACACTACTAATAGATATTTCAACCATGGTAAAAAACCATAAATAAATATTGTTTAGAATCAAATTTCTCTTTTTTTCTTACTTTTTTTTGTTATTTTTATTTTTAAAAATCTATATCTTTTAAATTTTAGTTTGGAAAAAAAATCTGAAAGTGCTATCAGCTTTGTTTTTTTGAGACAAACAAAACTAGATACATGCGAGACCAAACATAACCAAACAAGCAAGATCAGACATAATCAACATATGTGACCGAGACCAGACATAAATAAATATGCGAGACCATCATAACCAAAGATACGAAAAAATACATAAATAACATGCGAGACTAAGTATAAATAAAGACCACACATAAATAAACATGCAAGACTTGTACTATTTGATGATAAATATGCGAGACTAGGGTTGTTGGATCTGATTTATAATGTCTTGTCTCACATGTTTATTCTGTTTGGTCTGTCATGATTTATAAAGTCTAGTCTCGCATGTTTATTATGTATGGTCTTGTATGTTTTTTATGTATAGTCTAGCGTATTTCGTTATTTCTAGTCTTGCATATTACCAATGAATATTTTTTTAAAAAAAAATCATCAATAGATCTAGTTATATTCGTCGTAAAGAAATAAAACTGATGATTCTTTTAAATTTTTATCGAAACTCCAATTTCAAAGATACGTGATTAAAATAAATTAATTTAAAAATTAAAAATAATTATATAATTTGTGATGAAATATGAATATTTGAGATATTATTCAAAAAATTGTATAATAAATAAATATTACATATTTATTGATGAAAGTTTAGATATTAGTTGGTATTAAAATTTGGTTGGGATACACGTAAATATATATAGCTGATAAATTCCCTAATATATATAAATAAGATCAAAAGCTTTTTGTTCTCGGCTTGTTGGGCTCATCAAAAGTATTAAGGTTGAATGCGCCAGGCAGCCAACCAAACTGGGAACTCAGAACCTCCGATCTAAGCTGGTAAAGAGACAGAGAGAAAATTCCCAAGAAACCTGGATTAGCGCGTGATCGGAATAAACTACTATTAATACAGTATGGACCACTGAACTATAACATATCGATCTACTTTTTATATATAGAAACTTTATCTTTAATAGTCAATAACATCATCGAAATATATCAAAATATTTTTAAACAGACAACACCAGCCATAAATGAATGGTTAAAAATCGTTTTTCCTTTTCTTTTTTTTATCATTTTTAAAATTATAGTTTTAATTTCTTTAAATATGAAAAATATATCTAAATGAGAATATGATTTTAAATTTTTTTAATCTTGAGATGAGATACACTGCTATATATATATATATATATATTTCTAAGTTGTTTTATTCAAACTTTTGAATTATGATTTTAAAATTTTATCTAAATTGTATAATATATATATATTATTTTTAGAGTTTTAATTCATTTTAGATTTCATACTTACAATATCTGATAAGATAAGTTAATTGGAGAGATCCATCAGAAAAGATGGAAAATTGAAACATGTATGAATACGTTTACCAAAAAAACTTATTATGATATTTTGTATAACTTAGATATTTTTGTGAAATTCTCATGTGATATAACAAACTTTTAGATTCAGATTAGAAATATAAAAAATCTGAATCAAGATGATAATGTTTGGGTACTCAAGAGATATTTCACGCAAGAGATATTTTGAGAGATTTGTTACGACTGTGTTTTGTTCTTGAAAGTATTACCTATTTATAGAGGTATTTAAGTCTTTCCAAATGGTTATAACCTTTTATAAATTCATAGGTAAAGTCACAACGGTTTAATAGACACATTTTTGGAAAAATTCATTTTTCCAAGAACACACTGTTTCAGACTTTACCGCGATCGACCCAATTATGGTCGTGGAAAAGGTCATGTCGTATCAATCTTTTTTAAGAATAACTGATACCTTATGGACTTCGTCGCGATCAAGACCATATTGATCGCGACAGACATAACTTTGCCAGGATTAACCCTAGGTTGGTCGCGGACAAGTCGTGCAAGATGTTTTACAGAAATGTTTGTCATTGTAATTCTACCATTTTGTCGCGACCAGACTCGTGCTGATCGAGACCAAATATCGTTTACCGCGATCAGCACGAGTCTGATCGTGGCAAACTCACACTCGAAAGTTCTCAGTACGTTGCTTTGCCTATTTTCTTTATTTTTAACACCAACTCCGATGATCATGCCTATTTTTTTATTATCCATATTTAATCAATATTTCCAACATGATATACCGTTACATAGTTAATTTTTTGGATTGTATTTGAACGAATTCAAATTAGGGTTTTTGAGAGTTTTATTATATTTACATGAGGTTGTTTCTTTCAACATGTATGAGATTTCAACCCCATAGTCAATATCCGATACAAATGCAACAACACTAAAATCAACCCTCATGTCTAAATTAGTGTTGCTTTAATATATGTTGTTTGGTTATTTAACTTGGTTATGTGGTTAGGTATTTGCTATGAATAATTTTGTTTTATTATTTGGCCTTGATATCATGTAACTTTCTACGAAGATTAGCGACTTAACAAACTTCATACTCGTACAAATATTCACGTTATTGCCACCATTTCGAATTTATAAGAACTAATGTCTCGTCCAGACAATAGATCTGTTTTTGGAAGTTTGTCCTGATCCCTATATTAGACAATATTCATAAAGCTAACTGGAGTATGACTGAGAGTATCATAGGTCGTTATGGTATGAAAATAATAATATGATTTTATACTTGGAGTATGATACTAGTTGTTCGTGGCTAATTTGAATTACTTAATGGTTTCAATTTGGAACAAACATGCGGTAGATGATTCAACTCTAAGATTTTAAGAATTTGTAACGTAGTTTATAACACATATGCATGTATTTAGAGCGCTTGAAAAAGTTAAAGTTCATAAACTTTAGTTTCTTAATTCTTTTGAATGCCAATCGACCATCCCTCGAGGTTTTATCAATGCAACTAATCATTTTTAATAATAGATTTACCATATTATTGAATGATTACCACATACTCAAAGAGTTTTCTTTCATAAATGTTATTTGTTGGGTGATATTCGGATTATACTCCAAAAGTTTAAGGAAATTATCAATAATTTCCTACGATCATAATTATGAGGATGAATGTGTTATGAATATTTGGGTATCTAATCTCAAATAATTTTATTTATCTGCAAACTTTGAAGATTTTAAACTGATGGATATGTTGTCTTCGTCCGAAATCAAAATTAAAACAGAATAAGTTGAAGACCTATAATTCATAAAAATGTCATACAATAAATATTGGTTACAACTGCATCGATTATTTTTTCTAACCCTCAATATGCTTTTGAATATTTTTTGTAAATTTACTATTAAAATTTATTTGTGTTCTCTTTAAGCTTTTATCAACATGAAAAACCAAATACGTGTCTTGTTACTTATTTAATCATTGCATAAACTTAACAGTAGAATTTCATGAGATGTGTGTTCTTGGGTTGCAAAACTTGATGTGAATTCGTCTCAACTAAAGGAACTACGGGTAGATGTAAGTTTTTGTCGATAATAATATGATAGTTGTCATAATATTTGATTTTGCATTTTTTCACTCATGATTTTTTTTTCGTAGAGTAAACTGAGAGGGAGAAAACCTGAATGAGTTGATGTATTTGAATGATATATTGTTTGGAGTCACACCAAAATTACTTGCATATTAACTGTTTTACTTATTTAAGTTTGGGTGATACAAGTTTGATGGATTTAGTTATATTTCTGCGTAGAAATGCTACAAAGAAGATTCATGATTTTGTGTTGAACTGCAATAGAGTTTTTTTTATATGTTGTGGTGAAGGTTAAAAGAGTTGTAAAAAACTATTTCAGTATTAATAACTTTTATCTCTTGAAGTGTTGGTAATGAAATTATTGAAGAAGAGTCGTTTTCAACTATTTTATTTTCTGAAATACTATTAACATAACTACTAAAGAAGACTTATCTTAATTCATTTTTAATTATAATATATTTTGAAAGTTTGTAATTTATGTTTTTGTGATATAAATGAAGCTTATGACAATTTATAACCTTTTAACTCCAATTTATACAAAGTTTTCATTATTTTTGTTAGGTGAATCGAAAGATCGTATTAAAAAAATGATTTTTCTAAATTTGAGAAGATAAATTTTATTATGACCCAAAGGGTCGAAATTAAGTGCATATTTCAAAATTTAAAATATTAGTGTATTTTTAAGTGAGTGAATAAAATCCTGACATATATGTTCGAGTTCGACCATGTGGGTCAAAATTAGTTTATATTTTTACTTGTTTTAATTAGATATAACACATATAAACCCATGTTCTTCAGTGATCTCCAATCTTATTTATAAGCCATTTAACCTACTTCACATTATTTTATCTATATATACTGATTATGTGAACGATATCAATAACTACAAACGTTTCAACATAAATCTATCAAACTTACAATATGGAGTGAAGTACGACTCAATAATTATTTGGTTGGAAGATAATAACATAGTAAAGGCAACATGGGCAAATGAATGACCATTTTTTGAAGAATTTATTTGTAATTACTACATATATGGTATGAGTTGTGTCATCCTGATCCCACGTATACTTTGACGAGAAAAAATTCCTATCAGGTGGGATTATTTGAAAAACTTTCATATGTATTTTATTTTTGACCTCCTATACAAAGCCATACAAGAGTTTTTTAAGTTTTTCTCTTCAGGTATTACTCATAATTTTACCAAACCACAATCGAATAAGGTGAACGAGAACGTTCGTAACAGATATGAAGAATTGTGCCATGATGTGTATAACCAGCTTGAAGATGATAGTGGGTGGATGAAACTAGCAAAATATGGATTTTGATTTCGTTTTGTTATATATTTTTTGTACACATGCTTTTAGGTTAATGTTAAAACGATTTGTTAATGTTTCAATCATTGAATCATCAAATATTTAAAGCTTTTCAATAAAATTTAGAAACCGAATATGTGATGTTCCTAACATAAAATTTGATATTTTTAACAAAAAACAACATTATTGGTCACAAACTATATTCGAGCTATGTAATCCTTATTCGAAATATATCAAGACATGATTGATCACCGTAGACTACGATATCTGACATGTGTCAGAATATGATACGACTAAATTTAAAAAAATATACTTTGGCATAACAAAGAAGATGCATACTTGACACGTGCATTTGACTAAATATTGACGATGATGAGGGACGTCGGTAAAGTTTTACGATGTTGTGTTCTGGTGAACATACTATATTCACGGAAGAAATAAAGTAATCTCGCTTTTGACACTGTATAGTCGTGAAGAATTATGTGCTAGGTGGGAATATATGGAGAAAATTTATACTTTTTTTGTTTTTGAACTCACCATTAAAAAGCATGAAATAATATTGAAGCAAAAAATTACTGAATAACAGCTTGACAATCATTTCTGAAGAAAAACTTGAAGTGTATTTTAGTCTAAATAAAAACGGAACAAAAAAAGAAAGACAAATATGGATTGAATTATCTCTCATTATAAGCACCGAAAATATCAAGTATTTAAGCTTCCAATCTATAATCCTTAAGTTTTTATTTCGACTCTTTATTATCAATATTGTTTGTTTCCTTACTATTTTGGTTTCAAATACAAGCTTACTCTTTGAAGATGAATGGTGAAAGTTTATATATAAAATTCAAGATATATTCCAATAATAATAATAATATGTCGGCCAAGTTGACCACGTACAAAATATAAGTATACACAATGTTGGCCGTATAAGGAAATCAACGCACAAACTATCACATTGTTCCATTTTGTATGTCTTTTTCATGCTAGATTTATTTTTGTGAAATGTTATTCGACACAGAGTTTCAAGAAGATGATATGCATATAACAACTGACTCATAATTTTCCAAGTTAAATAAATTATGACGCCTATTTTGGACTTGTTTGGTCGAATTAAGAGTTTTTGTAGCACATATAATTTCGAATCCAAAAAAAAATTGATTCTTCTTTTGGTTTTCATTTTTAGATAATTGTTTTTTACTTGAAGAAAGGATAAAATTTATATTTTTGTTTTGGATTCAAATGTTTATTTTTATTTTTATAGAGGCGATGTTTTTATGAAATTAATAATATAATTTTATAAGTATAATTATGCAGTAAAGGTAAAATAATAAAGAGTTTTAAGATAAATAATTTGATTTGTAGCTTATATTTTTTTTTGAAAATTTAATTATCAGAAACAATAAATCTATAATCCAACACCGACTTAACTTAGGGATGCAAAAATAATTACTAGATTATAAAAACCCAAAAATACAACTTGATTTTAAAATAATTACTTTAGAAAATACTAAATTTTAAAAATGTCTTAAATATAACAATTCAAATATATATATATTAAAAACAATGCATAGTTTATTATATTTGGATTGTAGAATTTAATTCGAATTTAACCTTTTTTCTTAATAATATTAATATGAATTCTTAATTTTAGCATATAAAAAATATTCTAGTAGTTTAGTTTATAGGACGTTATTTTTTTATTTCATCAAATATATTGACAATGACGACTATCTAAAATCTTGGGAATTAATTTCATGATAGGTTATTTCCTTATATTACTATTCTTAGGTATGTTATTATTTTCTAATTATATAAAATTATGATTACAATATGACATGGACTTAGAATAATCTATATAAGTCTCTTATCATGGTTTTATAGTTCTTTATATATAGAGAATACTCATGAGATATATGAGTAGATCAGACATAAAGAATTCAACATTGTTGGGTGTTGTGTGAGCTTCCTATCAATAAAGAAGTGCAGTGTTTTAATTTTTAATTATTGAATTATATAATAATATAAATTAGTATTAGAGCTTGACTCTGATCATATATTTGTAAGAAGTGGAGGAAGCCACAAACTTAGGAAATCCATGACAACCGGTGGTGGTGATTTTCGCGGTGGCACAAATGAGAGACATATATATTGGCTCGATCTCAATGTCCCATGTTGATGTCTACAAATTATACGGTATGTGCGATACAAATGAAATTCCTAGTGCGAGTTTATGAAGCTTGAGATGCAATAATTTCGGGATGAGGTGCAGTGTATCAAAACAACATTTGGAATACTGCTACTAGATCAAGCAATACATAATAATCTTATTTTTTTTTATCTAGGTGATATTGAGACAACCAAATAATTATGGGAAAATAATAAAAACAATAGATGAGGGTGCTAAACATATAAAAGAGGCACAACTGGAAAATTTGATTGGCTAAAAATATAAGATTGAAGATTCCATTGATAAGTTCTTGGGAAAGATATCAAAATTCAAGTCCAAGGAGATTTCGTTGGGATGAAAGGTATATGGGCCTAAGCTTGTGAAGAAATTCCTAATGAATTTTCTATATGAATATCTTTTGATTGTAGCTTCCTTTAACCAAGTGCTATATCTCAAAACTATACTATATGCATACATAGTTGGTAGGCTAAAGACATATAAAGCAAGGATGAATTACCGTAGTTAAGGGGATACACAAACAAAACTAGTGTTTGCATCATCCCATGATGAACCTCAACCTCACGTTCAATCAAACCGGAGCAAGAGATATGTAATGATGGAAAGCGGGTGAAATTGGGAAAGAGAGGAGGGACAAGATAATCAATCAACCTAAGATAACATGTTCGAGATGCGATAAGCCCATATATTTTGTTGTGGCATATCTTGAACAGGTGCAAAACAATCACGAGTCTAATTTTGTTTAGACATATGAGGATGAATAATATATTATTCATGCATGATGTTGTTTTATTATATGTAAAAATGACGAGTTCCATGGAGGTTGGGGATAAAATAATTTTGTATATAGACAATGGTGCAAACAACTACATGACATGCAACAAGTCATTTTTCTCAAATATTAATGAAAGGATTGATGGGTAAGTAAAGTTTGGGGATGATTTTTATATAAAAAAATATTTGAAAAGGTTTAATTCATTTCATATCTAAATCTTGGAAGAAGAGGTTGTTGAGAGATATCTAGTGTATTCTTGAGCTTAAGTACATCATCGTACGTCTCAGACATGCTACTCAAATAGGGTGTGAGATGACGATGAAAAGTGATGTATTGACATTAAGGGACTCATCTAGGAAAATCTTTGTTTAAGTTACAAAAAGATTATAAATACTCTACAAAATTATATTGAATATGGTAATTCCATGTGCATGTATACGAAGTTAGATAGAACCAAAGATCAATGATGTCACCATTGACTTGGGCATATCTACTTTGGGTAAATGAAAATGGGTATCAGAAACATGATGATATGCATGCCTTTGATCGAGATTGAGAATTATGTTTGTGATAATTATTTAGCGTGGAAGAAGGCCAGCTTTGTTTTCCCCTCAATGGTAAAGTATCGAGCATCATGTGATTTGAGGTTATACATGGAGACTTATGTGGGCCGATTGCACTCTAACTCTTTCAAAACAAATATGTATATATTTGTTTTAATAGATGCAAGGAGAAAAGTATGGCATGTGCAAGTTTCAAAAAAATTAAGGTTATGGTGAAATTCTAAACTAGTAAACAAATCAAGACATTTAGGACTGATAGGGGTGGAGAGTTCACTTCATGAGAATTAAATGCTTTATGGGAAGAGAATGAGATCAATAGACACTTGATTTCTCTTTATTCTCCTAAACCGAATGACATTGTTGAGAGATGCGATACGACCCTGATGGAGACGATGCGAACCTTGCTGGAAACCATGTAGTTACTAAAAGTATTGTGAAGAGAAACCGCGAGACGCTCAATATATTTGATTAATCGAATGCCTACAAAAGAACTAGTTGATCAAACTCCTTATAAGAGCTTCATGGGAAAGAAATAAAACATCAATCATTTTAGAGTATTTGAATTTTTAGCTCAAGGAAAATAAGCTGCAGTGCACTTGAATAAACTAGATTCTAGATCACGGGCTATTATAAACCTTGGGACAGAGCCTGGTTCCAAGATTAATCCATTGTATGATCCTGATGAAAAGAAGATATCGGTGAGCCATGATGTGATATTTGATGAATAAAATGGTTGGGATTAGACTGATCAATCGACATGGGGTAATAATTCAGCGACAACAGTGAATCCAAGTACTGATGAAGGTCTAGGGAGTTTTGTAAGATTTATTGATACATGGTCAATATACACCCGATCTAAATAACGATGAAAGTTTAAAGAGTTTAAGAACTTCCGATATATACACATCGGTAGATACACCCACCGATGCATCTATCGATCCTGTCGTAAAATAGTATTGTGATCCAACACCTTCACTGAGATCCGATAGACAATAGATTTTAACAAAATACTTAGAAGAATATGTTTTGATGGCTGATATAGAGGGAAATTGTTTTATTCTCAAGTCTTAGAGAGCCTCAGACCTATAAGTCTAATGTATGAAGACAAGTAATAGAAGCAACAAATGATTCGATAAACAATAACCAAACCTAGAGGTTGGTAAATAAGTCTTATGGTGTGAGGCCTATAGGCTTGAACTGAGTATATAATATAAAGAAGAATGATGATGGTACTTAAAATAAACACAAAACGAGACTGGTGGCAAAAATCTATATACAGTAACATGACGTGGATTATGAAAAAATGTTTGTACCTATCACATGAAGGAAGACAATTCAATTTCTTATAGTTGTGGCAGCCACCAAATGATAAGAGATTCCACATGGATGTGAAGACTAGTTGTGTATGTAGTTCAACCATAAGGCTTCATCAAGAAGGGTGAAAAATGAAAGTTATATAGATTTTCAAAAAGATAATATGGTTTGAAGTAGGTATCTCGGACATAGACTATCAAATTATATTCCACACTGAAGAGTTTAAAGTTTCAGAGATTCTCAAATGAACAGATTTTTTATCATAAAAACAATAGAATGCATCTTATTATTGTCGCATATGTAAATAATTATTTGTTACAAGATCTTCTTTGAAAACTATAATTGAGTTCAAGAAGAATATGAAAGACGAATTTAAGATGACAGATTTGTGTAGACTATCTTATTATCTTGGCATAGAAGTTTACCATAAAAGAGATTTAATTTCCATCAAACATACTGGCTATGCTCGACTGATCACAAAATACATGAAAATGACTTCTTGCAATCCGACGAGTATACCAATTGATCTAATATTGAGAATATAAAAAACAATGGAATAAGACGGGTTAGATGCCACAATATAAACAATATTGGTTGCTTGAGTTACTTGTTACACAATAAATCTGAGATGGCTTATACAGTTGGTGTACTCAATAAATATATGTAGAGTCCAAAACAGTCTCATGAAAGTGCAATTAAATATTTGCTCATGTATGTGAAGGTAACTTTAAACTATATGTTGAAGTTTAAATTTGGTGAAGTTGAGAGGTGATCAACTATTACATAGAATAGTCACAAGCTACCCACTGTTTCATTATCGTCATGTAAAGCATAATTCATGGCTACAACATCTGCTGCTTGTCAATCCATATGACTTCAAGAGGTATTGACGTAACTTATGAGAAATGAGAGGAATAAAGGGATTCTTCATATTGATAATCAATATGTTATTGCACTAACGAAAAACTCGGTGTTTTATGGTAGGAGTACACATATTCTCTCACGATATTATTTCATTAGAGAATGCATTGAGAAAAGAAAATTGAAATTGATCACATTCGTTGAGCTCAACATAAAACTAATATTCTTACGAAGGCATTGAAAAGAGGCATTGAGAAAGATCGATGAAGAGATGCATAGCCTGATTGTAATTTAAAATAATTAGATGTGTAAATGTTGTAAATTAATTCTATACTATTCTTTTTTTATAAGTTATTAAGTTGAATGTCGTATATTAATTTTATACTATTTTATTCTTTTATATGTTATTCTTTTATATTATCGTTTTCTAGATATGTGAAATTAGAGTTACAATAAAATACATAGCATGTATAAATACCAAAAAAATGTTTAACATTGTTAAATTTTGTACGGTTTTTCCACCCACAAAAAAATTGCAGTTATTTTGTCAGATTGTATAAAACTATAATAAATACTCCTTTCATTCCACAATAATAGTCGTTTTAAAAAGATACTAAAATTTGGTCGTTCTCGCTATAACAAATATCTTTTAGGATGAAGATCAGATTCTGGTTTGAGTTTAATTGCTTGATGAGTCATTATTATGATTTAAAACCCGTTCTGATGACCGATTCATAATTTGGTAAATTTTATAATATTTTATACGAAGTACCTAATTATGACTCTAGGCTACAAATTAAAACCCATTTGAAAACAGGTTTCTAGGTTTATATTTTATTACTATTAATAAATTTATGCTCTAAACGAATATATAGATTGTTAAATTTTCTACTGCTAAAAGAAATTGGTTCTTTGACCAGGGGAGAAAAACATAGATAAAAAACTAGTCATATACATCGTGCCTCCAAGTTTAATTTAACTTAATTATAATAAATACATTAAAAGATGTTTTATAACTAAATTCTCTTCTTCAATATTAATTATTAATATATATTTATATAAATAATTTATTATTTGTACGGTTTTTTTATATTTAAATAAAAAATTGATACTTATTTAAAAAATAAATAATTATATGAATTTGAAGACTAAAAATCACAAATAAAATAATATATATATATATATATGAAAATATCTCATAACATACAGCAGAATGAACGCACACATCTTCAACAATTTGTTATTTTAATAGTTCAAAATTCTATATATTTCGAATTCTAGTCCTATATATATATATATAACACGAATAAATCGAAATCAATGATGTAATTATGTTAGTGTAACATAATTAGTTTTTAGCACCTAAATTACACACTTATTTCGTAGTAAAAATTCTATTTATACAACTATTTTTTTTTTACCAAACTCATTTACACGTAATCTCCAACTGGACATATTTGATTTTTTGCAATTAAAGTCATATTTATACAATTATGTCCTTTTTATTTACGTGACTTATTTATATGTAATTCCGCAACTACCGCACAAATATTTGGGCACAGTTATTTTGAGACCTATTTTTGTTATAATGAGACCTCCAAAGAAAAAAAATTCTTAAAATGAATCCTTCTTATATAATTGGGGGTTCATTATAACAAAAATAGATCTCATTTTAACCTAGTCCCAAATATTTTTTTAAACCAAATTATATGTAATTTCGCAACTTGAATGCAATTGTTTTTTTGCCATCCAAATATATGCAATTCCGCAACTGAAGCACAATTGCTTTTCCCGACTTATTTTGCAATCCAACTACACATAATTACGTAACCATAAAATAAAATCAAATAAAAACTATTTTTCATAAATCTAATTTTGTTCATTTTCAAAGAGCAAATAAATGGTATTATTGCGATATAATATGAAAATATGGCATGTTAAGAGCAAGCAAATAAAAAAATAAAAAGAGAAAAACGGTTAAAATATATTTCGGATCACAAATAATTATTGGTACTTTTAATTCAGAATCAGATAATTATTTGTACGTTATATGATTATTGATATATAAGTTTGGTGTCAGATGGTTATTCGTAAATTATTTTTAAATTAATATTAATTTTAAAATATAGATATCTGAATTTTATATTTTAAACGTTGAACTTTAAACTATATATCGATATGTATTAGATATATATTAAATTATTAATATACATCCTTCAAAAATTAAAGTATTATGTGATTTTGTTTACATATTTTTTAAACAATTATTATATACTTTAATTTATATATATATATATATATATAAAAATAAAAGAGTAGGTAACCATAAATAAAAATAAAAATAAAAATATTTTTTTATAATTACATTTATTATTATTTTATATATTTTTAGTAAAAACTTAATTAACTTTCTTATTTATTATCTATAACCTAGTTATTTTTATAATATTCCAAATACCTCCTTATACAAAATCATCAAACATTAGTATATTCTATTTTATTTTTTGTGGCTTAAATTTTCAAAAGTATATATTTTTAAATCGTGATTTAGAGAAAAAAATGAAGCTACATCAGTTTCATTTTTAAGACGAACTAAACTAGATCCATAAATGATATCTTTTGAATTTTATTATTATCATTATTATTGCACGAGAGACGAGAGATGCATAGACAATAGACGAGAGACGAGAGTGCAGAGACAAGAGACGATTATGTTATGTTACTTTTCTCTTTCAAACATTTTCGACATCATTTTATGTTAGTACACTCCCGAACTAAATTAAGTAATATTTGATTTTGCATGTTATATTAGAACTTATTTACTCTTTATGTTTGTATTAATTAGAAATCAATTACTCGTCAACTACAAAATTTCCACCAAATATTATTTCCCGCTTTATAGGATTTCTTGCCAAGTAATATTTCCCGCGTTCTTTATATTATATTTTTCTATATATAGCTACTCAAACATGATATATTTATTCATCTACCATATATAATATTGTTGAAAAACATGAACTATCTAAGGCATGTAAAAAAACATTGACGAAGATAAACACTTGCTTCAAGCTGTCAAGTTTGTTCGGAGAACAACGTGGGATTAGACCATTAATGCTTTTTTTAATGAACTGCTGCATATAATATACTACATGTACGTCCATGTGGGATATCTCTCTCTCTCTCTCTCTCTGTCTCTACACAGTCATGAGAAGCATGTACATTGTACAATTATTTGAAATATGAACCAATGGTTCAGGTGCTCGACCTGATACATAAAGTAAGGTAAGAGACATTCAACGTGTGGTAGTTAAAAATACTGATTTCATCAGAAGAGATATGATAACTTACTTGGAGGAGCGCCATGTTGAACAAGCGGATGCGATAGAAAATTGCACACCTCTTGAATTTCACCTCGTACATTACTTTGACTAATAATTTATAATGTTTATTGTAATTTGATATCAACTATTATTTTTGTAAGTTAATCTTATCTTGTATTGAGAGTTTATTAATGTATTTTCGTCTTATGTTCAATGTTATCTCAGTTATGGTTAATATATGATTGTTTGGTCTAAGATTACATATGATACTTTAAACCGTGCACCATTTGCGACATATGGCTAACGTTTTGAATAAAATGCACGAACCAAGGTAAAAACATTAGACTTTAAAATTGAAACATAATGTTATATCGCATGGCATGTTCAAAATGGAGTCAAAGAATCAAGCAATCTATGCGATATAATGATCTATTTAGCTTTTAAAGGCTATTTTTTTCTTTTTAAACTGTAAATCACATAGACTATGCGATTTTATGCTATTTTTTCTCTCACTTAATCTTATCCGAACAATAAATTTTGCGCAAAATTAAATTTCTCCCCCATTACTTTCTCACTTAAATATTAATTTCTTGCCCAATATAGTTTACAATAGTGAAATGCATACTTTCTACGAGAAAACCGTACTAACGTGGATATAGTCAAGTATCACAGTCATCTCACCGAACAAGAAATAGAAGGACGACATCTTCACATGCCAACGCTCGAGAAAGATATCAATCATATGGAAGTTGGTATGCCAACGGGAGAGAGTGTTGGTAAGAGGCCCAATCGGAGTATGCATAACTTACTCGTGTACTCTAGTTTAACGAATCAAGTCCCATCTCTGAACACTCTCGTACATAGAGAAGCAACGCAGGCTTACTCGAGGCTATAAGACGAATTAAAATTAATTAATAAAAACAATATAAAATACTAATAGTCAAACCTAAACAATTTTCAAAAGTATATATTTTAGATTTTTTTGTGGTTTAAATTTTCAAAAGTATATATGTTTAAACCGTAATTTAGAGGAAACAATTGAAACTACATTAGTTTCATTTTAAGACGAACAAAACTAGATCCATGAATGATATATCTTTTGAATTTTATTATTATCAATTATTATTGCACGAGAGACGTGAGACGCGTAGACAATAGACGAGAGACGAGAGGTGCAGAGACAAAAGACAAGTGATGAAGATCTGCAAAACGAGAAACGAGAGACGAGAGACTAATAACGCAAAGCCGAACGACGAGAGACGAGAGACTAATAACGCAAAGACGAAAGACGAGAGTTGCAAGACAAGAGACGAGAAACGCGTATAACTCGTGCGATATTCGGTATTGTGTTTGTTTGCTTCTATAGATGTAGTGTTGATTCATTTTTACATCATGCAACACTAATACACTACCTACATAGCTTACAAATATACTGTTTGCATAGCATGCGATACGATCAACGTGAAATATATACATAATCATCAGCTACCGATAGTAAATATAATTTTTTTTTGGTGAAATAGTAAATATAAAATTGGAATATACTTAACTAATAATTAAACTTTTTATTTTTTTATTTTTTATTTTTTATTCCAGTCTCCCGTAAAAGTCAAAAGATAGTACAACACAGTTATCTTACCAAAATAAAACTTTTACGCAATATGAGAAAAACTGACATTTTTTTTAAAAAAAAAATCTTCAAAACCATCCAATATCTATATTCGTTTAAATTTAATATTTACCGTTAGAACTAAATTTAGGGTTTGGTACTCGTCTTTTAAGTTTATAATTTTAACTAAGTTTTAAAATTTGAAATTTAAAATTTTAGGTCTAGATTTTAAAGTTTACAATCTGTATATAAATTATTAAACTTTAGTATCCACGTAAACAAGATGATTATTAAAAAGAAAAACTATATACTAGTAATTAAAAAATGTTGTTAGTTTAAATAATAATATTTTAGAAATGTTTAGTTAGAACAATATAAAATATCTTCAGAACTATATAAATGAATATAAAATTTCAGACGTAACCTTTTGCACAAATTAGAAGAAGTTTGAAGTAAAAGAAACTCTATCACTCAATGATTCCTTGCCGTAAAAGCAACTACTATACCCGGATCATGAACTATCGAGGTCAATGAATATGGCGTGAAGTTGATAAGAAACTCTCTTTTATTATATCCGCTTTTCAGAAAGAATTTATCCAAATCAAAGAAAACATTTAAATAATGATAACCTGTTAAAGCTTTAATTATAATTAAATTTGTAAATTATATATACTAATAACATAATTACTGCTAAACCAATGTTATCAAGGACCACAAAAAACATAAACCGAACATTAGATTTAATCAATACCAAATTTAATCATGAAGTTATGCCAAACAATATATACCACATGTATATATGCTACTACTGTCCATATACGTCAAGTAAACAGAATCTCATAGAAAGGCCTGACCAAGTATTGCATGTGTCTAATAGCTGGCCTAACGTAAGACCATATTTTTATGGCAAAAAACTAGAACATGAAAACAGTCAGAAAACGACGTGATCATCTTGAATCCATATGTATAACGGTATCTTTCGACAAAATTCGTTAATGATAAAAAACAATACATGTCAAGTTAGGTAAGCTTCATTAAACTTTGATAATTCTGAAGGGTGACAAACCCAAAATGGCCCTAAATAGATGGGTAGATCTATTCTAGTAAAATACTAATTCTGGGAAGTGAGCAGCTAGTTATCACCGTCGGCCATGATGATTTAGATATCCCTGTAAAAGTTAGATACGCATTTATTACGCGCGCGAAGAGAGCAAAATACGGGTTACATAAAAAAGTTGAAATGTATTAGTAAATACTAAATCGTCACCTAAATTGCATTATTTTACCTCTTTTAAGTATATTTAGTGTGATTTTACTTTTACAAGTTGTCATCTGCAGTTTTATAAGAAAAAACCAAAACTTGTTTGGTAAAACTAACATGTGCCACAAAAAAAAATTGGAAATATAAACAGGAAATGCTGATAACATCTTCACAAACCAAACACATCCTTAATTTTTCAGTTTTTTTATTAATTTTAGACTAGAAAGTTAAGACTCTTTTGTGTAATATGAGGTCTAAAAGCCGGTAAAAGGAATTTATTAAACCCTCGAAAGGATGCACAATACAAAGTAGGTCATCCAAATTTATCTCTCAATCATAAGAAGTTTTTTCCTTTTTTTTTTGTATATTTTGAGAAATTGAAACACTACGATAACAAACTTATATCCCTCTTAAGATACCACTTGTATGCAGAAAACGCTTCAGGAACCAAAAGCAGTCTACTTTTCTTGAGCCTAATTTCTTTTTCTACCTAGAAGCAGCTTAAAAGCAAAATAATCCTATAGACACTAATGCAGAATTGCATATCTTGCACTTCAACAACACCTAATAATGCAGTAACATGTTCTGTCAAACAACTTCAGAACCCAATAACATAAACGAGTAATTTAGTACCTCATTCCGCAGATTCGGCACCATATTGCCACGGGTTGAATTCAATTGATTTAAGATCGACCTCATCACCGTGAGGAGCAGCCAAGTGTTCAGTGTCTTTACCATTGTATTGGTAGACTTCCAAGTCACCCCATGGTGTGGGCGCAACTTCCTCACTAAAATCAAACCACTTTGGAACGAACTGATGACCTTTGGCCTCTCTGGCCTTTTTCTCAGCTCTCTGTCTCTCTTCTAATCTGAGAGACAATTTCAGTCAAAAGAAGGGGCATCTTTCAGTTTATAAACCGATTGAAAGATATAATTTGAAACAAAAAACCAATGACAAAATAGAAGGACAAAAAGGAGACATTTCAAAAGAAAAAATTATAAGTTACTTTTGAAAAATTCTGTAAGAAGTATAATTGGGATGTATATTTGAGGGGGGGCACGAATAAGATTCCATTTACTATGTAGTATTAAATTTTTTGAATTGTATTGGAATAGGTTACCTGCTCTTTTCCGAACCAGCTTTGGACAGATCACCCATTTCAAGGGCATATCGATCCGGACGCAAACGGGAATCCGATGCCAACAAATTCTTAGGAGCAGTGTCAAAGCTGTTTATTTTATGAGCAAAGTACGTATACTGAAATTTATCATCTTCTGGAACATCAGCTAAATGCCAGACCTGTGTTTCAAATTCTTTAGTTACTTTGTGAGGAGATTTTACATGGATAAAGTAGCATCCAATAAACTATAGAAACAATATTGTAAAAGAAGAGTTCTTAATGGAAGAAACCTCTTTCATTTCTGTGCCGGGACGAGGTTCACCTTCCATATCACACGGCTGGTAACTTATTGACTCGTTCCATTTCCCAGTCATCATCAATTGAGGTTCTTCAGCTGCATTATAAATGTATCCATCCACTTCATAGCGCCCGGCTCTGACATTGAATGATTATCCGGTCAACAAGCATAAAATTATCGAATTTTGAACAATATTTACTTTTAATAGTTATAGAGTAGAAGAACAAGACTTCTTAAGAGTAGAAAAATAGATAAGAATGAGGTAAGTACCCGAACCAGCCACAAGGTTGAAAATATAGAACGGCTTTGTCCCCTGTAGTTAAATTCGTCATGACCATCTCCCCAGGTGAGTCGACAAAAGTTCGTCCAAAAATAACATTATGAATCTTGGTCGGAGGTGGCACTAAATCTAAAACCACACCATCCCTTTTGAGAACCACGCGTGTTCTGCAAGAAACAGAAGTAACATATTTATCATTGATTACCTGAATAAATATAATTCAATCATAATAAATATTTAATAAAAAATTTATGATAACCCTAAAAAGAAGAGAGATGAACAAAACACTATAAGAAACAATCCCTAAAAAAGAAATTATAGATAGAAATCATTCAAATTTCCGTGACATAGAATTAGTATCAGAAACACCACAAACGCCACACAAAATCCTTAATCTCAAAGGCTCTGGACTGATGCAAATGACCCAAATTAGGGATGCCAATGAGACGGGTTGGGTTGACCTAGGATGCGGGACAAAATTTCCAAACTAGAATTCGCCCAGGAGACCCACCCTGACCTAAATACCCGACCCGGTCACCACAGCAAGCTTAGAAAAGGTCGAATGAAATATATTTCCCCAACTATTTGTTTTTTAATGCTTTAATTTTGTGACTGGAACTGGACCAGATATCATTTTGGAGTGGGTCGGGTTGGGTCGGATAGGTTTTGTCACCCCTAACCTACATGAATGTAAAAATGATACTAAAATAAGCAATATATAGCAGCAACGTGATCACCTCCCAACAGGGTAAACATCTACAGAGTTCCCCAAAAGTTTAGTTTTCAGCTTCGATGTCACATCGTAAGTAAAATGTTCATTATCAGCATGGCCAGCACTCATTGGAGGATGATGGCTCACCTGGAATGAAATAAATGACAGATTCGCAATAAACAAAAATATTACTAAAACATCGATTATAAATTATCTTAAAGCCTAACCTGCTCGGCAATAAATGACATCCCACCATGATTAACCATCTGATAAGTTTCGCCAAGAATGGGATTAAAAGGTTTCCAGGTTCTTTGGTAAGCAAAGTAAACAGTTACAGCCCACGTTGCTACGACAGAGAATAAATACCTTCCGATGTTAAGATACTATTGGCAAATGCTCGTTATGAAAAGAAGAAAACAATGCAGAAATGTATCGACTCACATGCATACACCAATCGCATGTACGGATCCTCACATTCATCTGCCCGGTCCAACAAGTACGAATATTCCATTAACTGTTAACAAAAATTGCCACCTCTTATTAACAATTTTTTAAAAAACTGAATATTATCTACACCCATACATTCAATGTTCTGGATAGCTAAGAGCACTAAACTACTTTAATCATGTGAAGCATTAAATTCATCGGCCATATCCAAGAGAATAGCTATTATAACAAAACGCTCTTTACGAAAAGCATGTTCTTTGTCGAAATTCTCCGCTGGCAAACATTATTCAGACTAAAAAAAATCAGGTGAATCTCTAAAGGGATTATGATAAATTAGCTTTAAGCTTGTGAGCTAGAAAGAACTCTCGCAATAGCACAATAACATACACACAAACCTCAGCCAATTTCTGGATCATAGTCATGGGCTCGAAGATAACAACAGGAAGTGTCACCAATGAAGTGATGTCCGATCCAATATATTTTTGTAACATCTTCCAATAACTGTCTCGTTCCTATTAAGAACAAGAAATTAGCCTAAATTGCTACTCAAGCCATCATTAGATAACATCTTTACACATTTGGACACAAAATTTAATAATAAAAACACGCACCTCCTGCTTCCATCTTCCTCTTTTAGCTTCCTCCGCGGCATCATCTTTGCCACCTTCTGGATTTATAACTTCTAGCCCTTCATATCCAAGCATCCTGTACGAAGTAGATGATTACGAACGATACACTTCTTATGGGCAGTTGATAAATACATGGCATAATTTTTTGTCAGAATATAAATTTCTTCCAAATCGATTGAGTCATTTTGCACCCGATTAATAGGACAGTGAATCTAGTATTAGGGTTCATAAATGTATTACTTTTCTTACGAATAAAGAAAAACTGCATGAAATTCTTAATCATACAAAAGAGACGAAGAAAAGAACCGAACCCGGATCTCTGCATGGCATTGCCAAAAAAGGAAGTCATGGAAGAGAAAAACCCTTTGCTCTCGTTCTTCTTCTCGGGACTCCCCATTTCTCAGAATTTCGATTTTGGCTTCTTCAACCTTTTGGGTTACAACGAAAATGTCGATTATCGAAATGAAGGATTTAACAGATGAAATTGTTTGATTCGATTTAAAGAAGTGGTGCGATTCGAACGAATTTGGAAACCGGAACTGGGATTTTATCGTCGATGTTTGATCATCGAAATCGAAAATAAGCGAAACTTAGAGTTTTGCTGTCCATCCGTGACAATGACGTACCTGAATCGTGAAAAAATTGTGCGAAGTTTTGGATTTCTTTTTTAAATTCGTGTTTGGCAATGGCAAATGTATTGTGTTAAAGGGCCTGCATTGCTGCTAGTCAGGCCCGAATTTTAAACTATGGGTCTGTTGGCCACCATTTTTTTTTTCAATTACGAAATCATGTTATCGTATTTTATCATACATGTTTTTTATCAAGTATTTTTTTATGAGTGTTATAGTTTTTTCAATTTTTTTATTTAGGTTTCAATATCTTTATTTAGAACGCTGAATGAAAATAATAATATTAAGACCTTCCATTATGTTCGTTTTGCAAAGCATAGTTATTTTTATTTTAAAATTAGAAAAATGACTAAGCTTTTTTTTTATTTAAAAAAGATAATCGATAATTATTCGGTTTTAAAATTAAATTACGGACAGCTACAAATTTTTTGAAATTTACCAAAAATTATATGCAACATAAATATTTTCGAAAATACCCCTAAACATATAAACACGTACAACCTTCAACAATTAGTTATTTAACCATTAAAATTTTATATCTACTAAATCCTAATTCAATAAAGAAAACCTATTTATCGTTAAATTGTAATCGAATATGTTATCACTTATTGGAGGAAACTATATGACGAAAACAATTCTTCGTCACTTCACAAACGTGATTTAATATTTGGGCAACACAAAATCAAACATAAATGATTTTTAATATTTAACTCACACTTTTATAATAAATCAATTTTATATTAAACTCTTTCATTTGTATTTTATTGGGTCGATAGATAGCACTCAATCGAACATAAAATGACACATTAGTTCAAGTCAACCGAGTTTCAAACTTTTCTAGGTTGATCTTTAGCATTTAAATATTAAAACATCACTCATAAAAATGTTTAATATATAATAGATCATATATTTATATATTTTAATATCGTTAATGCACAATAACACGTTAGATTAATTTTTCACTAGTTACATAAAAAGTAAAGATATAAGCGTTGATTGGGTAGTATGTGGATGCATTGGTAAAAGAATAAATTAGTTACTTTATGCATATGAAATAGCCATATTGGAAAGTGTTAGAGTGTCATGAATAGAACTGAATGTATATGAGTTGTGTTAAAATGTATATGAGTTATTTAATATTAGTCTGTATATGGGTTATGGGTTACTTTCTGCCCCACTATATATATATACACACTATAATTGTGATATGTCAAGATATGTTATTTGGTTTACGTGTTGAAATGGTGAAGATATGAGAGACACATTCACTCAACGCTTTAAATGTTTCCTTTGTGCTTCTCGACTATTCACTGAATGATATGTTCCTACTCAACATCTTCAGATCCTACCGTCATATGTTCTATACATATAACACATTCAAAATTCTCTCGACATGGTATCAGAGCCATAGCCTCCAAAACCTTAGCCTCCAAAATTTTCCCCTTGCGCGGACGTGTTTACAGTATAGTCTTCATCAGCCAATGTTTATCTGGTATTTGTTCTCTCGAGACCGACGTATTTTTGGTATTTTTCCCTTTGCGCTAACGTGTTTCCGGTGTAGCCTTCATCAGCCGACGTGTTTTCTGCCTTTGTTCTCTCAAGAACGATGTATTTATTGTTTTGGTCCTCTTGTGCCGACATATTACCGGTGTAATCTTGTTTATTTTCTTATTACCGATGTTTTTCTAGTAGTTTTTCAAAGGTCCCAATGACATTTATAGTTCAGTCTACTTTTTAATATCCTTCTTTGTTTTCTCCACGTAGTTCTCAATGCTTTTGTACTTGTGGAGAGGGAGGTCCGTGTGGACCACTATGCAACGGCGACCCTCTAAGGTCGCCGTTGCATAGCGACAATGACATCTACCATAGGTATGTTGGCTGCGGCTATTGCTGAGTTACTTGTTGGCGAGAATTCTCATCTCTTTGGTTAGTTGCTGCAGTTTTTTTCCCTTCTTTTAGTAGACAAAGTTTCCCATACTTATGAGCTTTTGAGTAGTGACTTGTTTAGTACTCCTTGGATTATTGATACTGGGGCTTCTAATCACATGACCGGTGACATCTCTCTATTGCACAATGTTACTGTATGCTAGTCTGTTAGTATCTCTGCCCGGTGGTTCTCATGTTACTGCTACACATAGTGGTAGTGTGCGTTTGTCTTGTCAATTATCTTTGCATAATGTATTTTTGGTTACCAAGCTTACCTGTAATTTGTTTCCTGTATCCCACTTGACTGATGATCTCGACAGTATTGTTTGTTATGTTAATCTTGGTTGTATTATTCAGGACCAACGATCAGGGAATATGATTGGACTTGATGATCGGAGAGGTGGAATGTACTACTTCAGCGGTGTTGTAAAGATCGAAGTTTGTAATGTTGTAGTGGTTGATAGCGATGTTGAGTTGTGGCACCGTAGGTTGGGACATCCCTCAGCTAAGATAGTTTAGTCTTTACCTTTTGTTTGTAGCACTGATGATACGAGTGTAGCTCACCCATGTGATGTTTGTTTTTGCGCTAAACAGACCAGTAAGTATTTTTATGTCAGTAATTCTAAAGCGACTGCATGCTTTGAGTTAATTCATTGTGATTTATGGGGTCTTTATTGTACTTTGTTTTCCTGTGGTGTGCTATATTTTCTCACAATTGTTGTTGATTACTATCGTGTTGTATGACTTTATTTGTTGGCTGAGAAAACAGAAGTAACTTCCATATTTTTAAATATTCTCGCAATGGCTATGAAACAATTTAATGGGGTTGTTAATACAGTGCGCAGTGACAATGACACTGAACTTTTCTCTATGCGTTGTGTTTTTTATGAGTTGGGTATTATTTTTCAATTTTCATGTGTGGGTACTCCTCAGCAGAATGGTAGGGTTGAACGGAAATATAGACATATTTGGAATGTTTCTCGTGCTCTCAGGTTTCATGATAACTTACCTGTTAAATTTGGGGGGGGGGGGGGGGGGAGGGGGAAGTGTATTTTGACTGCCGGGTAGTTTATTAATAGAAGTCCTTCTCAATTTTTGGGTTCCAAGACTCTATTTGAGATATTTTTTGTGTGCCTCATGTTATTCTGAGCTTGGTGTGTTTGGGTCTCTGTGTTATGTGCATGATCAAAGGTCTAACGGTGACAAGTTTTCGAGTCGTTGTCGTCGGTGTGTTTTTGTGGGCTACCTGTATGACAATAAAGGATATAAAGTATATGATTTGAAGAGTCAAGATTGTTTTATTTCTCGTGATGTGAATTTTTTTGAACATATATTTCCATTTACATATGTTACTTGTCTCTCTGAGTTGGCTTGTCCTGAGACCGGGGTCACTCCACCTCCTACTATTGCTCCTGAGTTTTGGGATAAAGTTAAGAAGACCTCGCCGATTGAAGATATGGAGTCTCCGGATGGCGGCGTCATTGTGGTAGCGCCACTCACGGAGGTTGCCGAGGTTGGTGGTGCGCAATCTCCGCCTCTGGTTGGTGGAAGCGGTGTCTCAAATTCACCAGTAGTTTTGGATGTTGTTTCAAATACTCGAGGCATTTCTTCATATCTTGGACGAGGAAAACGTAGTAAAATTTCTTATACTTGTTTGAAGGATTTTGTGATAACTATAATAATACATTCAGTGCGATTTGCTCCTCCTACTCTCGGTTCTAGTCTATCTCCTGATCACGGTTTTCTATATCCTCTCACTTATTATATAGACACTTCTCATTTCTCGTTGGTACATCACTCAATTATTGCAGCTATTACCTCTAAGGATGAGCCTAATTCATTCCGAGAGGCTATGCAACACCTTGGTTGGAGAGAGGCAATGCAATAGGAGATTTCGGCACTAGAAGATAATCATACTTGAACCTTGACGCATCTACCGCTAGGGAAGAAAGCTTTGGGGAGTCATTGGATTTATAAATTAAATATCACGATGATGGGAGAGTAGAGCGCCTCAAAGCTCGTTGGGCCGTGTTTGGTAATCACCAAGTCGAAAGGGTTGATTATACAAAGACCTTTCCCCCATGTTGCCAAGATGTTTATTTTACGTCTTTTCTTGACGGTTGCAGCATCTCAGAATTGGGAGTTACATAAGATAGATATGCACAATGATTTTTTGTATGATGATTATGATGAGAAGGTTTACATAAAATTCCTTTAGGTTTTGAAAGAGGGCGCGAAGGACAGGTCTGTCGCATTTGCAAATTGTTTTATGGCTTGAAGCAGGAACCTCGGTGTTGGTTTACCAAGTTAGTGGCTGCACTGAAGATGTATGGGTATGTTATGTCTTTTCGGATTATTATTTATTCTCATCCACGAGTGGTGGTTGTATGCATGTTTTGGTGTATGTTGATGATCTTATTCTATCTGGGAATGACCCTGGTGCATTGGTGGAGTTTTAGAAATAATTGAGCACTTGCTTTCATATGAAGGACTTAGGTCATCTCAAATATTTTCTTGGAGTTGAAGTAGAACGAAGTCCCGCAGGTATCTTTCTTTGCCAACGTAAATATACGCTAGATATTATTTCAGAGACAGGTTTACTTGCCAGCAAGCATGCACCATTTCCCATGAAACAAAACCACAAGCTCAGCAAGAGCGAATCAACGCTACTCATTGACGGTTCGCGTACCACATGCTGGTGGCATACTGATATATTTGGCATTTACACGGTAATATATCTATTTTTCGGTACATATTTTATCTCAGTTTCTGCAGAAACCACAAAAGGATCACTGGCATGCTACATTACGAATTGTTTGTTATCTAAAAGGGAGCTCGGGTCAGGGAATTCTTATGCCGAGTAGTTGTAATCTCACTCTGACATGCTAGTGTGAATCTGATTGGGCTGGATATCCTAAGACTCGATGCAGTGTGAATGGTTGGATGGTGTTCTTGGGTGATTCCTTTGTTTCTTAGAATACTAAGAAATAAGGTGTAGTTGTGTTGTTGTATTGTCTTCCGCTAAAACAGAGTACCGGTCTATGGCAGGATTGTCTTGTGAGGTAAAGTGGTTGCACGGTTTGCTCAAGGATTTTAAAGTCTCATACTCAGAGGCTATGCAAGATTTCTGTGATAGTCAGTCGACTTTACATCTTACCCAAAATCATGTGTTTCATGAGCGTTCAAAGCAAATTAAAGTAAATTTTCATTTTCTACGGGACGCAATACTTGATGGGGTTTTTTGTGCATCTCATGTGCCCACTCAGTCTCAGCGTGCAAACATCTTTACCAAAGCACTAGGTAAGCAGCAGTTTGAGTTTTTTCTTGCCAAGTTTGGCATTCATAATCTTCATGCTCCAACTTGAGAGGTTCTTAGAGTGTCAAGATTAGAAACAAATGTATATGGGCTGTGTTAAAATGTATATGGGCTATTTAATATTAGTACGTATATGGGCTAAGGTTTACTTTCTGCCACACTATATATATATATACTGTAATTATGATATGCTGAGATAGGTTATTTAGTTTACGTGTTGAAAGGGTGAAGATACGAGAGACACATTCACTCAATGTTTCAAATGTTATCTTTGTGCTTCTGGATTATTCACTGAATGATATTTTCCTACTTAACATATTCAGATTCTACCGCCATTTGGTCCATACATATAACACATTCACAATTCTCTCAACAAAAAAGAGAACATAGGCTCATTGAATTAGCCTCGTGTGATTTACATTAACAAAGTTTAGACATCGTTCATCATTCGTAAACTATATTGGTTTCATATTTTCCAGAAATAATTGAAAGCAAGGCATTCATTTAAATCATATTTATATCTTACTCAATTTGAACTAATTGACTTTCAAATCGAGAAAAAATGTAGCCATTTGAATACTCACTATTGTAAATAGTTGAATTCAAACAATATAACAAATTGGAACTAGTTCAGAAAGGAGAATATTAGCAAAATCTGACCAGTATGGTCAGATCTAGGATTATCATGTCTTATATTTGTTAGTAATACTATGAAGATATTAGGTCAATATGGTAGCAACTATAAGGTAAAAGCTTATTTAAAATTTATTTATAAGTCTCGTTTCCAATTATATAATTAACTTATTGTTAGTTTCTTTTTTTAATAGTACATAAGTTTTTGTCGATTATATATATTAGTACATTTCACAAAAAAGATTTTAAAATACCTAACGTTGGTTTATATAAAAAAAAGAGTGAAGACATTTCAGCAAAAAGTCATATCTGGACGTGTAATGGTATAAATCATATATCTAGATTATGGGGTAATGGTTTGTGACTAAGCTAAAAATTAAATTGAAATGGCACACTTGAAACATAATAAGATGATGATATTAGAATATTATTGAGAGCTTATATGTTTTACTTTTTCTTAATTATAAAAACACTAATTGATTCAGGTAAAAATCCTCAGCCAATTTTTGGATGCTCGAAAATAACAACACGAAGTGTCACCAATGAAGTGATGTCCATTCCAATATATGTCTGTAACATCTTCCAATAACTGTCTTGTTCCTGTTAAGAACGATGAATTAGCCTTATGCATAAAAGACAACCTAAATTTCTACTCAAGCCATCATTAAAAACATGTTTACATTTTAGTACACAAAATTTAATAATAAAAAACACACAGCTCCTGCTTCCATATTCCTCTTTTAGCTTCTTCCATCGTACCATCTTTGCCACCTTATGGATTTATAACTTATGGCCCTTTATATCCAAAAATCGTGTGAGAAGTAGATGATTAAAAACGATATACTTCTTATCGACAATTGATGAATACATGGCATAATAGGACAGTGAATTTAGTATTACGGTCATAAATGTATTACTTTTCTTGAAAAAAACCTGCATGAAATTCTTAATCAAACAGTCATGAATTCTGAATAATGAAGAACAAAAAAAAAGAACCAAACCCGGATCTCTACATGACATTGCTAAAAAGGAAGACATGGAAGAGAAAAACCCTTTGCTCTCGTTCTTCTTCTCGCAACTCCCAATTTCTCAGAATTTTGATTTTGGCTTCTTCAACCTTTTATATTACAACGATAATGGCGATAATCAAAATGAAGGATTAAACAAATAAAATTATTTGGTTCGATTTAAAATTTGGTGCAATTACAACGAATTTGAAATCATAACTGGGATTTTGTCGTCGATGTTTGAACTTTGAAATCTCTAATAAGGAAACATAGAGTTTTGTTGTCCATTCGTTACAATTAGGTACCTCAGTCGTGAATATTTTGTGCGAAGTTTTCGATTTTTATTAAAATTCGTGTTTGGAAAATGTATTTTGTGTTAAAGGCCTACATTGCTCATATTCAAGTCCAAATTTTATACTATGGGTCTGTAGGCCACCATTCTTTTTTAAATTACAAAATTATTGTGTTTATATATTTTTATTTTTCATATTTTGTTTTGCGAATAATAATTATTTTTTATTTTATGATCTAAAATAGTTTTTATTTTATCTTTTAAAGACACTTATTAATAATCATCCATACTCAAAAACCATTTTTTCAAAATTTATTAAAAACCATATGGAACGTAAATACTTCAACAATATCTATGAGCACACAAACACAAATGCGTACAACCTTCAACTACTAGTTATTTTTAAAATTCAAAACTTTATACCTTACAAACCATAACTCAATTTTTTCTAAAACACACACACATATATATATATATATATATAAACAAATAAAATTAAGTGTATGAATGATATTTTTAGAGTTTTTACACATAATTACATAACTAGAACACGCTTATTTTTTAGCAACTAAATTACACGTAATTCTACAATTGGAATATAATTGTTTTTATCCAGACTTATTTACAACCAAATTACACGAATGTTTTAAACTAGAACACAATATTTTTCTATTTAAAAAAGAATTTTCAACATAAAAATGCACATATTTTTGCAAGTAAAAAAATTAGTTGTTTCAAATCTAACTAACACTTATTTTCACAAAACAAATTTATGGTTTGGTTTTCACGCAATCACACTTATTTAGAAATTATAGTCATAATTCCATAACTATTTTTTTTCTTTTTGCAACATATTTGCACATAATTTTGCAAGTTGAACATAATTGTTTTTAATACTTGAATTACACGTAATTTCACAACTGTAACACAATTTCATTTTAGCAACCAAATTATACGTAATTCCGTAATTGGAACACATTTGTGTTTCTCAGACTTATTTTGCAACTAAGGTACACGTAATTACGCAAGTAAAAAAATCAAAAAATATTTTTCATGGATCTAGTTTTGTTCGTCTTAAAAAACAAAACCAATTATTTTTTTTGGATATTTTTTAGAGTTGTGATGTGAAAGATATAAAATTTTAAAAAATAAAAAAATGAAAGAAAAAAAAAGATTATGAGTAATTTAAACTAACAGGTGGTTATCTATAAATACTAATTTATCACCAGGTGGTTATCCGTACTTTATTAAACATTGAATGATTATTGATAAATAATTTGATATTGGATGGTTATTGGTAAATTATTCTTTATTTTATAATAAAATGAAATCGAAGCACTCACAAAAAAATAAATATCATGAAAGAAATTTTTTATTTAATTACTACTAATTTCTTTACACATTCGAGTTTTAAAATTTATAATGCATACTAAAATATTTGATATATGTTACTATTTATTATGTTTCATTTAATTATAATTTTTTTACCTCAATTTTTTCTAAGAAATATAAAATTTTAAAAAATACATTTTTATCATTAATTGTAGACATAAAGCTATAAAATAAAATCGCATATTGTCCAACTGTTATCAACTATGGTATCACTTATTAGATGAAACTTTATGACGAAATAAATGCTTCATCACTTCACGAACATGATTAACAACAGTCAGTCGATAAGTGGTTTTCAATATTTAAGTGGTTTTCAATATTTAAGTCACACTTTTATAATTTATTAATTTTATAATCAAGCTCTTTTATTTGTATTTAATTAGGTCGATAGCGTTCACTCGAACATAAAACAGTAAATTAGTTTGAGTACACTGAATTTCAAAATTTCTAGCTTGATCTTTAACATTCAGATATTAAAAAATCACTCAATAAGTTTAATATAAAACAGATTAATAATATTTATATATTTTTGTATCTTCGAAGTTCACTAGCAGAAGTGGGATTATTTTTATTGTACACTAGTTACATAAATATTAGAGATATATGCATTGATCGGATAGTATATTGATGTATTTGTAAAATAAAAATGAGTTACTTGGTGTGTATGAACTAACCATATTGGAATTATAGCACATATGCTCATTGAATTAGCCTCATGTGATATACATTAACAAACCTTAGAAATCGCTCATCATTCGGAAACTATATTGGTTTCATATTTTCCAGAATTAATTGGAAGAAGGGCTTTCATTTAATTTTTCTTATATCTTACTTAATTAGAAATACATGAACCAATTGATTTTCAAGTAAAAAAAACATGTAGCCATTTGAAAACTCAGTAACGTAAATAGTTGAACTCGAGCAATATTAGAAATTAAACTAGTTCAAAAAGGAGAAAAACAACAAGATCTTACCATTATGGTCAGTTGCAGGATTATCGTAACCTATTTTAATTAGCAATACTATGGAGATATTAGGTTAATATGATATCAACTATAAGGTAAAAGTCTATTTAAAAATTATTTATAAGTATGGTTTCCAATTATATAATTAACTTATTGTTAGTTCCTTTTTTAATAGTATATAGGTTATTGACGATTATATATATTAGTACTTTTCAAAAAATATATTTTTAAATACCTAACAGTAGTTTACAAAAAAGGAAAGAGTGAAGTTATTCCAGTAAAAGTCATATCTGGACGTATAATGGTAAGAATTATATAGTTTTACAAACATGTATAGATTAATAAACAAAAATTGTTTATAAAAAGTATTATTCCAAAATAGTACATGATATATGATAATAAAGATACTATAACTTTTGTTGACGGAAAATTACGCGCCTACAAATAAGGTTACATCTTCATTCCACTTCTCATAGAAAAAATAACGAGGTAGAATTTCTCGTCGCACATTATTGTAATAGGCATTGATAACAAACAAGCAGTAATTTTAAACTTGTTAGCACCAAAAGGCAAAGCAGTAGATGGAACCCTAAAACTGTAGAAAATATTGTAAGTATTTGTCTCGTATTTATATTAAATTTGGTTTTACATAGTCTCATATAAATTTGGTTAGACAGTGACCCACATGTAATATATTACCCCTCGTCTATATTGTCATGTAATTTCCCGCGTGTTATATGTTATCATGCATATCTCATATAATGTATATGTCCCGCATGCTTAATGTCTCAGATATCGTTTTAAGTTTGTGTATTGATTAAACTTACAACTTACAAATTGAATACTTTCACAACAAAAATATTTTCCTTAAAGACAAAAAAAAAGTTAGTATGTCCAAGAAAAAGCGTTCAACAAAAAAAGGGAAATATTTGATTGTGGGGTAATAGTTTGCAATTACACTAAAGATTAAATTAAAATAGACAGAGCTGAAACAAAAAAAAGATGATGATATCGCAATATTAAGAAGAGCATAAATGTTTTACTTGTTTTTAACTATAAAAACACTAATAGATTCTGGTGAAAATCCTTACGTAGGGTTTGTTAATGATGTAAATCCTTATGTATAGTTGGTTGATGTTGTAAACACAATCAAGATTGTATGTTTTGTTGTAAGTTTCCCTAATGATGTTAACACAATGAGAGTTGTATGTATGTTGTAGTGTTGTTTAATGATATACTTGGTTATAAATTTCTCTCCTACACTGAAATATATATTGGTCTCCCATCTATCATAACCCATGAACGTGTCTCGCATCCATCACCATCCAAGAATTGGTCTTGCATCTATCACGATCCATGTATTGGTCTCATATCTATCACCTCATATGAGATTATTATGAATTGTTCCTTTATGAAATGGTCTTCTGTAGTTAAGTATATAATGGTGTAGAATTCATTACATGTTAAATATCTCTCACCAAGCATATGGTTGGTTATGACGAATGTCATTTATGAAAAGGATAGTCGTAACATTTAAGACAAAGAAATCATAAAAACCCTAAAAGTACCATTTACTAACTATATAAGCCATATTTTTACCATTTAATTTCAATAAATATTTTATTTGTTCATTCTATATTTATCTAACTTCACATAAAACATAATGGCTAGACGATCAACTTATTATGAAAACTTCTTCCCTCAAACTGACCCTGATAAAGAAAGATTAAAGATCTAAGAAAAATAGGGGTGTTTTATTAATAAAGAAAGTTTATTAGGATAAATTGTCAATTATATAAGGAAAAATGACCAATGTATAACAAAAAATAAACTTGAGGATATGACCACAATTAGTGAATTGTTAGACTTATGAGACCTACTGTTTGTACTATAAATATACCATATTTGTTTTTTGGAAATGGGTGATTGATAAATGATTGAGCAATTATTACATTGACTTTCTCTCTCTAAAAATACATCTTTCTCTCTTTAAAATATTGTCTAAGTAATCTGAATAGCACATTTAACACTTTAAGTATTTTTTTACTCAAAAACCTCCTCCAAACATTTCTAGAACGATCATTAGCACCGCCTGCGGGAACGATTTGGTACCCGTAATCGACTTCCAAACCAATTGGAAATTTTGAAATAGAAGTAACAGAAATATGAGGAAATTTAAACATGAATGACAACTTAAAAATTGGAAAACCTTTTGAGAAAAACCATGTGCAAAATAATATGGAAATCGATCAGCAACATGATGCTCAACACGTTGGTTAAGTTTTAGAAGAATCTATGTTGGTTGCTCAGAAAAATGAGGTATTTGAAGAAATTGAAAGATTGAATTCTGAAAGAGATGTAGCGATCGCCTTTAAAAAAATTCGATTTGAAATTCAAAAAGAAAATAAGATTGAGAAAGATGAGCCAGATTATTATTATCAGATCAGTAAGAAAGACAAGTATAAAAGGTATCATCGTAGTTCTCCGATGAAGAAATTAAAACCAAGGTACATGTATGAGTAATCTGAGTCAAGTGATTGTTCACTCTATGACTCTAGTAAATCTTCGTCAGAAAGAGAGTATCATAGAAAAAGATATCTGAAATAAATATTTGAAAAGGTATAGAAATAAGAATCGATCAAATCGTCGTATTAATGAGTTGAAAGAGAGAGAACAGATTTCTGAGGAGCATGTCAAGAAAGATAATAAATGTACATAATCAGTCAGGAAGTCAGAATTTCGAATATCGTGTAAGTAATCAATACACATTGCCTTCTGAGGAAGGTTTTTACGCAATGGCTCACGAGGGTCCAAGAACTAATGTTTACGGAGCGGGCCATAATTGGAGATCTTCTCCTTTGTCTGCAGAGATACTTTCTGGCAATCTTCCGAAGAATTTCGATATTTCTAAGCTGGAAAAAATCGACGGGACTCAAGATCCCCATAGCCATATTGTGAAACTAAAACATTTCATGATTAATTTCGATGATGACAACAAGTTGTTGTGCATGGTTTTTTCTCAGAATCTTAAGGGAGTTGCTTCAAAATGGTATAATTGACTGCCGCAGGATTATATCAAGAATTTTGATATGGTTTGGAATGTTTTCTGTCAGTATTTTGTAGGAAGCCAAAAATTTCGTGCTAATGGAGATACCATAAATATTGTAGACAGAAGGTTGGGGAAAGTCTAAAAAATTATACCAACCATTTTGTTAAGGAAAAAACTGATATAGAATACTACAAAGATTAGCATGGTGGTTGACTCTTTTGATATTCCAACGGAGTACTTAGATCCAAAGAAAGAAGAAACTGAATTGGTTGTTTATGAAGATATTGACTCTTTTGATATTCCAACTGAGTACTTAGATCCAAAAGAAGGCATAAATGATATTAGCATGGTGTAGAAAATTGTCCCACAAAAAAGTGGTTAGTGATTTGTGTGCTTATTTTGAATCTTTAGCAATTTTCGGGGGTGATATTGTTGCAG